>CANSGD010000705.1:0-269000 GCA_947645195.1 Patellifolia procumbens | reverse complement strand
AGTATTCTAAATTAATTATTTGTTGCCTTTCATTGGAACTAGATTATTCCCTCCTTAAAGGAAGGAATGGGCCTCTTTCTTGGTAATGGTGAGATCAACAATTTTTCTTTTGCTTGTGCCACATGTCACTCTTGAAATCTGACATTTGGTGATACAGCATTGCCCCGTGTCATACAACAATTGGTGACACGTGACACCTTTCAATTGGTTCCCGTGTCCTATCTTTGCCATGTCACAACGGTGATGGTGGGGCCAAAGCAAATATTGAAGTGTTTAAACCAGTTTGGGACATACATTCCGAGAAAATGTTCAAACTATTTTGAGACAGAGGGATACGAGATAGGTGAAAAAGAAAATAAATTCCTCTAGTTCAGACAACTTCAGTTTTCAAACCCTTAAATTATAATATACTCCTATTGTTATTTTAGTTAACATTCTTACCAAAATTAACTACTTATAATTACTAGTAAGAATCTTTTTGAGCATATTAATACTTATGATTAATATAACAATACCTATTAATAGTACCCATATTAACAATTCTAATGATAAAATTATTACTATTATATAATTATTAACATAATAGAGTAATCATTATCTATATTAATTTATTAATATAATAAACGATCATGTTTTTAGGATTAATGATATAAGGAGAATGATATAATTATTATTAAGGATAAAAGATACCATAAATAACTATGATATTATTACTTATATAATAATTTAAATTTTTATTATTATTATTACATTATATTAATTTTTAAATACTAAAAAATATTGGTCAACTTCATAAAATATAAGTTCAAAGGTATTTTAGTTTAGAGTTATCAGTTTCTTACCTGTTCGGTAGTTGTAAATGCGCGCGATGAGTGCGAAAACATATAATAAATTTGAAAAATTATTTGAATTAGTTGTTTAGGGTAAACTATAATTGTTTAAAATAAGAAATTGTAGAAATAATTAGTTATAGAGAGAGAGAGTTATGCCATTAAAATAAAAATTTTAAATTCCACGTATAACCGAGGAGTGGCAAAGACTGACAGGACCAAGACCAGAAACATGCTGATCTCGAATAAATCCTACCATAAGCGACCGAATAATATTTTATTCTAAATTTGTATTTAATTTATAATTTTAATTGTTGTACTATTTTAATTTTCAATATTATGGAATTTTTTATAGTAAATCGTAGATGTAATCCTCCTTGTGTACTAAAACACTCATAACAATTTGCTCTTTTATTTGTCTCGGGAAAAAGACAGTAAGAATTTTGTTATCGTGTAATAAGACCCAAATCATATGATAACATACTTTGTTTTATATATACTTGCGCCCTGTTGGTACAAAAAGTGATTTTGTAAACAAGCCAACGGTACCCTGTCGCAAGTTAGTCTAGAACACAGGGGAGATGATATCAACTCTCCTAATGATCAATTGGTCACTGACCATGAGCAATAAGGGAATGTCCTTCCATAAGGGATCCTCATTGATCAAACAGACATAAACTATCAATGGCTAAAAAGTAGCGTATATTATTACAAAATACAAAGGAAATATAGAGAGACAAGTAGCAAATAACAGAAAAAGAACAACTTGAGAGAAACAAATTTATTATGATGATATCAATTCCAGTCTTGTACACAAACTTTTATAGGAAAAGGAGGTAGTATGTTTAATTGAGGAAAAAGAGAGGTATAGTGTTATCCTTATTGCATTCAATGAAACAGAAATAACAAAATGAGGCTTAGAACATGGAGTGTTCTTACGAGAACTATCTAAGGCTATGAGCTCTACGTGAGGATAAGTCTAAAATCTAGAGATAAAGTGTATTGTATTTGATTTGTTGATGATGCCTTTCTTTTGGTGAAGCGCTCTATTTATACCCAAATAGAGCAACGGTTTCTCGTTGATTTCAGGTGATCAAACTGTCATTCTCTTAACTTCAAAGCTAGGAAATATTTGAATTTGACGCCTTCATCCGTACACTCCCTGATGCTCTTAGAAGTCTTCGATTCTCCAAAGTCTATAGCTTCCTCTTGGGCTTCATTAAATGCTTCTTAGATCCCTTGACTTGGTCAATGATATCTGGAATGGGTTGAAATAAGTTGGGCTTTATAACTTATGTGTCTAAAGGCACAAAAACTATAAATGGTAGTAACAGCTCAAAAGATATTAACGCGATTTGAATGTAACTAGTATGTAGCCCCAGGGCGATGCTCCAGAATTTTTTTACATTGTAATTTAATTATTGTTAAAAATAATTGGTACTCATGTAGTGTAGATTAATAAAAAGAATCATCTTATTTTCAATATGAATTTTAAAAAGTTATATCTTAACTATTAATTTCCATCTATACATCATCATTGATTTTAATAGAAGAAGCACTAATAATATGTTGGAGTAGTGGTTAAAATTCATTATTTCATACTTAAGGTCACGGGTTCAAATCTTCATGTTGACAAAATTTTTAAATACTTCAGAATCAACTGGATAGAATCCTAGATTCCAAAGGGATGATGATACATGGCGGATTGCATTACTTGCGTACGCTTTTTAATATATATATAGATATGCAAATTTATCGCCCGACTTAAAATAAAGGGAAAATTAACGGGAATAAACCTATTGCCTGTCTTCTCTAATTGATCCCACCTTTAATTATTCTCAAAATAATCCCAAGTATCACCCTTTGTTTCCCAAAACGATCCTACTTGACTTGGAGCCTGATAATGAAGTTGAAAAGGCCACGTGTCATAGTATCCGTAGCCAAAAAAATAAAAATAAAATAAAAATTAAATTAAAACCCTCCCACCCCAGCAACCACCACCTTCTCCTCCATGTTCCAGCCACCACAATCTGACAACCACTACCTACACACTCCGAAACCACCCGAGATCCCCTGAAACCACCCCACCCCTAAAACAATCCACCACCATTGCAAAAACCGCCCCCCCAGCCAAAAACCACCCCGCCCCCCCCCTTCCCCGAAACGTCGGCGAAGCCCCCTTTCCACCTGCCATGACAGCCACCCCGCCCCCATTCCCCTTTCCGTCGGCTCCCCCTCTCTCTCACAACACCATCGGCTCCCGCCCTCTCTCTCCCCGCTACCGTCGCGTAGCTGCAATTTCGAATTAAGGGTGGGGGTTTGGGCGACGATAGTAGGCGAAGGGGGTGGGGGTTGCCGGCTTTGTAGGTGAAGGGACTGGGGGGTTTTCGTTCGGCGTTTGCAAGAGGGAGAAGGGTGGCTGGTGTTTATAACCTAATGGAGGGGAAAGGTTTGGCTGGGGTGGGAGAAAGAAAGAGAGGGTGGCTGAGTGGGTGGGGGGTTTTGTTTTTTCTTTCTTTTTATTTTATTATGTTTAACCAATGGAAACATGCCTAATATCATTTTTCCTGTTTAACAAGTTTTAAGTGGTGGAATCGTTTTGGGAAACAAAGGAAACAAAAGAATGATAATTGGGATTATTTAGAGAATAATTAAGGTGGGATAGTTGAAAAATCGACCAATAGTCAGAATTTCCATTGTTAATTTTTAACAAAATAAATCCGAACTCGTAATTAGTCCAAGACATTCCTTTGAATCATACTCCTACACGGGTTTGAAACTTGAAAGTACAGAGTTGAATCATACTCGGAGTAGAATTGTAGAAGGATAAAAGGAAAGGTTACCGAATCTACTGGAATCACGCTTCCTGACAAACTCTGATCTGTCCAACTCTTTAAAGTCTTAATTAACCCCTCCCTTTAAATACCCCCCACTCTTTCGTCCTCCTCTTCTGACTTCTCTTCTCTCTGTTTTCAATCACTACGATCTCAACACATCTCTTCGTCTCTCTCTTCCACGCTCAATTTTTAACAAAGGTATTTTTTTTATTCATCTCTAATTCCTCAATTAAGTCCCTTAATTTGCAACTTATTACTTACCTTTACCGAGTTCTACACTTTTATGGAGAGCTGCCCAGTTCCTATCCGATAGATAGGGGTTGGGCATCTATCAAATTATACGTAGTATACTTATAGATATATGTAGTATATTTTATGAAAAATATAATACATTTTTGTAAAATTTTAGTTAGTATATTTTCTTCGTGAATTTAGAATCTACTAAAATTGTAGTATATTTATAAAAATCGTAGTATATGTTTTAGAAATCGTAGTATATTCCTATTTGATAGATGTAATTTTTACATATATCAGATAGGTCCAACCATTCTCACACTTTTATGTATGTGATATATTACTATTACTTGCACTTACCAAGTTACCGCTTTTTATATGTTATGTGATCCATCTTGTTTGTTGCTGTTCTTAGTATTTTCTTGTGTTTTATATTCATGATTTGGTTGTTAATTGTATTCAAGTTTGTATTTTTTCTTATCACCAGTGAAATTTAATACTTCCTCCGTTTCGCAATAGTCACGTCGTTTTTTGTTTCACCCTACCCAATGCAATATTTTAAACTATATCTCTAATTCACTTGGCTATATTTTTCTTTATACACTTTGGAAAAAAAAATACTTCGTATAACATACTATCGGTAGATGTATAGTGGTTACTATGCTAGTGTTGCGAGTATTGCGAAACGGAGGAAATATATACTTTTTAGTCTATTGGTGCAGTTAACAGTTTGTAATTGTTTGTTTTGAAAGATGATGTCTTTAGAGCTAGTATCGAATTTGGATTCGAATTGTTGCTTGTGCTTTACTAGGATTGCTGGAAAAATTTGTCCCTTTTTTTTGAATTATGGTAAAGATAGTTTATGATTCACCTTTCTAAGATGTTACTATTTGGATTGGTTGACGGGGGAGCGTTTGGGAATTACCTGACTATTATCAAGGGTCCTTCAGTGAAATTATGTAATGTCGGTACTTATAAGGGGTTTGGACAATGTAACAACTAGTAACGTAATGCATGCGAGATCAGTTAAAGATTTAATTTCTAAAATAGTTAATTTTCAAAATAGGAAAGCAATTAGGATATATTTTTTCTTTTTTTGGCGTCCACTTCCTCTTCACTTGAATAACAGAGATCCACTATTATCACTAATTCACTATTGCTGTAATGAGATAAGGCTTGATATTCTGTTTGTTTAGACCTGCAAGGCTGCAATGATCTTTGCAGGTACGATTTGGGTTGTTTGTTAAATTTGTTTGGATGCCTAGCAAGCATTGGTAGCTTGGGAACGAAAGAGGGAAAGAAAAACAACAAAAAGGAAAAAATTGCGCCTCCTAATACTGCCTTTGAAAACTGTTTGCTTCCGGTCTATACTCCCTTGAGCATGACGAGTGGATACTGGTCCGCTAATCTCGATATAGAAATATATGATGCGCTTGTTCCATTATTGCCGACGGATAACTTTGACCATTAATATAATTGACTCTCTATTGGTAAACATCGTAAAAATTGATATTTCAAAAATATTAGTCGAGACTAATCAGTGGCAGATTTTTGAAACTTTAAGCTCTTGTTCAATTTAAGTTATATGTCACAACAATCTTTATGTAGGTTTTAGGTTGCAAAATAAATTAAAAAATATATTCTCTGATGGTGGAAGCTACTCCCCTGATACTAACATACGAGGGAAAACTGTAGTCAAAGTTAGGAGTATATCAATATTGCAATGGTCAAAGTGTCTCTATTGAGAAACGGAGGAGTATATAAAAATGTAACTTGTGACTTTTGACCTGTTTCAAACATAAAGTTTGCAAGTTTGGCTTGGATTAGGGAGGAAGCTTGATGCTTAATGGCATGTAGTATTCCTTTTCTTCAAAGCTTCTGCTTCTGCCTCTATGTTCATTGATTTTTACATATGTTTTTGAGTTGATGTCATTGCATTTGCGTAACTTGTTGCTTAAGCATTTGTAAAACTGAAAGGTGTATCCACAGGGATGATCCAAAGTACTTAGGTCAACTGGTCAACAACAATTATTATCGTCCTACAAACAGTTGGTCATCTTATGTGAAACTTAGTAGGTATTAGAAATCTGTTTTCTTGTTGCAAAGGCCCAATTGAACAAGACTATTGCTATTACTGAATAAAGCTCGCAGCACGTGGATTGGGTAAAAAATCGGTTTCTGGTACCTGTTAATCTCTGATAGTTTATTTTCCTAGGTGTACTAATATATGGCTCTGTGTCCAATTTATTTTTTAAGGGTTCATTCTTTTTACTTGAATTTTATTGAACTCATCTAAACCATACTTACTTGAACTTACTCGGAACTATTTAAATTTATTGAATTCATTTATATAACTTATTTGAACTTATTGAAACTTATGCGAACTTAATTTTTTAGTTCCTGAAAGTTAATTTTATTAGATGAAGAGAATGCGCCTGAACTGTGCTTCTTTGCTTTGCAGCAATTCCAATCGTGTGAATACTCTTCTTGGCAGCACACCAGAGCATGGCAGACTGGGGTAAATTTTTGCGACATTTATCATATCCCCCTCCCCCTTCTCTTTGTAATGAATTGGTTTATTCATGCAGTTGTTTTCTAAATTATGTGTTACAAGTTCAATGAAGTAGTACATTAAATTTGTGATATCATCATTCCGGACCAAAAATGAAGCTCATTAACTTTTGTTAGTTTTCTCTTGTCTTCCCCCCCCCCCTCCTGAAGTTCTCTCGATTTTCATATGCTTTTGTAACCTTGTTGGATTATTAGTTTTGGTTTTGGTTTTGTAACCCGGTGGAAGTTTCTCTCTGGTAATCTAGAATTTAACATGTGATTTTCCTGTGATACATTAAAGTTATAACACATTTCTGAAGCTTTTCGTGTTTCGTCTAGCTAATGTGAAACCTGGAAATTAATATGTAAAATATCAGTTATGTATACCCAACTTCATTAACATGACAGTCACACACAATAAATGGAGGAAAAAGAGGAAAACGAATAACCCTGCCAAAGGTGAAATACCAGATATGTGACATTGAAGTGAACCTCTATGTTTCTCAAAACTTTATACACACATATATATACATGGAAGTTCTTAAATTATGAAGGATATGGTAAATGTGTAGTGGGATTAATTCTGATTTTGTGAAACCTTTGATATTCAGAGGATGAACCAGCGCCACTTCTTCTCAAGACGGAACCTCTTGTAAGTAAATGGGATGATGAAGATGTAGATGATGATGATGTGAAAGAATCTTGGGAGGATGAAGATGAACCTGCCCCTGTAAGCCTGAAGATGTTTTCTTTTCCTTTAACTTAAAGGGTTATGTTTATTTTGAAAGAAGCATGACCTGTAGTTTTTGAGAGAACTGCTCCTTATCTTGAATTTTCTCTTTTCATCACCGCTTGGCCATATCTTTATTATAGTTGTCTACCTTTTGAGTCTTTGATTTAAGAAGATTATCAGCAAGTTACTAGATTTGGTTGTTTGAATAATACCCATATGACAGTCTCTGCAATTTCTGTGGATTGAGGCCTATGATATATTGAGAACCTTGCAATCAGTGTTGACTGTTGAGGTTATTTTGATATCAGCAACTATGTAGATGTCACCCTTTTTGTTGATATCTTTAGTTAACCTGGACATGCAAATTACTTGTGCTTTTTAGAGCACATGAAACTCTTTTACAATGGTTTGTTTGTAAACTTTGTCTAATATTTGTGTCATTCTTGAACTTAATAGCTGATCACTGCCTCTTGCAAGGTCTTTAGGTTCTTGAAAATTGTTTCGACTTCAGTGTCAAACCGGTTTCTTATATCTGATTGTGGTTAGTTTCATTGTTAATGTGTTATAGGCACCTAAACCATCAGCTCCTCCAGCAAAGGCTACAAAGAAAGCTGAAGCCAAAATCATAGATAAGAAAGGAAAATCAGCAGAATCTGAAAAAGAAAAGCCACTAGATCCTGTAGCAGAGAAGCTTCGGCAGCAAAGGTAACTGACCAACCTGATCCAGCTGTATACGACTGCAAGAAATCTGAAACTAATATGGTGTTTGATGATTGCATGAGGGGAGGGGGAATGGATTGAGCTCGGATACCCCCCATTGGGCTCAAACAAAAAGAAACTGTTTTATTCTTTAGCACTCGGTGATGTAAGGTTAAATGGTCTTTAAAACAATCAATATCATGGTAGACTCTAGTACTACATCAATTGAGCCTAGGAACATTGCCTCAACTGTTCCACATTTTCCATAGTTGCCTGGCATCAGGAGTAGAAGCTAGCTACATTGGGATCAAAATATTAAAAATCTATTGTAATTTTTCTTTCTTGTGGTTGCCTAAGACATGACGACAAATAAAAGAAGCAGAGGTTAATAAGAAGATGAAAGAATTTAGGTAGGTAGCTTACATGATATGCTTGAATTGATGATGATCATGGTATTAGCACCAACTTCTACCTACCAACTTTCGAGAGGTGGGATCTCTTTTAAGGTGTTACTTTTCTCTCATCTTATCAGCCCTTCCTTAATGTACGTCTCTCCTTTCATATTACACCATCACACACTACTTGCTTGCTCTCTACTCTCCCCTTTAACAAACCTTTGTTGAAATCTTTCAGATATCTCCTTCCACTTGCTGTAAGCCTGTAACTAATTTTGGATGTACAGCTCATTCCTTGCCCTTGGGCCCCCTTCTTGCACAAGTAGACAAAACTGGAGGCTTAGGGCTTTAGGCTGATTCGTTGCAGGGACTTGAGATTAACGTGACTAAGTTTAGTATTCTTGGGTGAATCTAGATCCCGTCATCTAGGATATGTGATATTTGGTGGATTGTGTGATCTATTATGCTTCACTTACCTTGTTACCTTGCCCTTCCGATAGGACACACTCATTTAGAGTGTTTGGTTTTGGGATAATTCATTTAGAGAGTTTGTGAGAGGTTTGGTAGGATTAGCAGCTTCCTTCTTTTCTTTTTATTTATTCTTGTTGGGGATTGGGTTGTGTTATGTATATTCAGTTTGGTTATGTGTTTTTTAGGCTCTAGATGGGTATGCTTGAGGATGGAGAAAGTTATTAGACATTGTTTTGCCAGGGTTGGAGAAATGAGATCACTTCGCTAAGCTCAAAACCCTAAGCAAGAGGGAGGTCTTGGTTTTAACAACTTGGCTCGGAGACGTTAAGACCATCTTGTTGGTGTGGAAGAGTCGGCAAGTACGTGGATCTCTTCAACAAGCATTGGTGAGAAGTTGGTATGTGTTTCAAGCATGGGAGGGATGTGGTAGTTCGTAGGATTTTACTCCTGGCACAAACCTTTGGTTTTTAGTTGTATCCCCCCCCCCCCAAAACATTAAATAGAAGCTAGGTGTAGAATCATGTTGCTCTCTAGAGAATCTTTGGCTAGAGAATACCTCTTCTTTTTTACAAGAACAAGCCCGCATCATAACTAATTGCCACCTTTGACAAGTGAAGCAGGAAGTAAAGAGGAATAAGTTAAGAAGAGTAAAGAAAGAAACAAGCGAAAGTGAAAGTGAAAGTGAGGGAAGTAAGTAAGAGAGAACATAAGGAATACACCTTTATCTACTAGAAATGAATTCTGCACTGTCACTGTTTATTCTCTGTTGATCGTGCATCTATTTCTGTTTTCATTTCGAGTCTGGGGGTATACTCTGGCATATGCCTATTCATATAAGCATATGTAAATCATGATCAGAGATCTTAGTTTTGTTGGCGGATCTCTTCTTTCGATATTGTTGAAAATTTTCTCATCAAAAAGAAAAGAAACAGGCAATTCAATATAGTATATTGCTTGTCCCTTTGCAGCTACGGAAAAGGATTCCTATGAATATATGATATGCATTGTGTTCATGTTTCTCACATTTGTCTTGTCTGCAGGCTTGTTGAGGAGGCAGATTATAGGTCCACAACAGAACTGTTTGCTAAGAAGAGTGATGAAAAGACTCTTGATAATTTTATCCCAAAATCCGAAAGTGATTTCTTAGAATATGCTGAGCTTATCTCACATAAACTTCGTCCATATGAGGTTCTTCATCTTATCCAATATGGTATATGTTGTATTTTGATCATGCAGAGTAGGAAATCTTACTTATCTTGGGTATGCTTCTCAATGCAGAAAAGTTACCATTATACCGGGTTACTGAAAGCCGTGATGAGGCTATCAGTGACTTCTCTAAAAGCGGCAGATGCTAAAGAAGTTGCCTCTTCGATTACGGCAATAGCTAATGAGAAAATAAAAATGGAGAAGGGGGGCAATGCTGGAAAAAAGAAAACAGGTAATGGTCTATGGTTTGTCTGTTTCTCTACAGGAAGAAGTGCAAAGTCGCATTTGTGGTGGGGGGGGGGGTAACCTACTTATGTCCCATTAGATTCAACTTCCAACATCTTGAGGGTGCGTTCTCTCCACCTTAAAAAGATAAAGTTTCATGTCCAATAAGCTCAGATAAGCAAAATGGATTCCAATAAGTTCAGAATAGTTGAGATACGGTGAAAAGAACGCACCACATATAAAAAACTTGCCAACCACAATTCTGTTGTCGAAATGAATCAGTGAATGGATACTCAAACTATTTACTAAAAGGATCATAGGAATGCCTCATAGGCTGAGAAACTCATCAAGGTGCCTTGATAGCATTACGAAACATGAAGTCAAAGGCCTGATTGGTTATTTTGATGTTTGTGAAATGAGAAGAACCCGATTGCTTGAAGATAATATTCATGTTATGGGAAATTCTTGCTGTTGTACAAGTCTCTGGTTTCTTTTTGACCCTCCCTTTCGGTTGAGGCTTAATGTGGCTAAAGACAACCAGGCCCTCATTTTTTTTTCTTTTTCTTCTGTCATGTGTTTGAGTGTCTTTGTTTTCTTCAGTTCCTTTCTTCACCACTCACTTGTCTCTTCACCCAAATATCATATGGCTCCCATGCTCAGTCCAGAACACCTCCACTTTGGGATCTTCGACATTGCTTGGTCTCGTAAGCAAAGTCCTAGAACAGTTCCACCATCCCCGCCCTCCCTCCTAGCTAGCATCACCATACACTCGGTTGTTTATTCCTCCCTTGTCAACAAACAAAAACCACCACCCTTCACCTCCTTCAGAAGTACCCCCGACTGAAAACAGCTAGCCAGCATCTGCATCAGCTTCAGCCCCTACCTTAACCCAAAATAACCCCTTTAATTACCCTCCCACTCACTTGAGAAACCACCTCAATGACTCACATACACACTCGAGGATCACCGGAAGAAGGGGTAGCTGGCTGACCCGTTCTCTGGTCCTTTTGCCGGAAATTATTATTTAACTTGGAGTCTTTCATGCTGTAAGATCATTGACATGCTGGGAAAAATGCACATTTAAGTGTTAAAATTTCATTTCGCAAACTCTAGACTCTGTTTGAGTTCGACCTCCAAAGTTCTAGATTCGAGTCTCAGTGATTGAATTCATCCTTCAAAAGGGTTGTTATTAGTCTTTTTCCAAAAACGGTAGTCAACAGTGAAGAGTGAATGTTTAAAAAATTGTTTCTTTCTTAATGTTCTCTTGTGATAAGAGCATTCACCCGATTAGTTCGACATATTCCCATATAAGATCTATTCCACTTCAGTACAAAAATAACATTTTCATTATGTCCTGCCAATGTCTATGCGGTGATACACTACATGTGGTATCATAATATTTTGATTTGCTTGCTTTCTTCATATGTTGATTTTGAAAGATGGCAAGGACCCCCCTCTAATTCCTTGCTGTTACAAATATTGCAGGTGCAAAGAAGAAACAACTTCATATTGATAAACCTGATGATGATGTGGTCGTCCATCCCTGCGACGCTCTTGATGATTATGATTTTATGTGAATACACAGGCTTCGGATATTGTTTGTCACTGCCGACATGGTTCATGGAATTCACAGGCCCGAGAAAATTTTGTGTGCATATTACGGGTTGTCTAGAGGAAACAGTTTGTCAAAGTTTGGTCGCGTCCCTCAAGTTAAAGCTGTTGGCTTTTGCTAGCATGTCCTTTTTTTTTTCTTTTTTGAAAGGGCTATTGATGAATTTGTTATAGAACGATGCTGATGAGCTGATACTGGCTCCCTTTTTGTTACTGTAGACTATAGTATATTTCTTCTGCGGCATTCCGGTTCAACTTGTGTTGTTCCTTCCCCGACCATCGCAACAGATCTTGTGACTAATTTCATCTAATGCACATTGTTTTGAAACAGCTAAAGAAAGTTGGTTCGCATGCCTGAAAGATGTTGGTCTCGTGTGACTTTCGCGGTTCCCAATATGTATGAACCCGTATGCCCATTATTTATTTGATAGTAACCTTATTATTTTCCCGCATCAATAATTTGTGAGCTTGGAACTTATAAACTCATTCTCCTCTAAGTTACCAAAATTAAAGTAGTATCAGACGTCATTATAAGTAAGAGATTTGGATAAGCTATTATGAGGTAAGTCTAGTAGGATGATGGCTTAATAATAACGGTGCATTTACGTTAAAGGAGAGAATTGTGTAAATGATCTTATACAACATACAGATATGCAGCAGTATATGAATCAGTTTGAATCAGTTTCTTATAGTTTGTAATAGATGAAAAATAAATTGCCTTTAAGTGGTTTATACAGGGACACTATCATATTCGGAGGACATGGATGCTTTGTGTCTACCTTGAGTTTTTAGGCTCACGATGTACTGTCATTGGACCATCCATACATGATCATGAGTAACAAACTAGAACTCACATCCGTACTTGCTACCTCGTTCTATCCAATTGTATATCCATTACCTACTTATACACTCCACGACTTATGTCACAAGCCACATCCGTTTAAAACACTTGTTAAATGCTTTTGTTCAAACTATATGTTAAACAATAAGTCTCAAAATTTAAATCCTCAAGACAGCAAAAAGTGATGTAACGATGTTTTTAGAACATTAACCATTCTATTCGCCTCTGGGCAGGTTCGAACCGCATGAGTTCACTAGGGTGAAGCGTTGTCCCCAAAATCGAAATAGCGTTAGTTGCAGATTTTCTCCAAATATGAAGTACAAAAATTGCAATAATATAAGTTCAAACTCGACTACACAATTTTTAGTATAGGTGATAAAATTCCTTCACCCTGACATCGCCACTATTTGTGACAAGCAACCGCACCAAGCATTTTAAACCTAGATATCATTCCTAGTTTTATAGCTAATCAACCATATTACAGAAATCTCCTTTTGATCTCTGGGCATTTACAACTTGTACTTGTACGCTTTTACAAGGCAAATACCGAGTACCGAAAATTTACCGTAATTATTACTCTGTCCGTCAACAATTTATGTACCACATTTGCTTTTTTACAGAGAAAGCATGATTCTAGAAACGAATATCTAAAATTATATAGGAAAAAATTGCAAAAGTTATACTTCATCATATTCATACACTCCTCTTTGACCATCTTTTATGATTTATACATAAAATATAGTCATGTGAGATCTTGTTAGATTCTTTATATGCTTAATTCATATTTCCTCCTTTTTTTACTTGCATCATTTCCCACATTTGGAAGTTGTAAATTACTTGCATCATTGCCTTTTATGGCAATACTTTCTCTCTACCTCTCTCTAATCACATGGGTCCCCTTTTTCCACTCTCCCTATCTCTCTCCTCTCCTTATTTCTTGTGCCTAACCTCAATGATGCAAGTATAAAAAAACGGAGGAAGTATCAACTTTTTATAATTTTAACTTAAATAAAATTAAAGATATTAACGTTTAAAGTAGTGCATTGGAAGGCGTAAAACTCTCTATGTTGCAATACATATGGAATGAATTATTTAGAAATACACATTGAGACGAATCAAATAAGATCTCACACGATTATGTTTTTCGTTCTGTATATAAATTCAAAGACAATCAGAGTTATAATCTGAATAATATTCAAAGTCAATATCAATATGTAGCAAATAAAATGAGACGGAGGGAGTAATACATTTTTCAATAATAACTCCTATAAAAGTTATACAAACCTAATCCTAAAATGAAAATGCTTTCATAAAACGATTTTTCATGATTTTTATGTGTCTTATAAAATTCTGTGGATAGAATCAATCAATCAATCATCTATATTTATTGGGATCCATAAGGGGACATTAAGATAAAATGTCACATACTTCACCATTTATGTTGTCGTTTTGGTTCGTATTAAATCAAATATACACAGCAAACACACCAATAATAGGTCTATATTCTTCCATGGAGTGGAAGTGTGAAGAGATCATGGTGGACATTTTGACATTTGTATTAAACTCTTAGTATGATTATCCCCTTTTTTTTCTTCTTTTAGTGACTTAGTAAACATGTCACTTGATGTTAGCAAAGGACGCGAAAGATGGAGCATCTAATCTAGAGGTCATTAATTCTTCCAACACTTGAGCAATTAAAGTACAATATTTCTTTTTACTATCCGTTTGTTATAAAAAGAAAAAGAGAAAAAGTAAGTACATAACTTTTTTGAAGTCCAAGTGTTTTGTGATATGGATCTCACCATCATATGCTACTACTCCTCTACCTAATAATCAAAAGCGAAAATGATTATAGCCTTGTTTTTAGGTGGCTAAAATAAAGTTCTCTATGATCAGAACCTTTTGCAGGTCATTCTTTTCATAAGAGTTAACGTTTATTCGTGAAATAATTTTATCTCTATCGTCTTTTTGAAAATGAATTTCACTTCATCGTCTATGTATGTGGAAAGAAAGGAACCCAATAATTTTGCTAATTAAAATAGAGAATTTGACGGTTTAGAAGAAATTCCCTCGATTTTTTCTTAACTGCTAAAGGAAGGAAGCTGGCTAGATGCATAATAAACCAATTGCTAATTGCATCTATTATACAAGGGAAGAGGAGGTGGCCACTAAAAAGAAAAAAAAAAAAATCTTAACTACTTTGTAATTCGACAAAAAAATTTCATGAATTAAACTTTAACCGCTTTTGCAGGCGTCACTTGCATCTAACTTTAGTTACTAAATTGGTATTCGCTAATCGAATTAGCGATATTATTAAGTCATTACTAATTCGGTGGTAATGGCCGGGTTGCCGTGGTCTGGCACTTGTGTGTGATGGTCTTCCAAGGGGCCACATCGGTGTTTGCTTCCTCTCCGACTGAGGCAGAGTTCCTGGCTGCCCTGGAGGGCCTTCGTGTTGCACTGCGTCATACGCCGATTCTTTGGATGAGGTCCGACTATGCTATTTTGCTGCAGGATCTGCGAAAGAGGGAAGCGTCGTCGGCTGAAAACATTACTTTGTTGTGTAGTATTCTTTCTTTGTTGTCCTCTTTTCGTTCTTGTGTATGTCAGAAAGTGTATATGTCGTTTGTTGCTCTTGCCCACGAGCTTGCTATTCGAGCTCGCCGGACATTGTCTTGATTCTGTTGCATGACTTGAATCGATGTCAAAAAAAAACGTGGACAATAGATTATAAACTAATTTTAAAATAACGGAAAAATTGAAAAAAAATTCAGAATAATGCGATTTAGGTATATATAAATTTTGTAATAATATGAAAAAAAGATATACTCCCTAGTGAGATTTACTCGCATGATCTAATTTAGTAATCGTCAAACACAGACAAGTAATATTAGGATCAAGCAATGTTGGTTGCTAAGATGATCATAGTACATTGAATGTCCTGCTTATCTTGGATGCTATACAAATACAACTAAATTATTGAAGATAAAAACAACAACATGCCAGTATGTCATTAGCCAAGAAGGGGCCCACACTAAGTTGGTAGAGACCTGACGTATCCGATCTCAACTCTTTTGTTCACAATCTAACGCTCCAAATTTTTTATTGGTTGTTCCATGTTGATATTTACTCTGTTTATATATTTTCAGTTTGCAGATATTTATTAGTATTAATCTCTATTCTACAGTATAAGAGAAGAGGTGGGGATACCAAAAATTAATATTATTCTTTTTTTTTTAATTTTTAATTAAATGAAATAAATCCCTCTCCATTCTGCTTTCTATTTTATATGTTTTCGCACGCATCGCGTGCATTTTATACTAGTATAAAGTATAAACAAAGCCATTATCAAATTCGTTATCAAATTTGTTTTGATATATATATTAATATTTTTTTATTAATTAACAATTGAAGTTATTAAGAATTAAAATTGTTTATTACTCTAGCAAATCTGCATGTTTAAGTAACATGATTAAGGACTTGTTTTTTTTAGCATAAATAAACCAAACTGAATTGAGTTGAAAGAAATAGTGAAATGTGAGAGTTAAAGTATAAGTACAGAGTTAAAGTGAACTAAACATGCTTATTCTCCCAACTTATTTTCAATGCAATTCAGTCCAGTTCAGCTCTCATAGTAATTTACACTCTCAAATTTTACTGTTTCTTTAACCTCATTTCAGTTCAGTTCAGTTCAGTTCAGTTCATATGTTTCAGTTTATTTTAGTCCTGCTCGGTCCAATTCAGTTTAGTTCAACTGTTCAGTTCAAATTTAATTTAGTTAAACTGTTTTCAATCAAAGAGAACAAGCCCTAAGTATTATTGAACTGAGTATTATTGAGGGGTGCATTTTAATAGATTAAGGGCATGCTCTCTTGAACTGAAACGAACTGAAAAAAATTAAAATAAATAAACTTAATTGATTTAAACTGAAAGGAATAGTGAAATCTTAAAATAAAAGTATTATGTGCAGTTGAAATAAAATAAATTAAGGTGGATTAAATTGAGGTAAACTGAATGAAGCTGAATTGACGAAACAAAACTGAATTGAAAATAATCTCGGGGAAACAACCCCCTTACAAGTACATAATAGAACCTCACATAATCACATTATAGTTTTACGGCAATAAGTTTTGAGTGTTGTGGTTATAGAGCTTTTTGCAAGTGTTTGTAATTTATTCAAGTATCATTTTACACTTTTTTCATAATTTTCTCATTTTAAGTATACGACACAGATGATATGAAAAAATATAAGAACTATTAGATAAAATTTGACTTCTAATTAATAGAAACATCATTTTAAAAATAAGTTACATTAAGCATTAAGTTCTCTGAGTGTGCCATTATTCATACAACTTATACGGTTGTGCCTAAGGACCTTCATCATAGTATAACTAGTTTCAAATGCACGCGATCCGTGTGAAAAAAGTTAAAATTTAATTAGCAAAGTAGTTAATTATCAAATTAGCCATTAAGATATTCTTTTTCTTTTTCGGTGCTTCCTTCCTCTTCCCTTATAGCATAATAGTGATAAATCTAAGCAATTTTGATAGTCTCATATACTAAAACTCCAAAGTCAACGAAGGCTTATATGTTGCATCTTTGATAAATGTATTTTTTTTAAAGAAAGGTACAAGGATAAGACTACGGTCTCCCTATCTTAGGGATTGACCGAAGTCTGAAACGAAAGTACAAAAGTAAAGAAAGCTAAAAACATACAAACTAAAAAACGAAAGGAAAAATTATCAGTAATAAGACAACCTTTGTGTTGACCGCTTTTAACAAATCTACCTTAATTTATTCCATTAATAAGTCAACCTTATATATCCCTCCGCTTTTAACAAGTTAAAATCGGCTATCACCTCTTATTAACCTGTTGAACATTCCGAACAAGTTTTTATTTTGTTTATCTGGGGGAAAAAGATAGATTAGAAGTTTTGATTTCAGCTGGCAAGACTCAAATCATATGATATACAAAGAAACAAACAATTACTAGAAAATAAAATGCAAATACAGAGCATTTCATGAAAGAAAGCACAATTGTAACAAACGTAAGAGGGAGCACATATTAAATCATAACAAATTTTATTTTCATATACTTTCCTCCTAAATATATTGAGCAGATTGACGCCTACCTTAAAAATTAGCCCAACTAAAAACTGACATATACGAAACAGACCCGAAAATCCGAACATGACCCAATTGCCACCTCCTACTCTCAATCACGGCTATCAGCCACCCACAAAAGTAGTTAAAATTCAAGTGGGGGTGTGACATTACGTGTATAGCTTTTGAGTTTTGAGTAGTCCTACTTGTGATCCTTAAAAAAAAGAATACTCTTTCCATTTAGTTGCCTCTATGGCTCTATCTCTACATTAACAAACACAAACAACCCTGTCAACTTAAACCAAATAAAAACAAAAAACAAGCGATCATGGATTGATGATGAGCGCCTATTACTCAAAATCTTGTTGACTCCTCCTTCATTCTGCAACTCTACTCATCCCTCACTTCTTCTTCTTCTTCTTCTTCTCTTTCTCTCTCCTCAATTCTTCTTCTTCATTTCATCAATGTCAGCTTATCGAATTGCTGTACCGTTTCCATTCGTGTTAGCAGAAGCTGTTACTGAAGCTACTAATAGTAGTATGAACTCTACTGCTTCTGCTATGGCGGAAGAATCTTCGTCGAATCCTACTGACGCTGTTATCTTCTTCGCTGTTAGTCTTATTTTAGGTATTGCTTGTCGTCATTTTCTTCGCGGTACTCGCGTTCCTTATACTGTTGCTTTGCTCGTCATCGGCATTGGCCTTGGATCCTTAGGTACCTTCTTTATGATTTCGTTTTTTTCTTCTGATTGTAAGGTTTTTTGCTGTGTTTTGTTAGATTTGTTGTATAGAATATAGATTATGTTAGTTTGATATACAGTGGAACTGATATTGATATTTATGTTTTTTTTATGAATTGAGCTTTTTTAGTATTTGCTTGATGCGTGAATTTGAATTTGTGTTTTGTTTCGGACTCGATTGGAATTCTCATTGTGTCTTTGTTAATTTCTGGTATGTGATTGTTTGTGTTAGTTTGAATAGTTGATCTGTAGTCATGGATATGATTTTTACTATGTTTTCGACGAGTTTTGTTTTTTGGATTGTAAGTTTACTGGATTTTCGCTGTGGTTTTTTCGATGTTTTGATGTATTTTGTTAGATTTGTTGTATAGATTATGTTAGTTTGATATACAGTGGAGTTGATATTGATATTTATGTTCTTTTTGATGGAATTGAGCTGTGTCAGCATTTTTTTGCTTAGTGCGTGAATTTGAATTTCTGTTTTGTTTCAGACTCGATTGAAATTCTCGTTTTGTCTTTGTTGATTTCTGGTATGTGATTGTTTGTGTCAGTTTGAATAGTTGATCTGTAGTGATGGAGATGATTTTTACTATGCTTCCGACGAGTTTTGTTTTTCGGATTGTAAGTTTACTGGTTTTTTGATGTGATTTTTATGAATTAATTATACGGATTGTGTTAGTTTGATATACAGTGGAGCTGATATTGATATTTATGTTGTTTTTGATGGAATTGAGCTTTGTTAGCATTTGGTTAATGCCTGAATTTCAATTTGTGTTTTGTTTCGGACTCGATTGACATTCTTGTTGTGTCTTTGTTAATTTCTGGCATGTGATTGTTAATGAAGTATAGGCAAGCTGTATTAGTTTGATTAATTGATGTGTAGTGATGGAGATTATTTTTACTATGCTCTCGACGGATTTTTTTCTGATCGTAAGTTTACTGGATTTTTGTTCTGTTTTTTTTCGATGTGATTTTTTTTTGAGTTAATTATGTGGATTATGTTAGTTTGATATACAATGGAGCTGATGTTGTTATTTATGTTATTTTTGATGGAATTGAGCTTTGTCAGCATTTGCTCAATGTGTTAATTTTGATATTCACGTTGTGTCTTTGTTAATTTTTGTTATGTGATTGTTATTTGTTAATGAAGTATAAGCAGGTTGTATTAGTTTGATTTATTGATCTGTAGTTATGGAGATGATTTTACTACACTTTCAACGGATTTGATAGCTGTCGACAGTTTCTTGATGCGTGAATTTTGTTATTTTATTTCTTGAACTGTATGTTTTATTTGCTTTGATGTGGTTGAATTCTTTGATTCGTGAAGTTTGTGGTTCACTGGTTTGTATTGAATTCTTTATTAGTTGATTGTGTTGAAATTTAGCAAGATATTTAAAAGATCAACTTTGTTTGATTGAATTTTGCAATCTGATTGAAATAGTTGCTTGATGATGCTTCATTATCCTTGTATGCATAAGGAAAGCTTAATTGCTACTGCGGCTACATTCGAGGTAATGATATGAAAGGGCTGTATTTGCGAAAGGCTGGGAGCGCAAATGGTTTGCAACTGTGCACATTAGCCATTAGGTCAATACACTTTTGGGTTTGTTGCTACTTGAAGATTGAAAGGCTCAAACTAGAAATTATGGGAAGTCAATATGTAGTTTTGGTTGGAAATTAATGGGTGTAGCAACATTGCAGAAAATAGATAATCAGTATTAGTTGTCAGTAGATCTCAACAAGATTAGAAACTTGTAAAAGGGAAACTTGCAAATGGGTGCTTGTGGTTTAAATTAGATAAAGGTAAATTAGAAGATTTGGGGAAATTTGAGGATATAAGCGCATCAATTTGTTGAATGGTAATATATGGGTAATAATATTATTTTGTTCCATATTTATTTTTTCCTTAAGAGAATGTTCATTGCAGAACTTGACCATTAATATCTTAATTTACATATTAACAAATAAAAATGATAAGTTTATCTTGAAACTACACATTGAAACAAATCTAAAAAGATACCACATTATGAGGTTTTCGACTTGTATATAAATTACCAAAACCGTTTAGAAACACAATCTCACTTTTCCAACTTTGACTTGAAGAAGGCAAATGAAAAGAACACTATAGCGTTTATCAAATTTTCATATTGGTCTTATTTAGTTACTATTTTGTGGTATGCTATGTCTATTAGCATACTGGAAGAGTAGATGAGATATAAAGGTTAAGGGCATGCCTGGAATTAGGGTAATGTATTAAGGGATAATTAAAGTCAAACATAGGAAAACTAAGACATTTAGAGGTGATGATGAAGGGGATAGAGTGGTGGTGGAGAGGACTAGGTGGTGTTGGTAGGAAGAAAATGGAAATAGTTCCTCTCTTTCGTCCATTGTAAACCTACAACCCCAAAAGTCCAAAGTTTTTTTTTTGCCTCTCACACCATGCATAATCAATTGCAAGTAAAAATTTTATTCAAATGTTGAAGTCTATGCTTCTGAAAATCATCTCCACATTGGAAACTCATCGAAACAATCAAAATAACTTTATTCCTTCATTTTATCTTTGGATGTGATGTGAAATATTTAAATTTTTTTTTCAATTTGCAAATGAAATACTTTGTGATTAGTGCTACTTTCCTGCATACTATTATAACGTTTACACCCCAAATTAAACTATTGGATCAGCAGTCGTGTGTATGCATGTTCAATTGTTTGGTGTGAGCATGTGTCATAGGGTGCGTTTCACTTTGTGTACTTGTGCATGCGTTTTTTTTTGTCTGTGTTTTCCTGGGAAAGGCGTTAGAAAAAGATTTTAGCTCAATTCTTACCGGTGTACATCTTGTAAATCTTACAGACGATTAATATTGCATCGACATATTGCACTGCCCTCTTTCTATTCCCTTCTTGATGTAGTGGATTGATATTATAGTTGGTAATCGTATGTGATGTTGCTTCAGCTATCTGTATTTGTCCTCTGATTTCTATAAGTGTGTAACAAAGCTGCATATATCTCCATATTTAATGCTGGAACTTTTGCAGAATATGGTACAAAGCATGGCGTGGGAAGGTTTGGGGATGGTATTCGCATTTGTAAGTCCCTCCTGTTATCCATCAAATATTTTTCCTTAGGAAGTCTTGGTTAGTACTTCATCTAGCTATTGTTTTTTTTGATGTGGATGTTGTTTCTTGTTATGTCACAGGGGAAAATATTGACCCAGATCTCCTTTTGGCTGTATTTCTTCCTGCCCTTCTGTTCGAGAGTTCGTTTTCAATGGAAATTCATCAAATTAAGGTTCTTATCCACTTCTTCCCGCATCCCCCAATCGATTACTTATTTCTAAATATGCAGTTCTTGTGTTTTGTGGCCTCGGCATAAACTATCCTTTATGCATTATGCTAAATTCTTATATATTTGGGATCTGCTTTTGCGATATAATCTGAATTCTGGTCGTCCTTGAGTTAGTTGAACCGTGAACTTTAGTGCATGAAACATGTTGGTGCCACTCTTTTATTTGTAAGCCAGCCACGTGAAGCAAGAAACAGATTACAAGGTAATCTGCACTAGTTTCTTTTCAGTTTGTGGAATTTTGTTCAAGTAACTTAGTATAAGAACAAGATGAAAAATAGGACTCTGATTGTGTACTTGAGTAGTTTAACTTACAAAGAGGATCATATTCTTCGGACACCTTTCTGTTCTCCTATTGGTTGTTTCTCTTAATTTCTGTAGATCTGTTTCTAAGGGGTCAATATTTATATGGATCGCCTTTGTTAAATTTGGTAATTTGTTTTTGGAAATTCTCGGTATGCAAGTGCTCCAATCAGTTCTACATTTTCTGTGCAGAGGTGTATAGCACAAATGGTTATACTTGCTGGACCAGGTGTTCTAATATCGACTTTTTGTCTTGGAGCGGCACTGAAGGTATGATGTTACAGTGTGGCTTTTTTTTATTTTTGATGTTCCTTGAGGGACGGAAGAACCTTGGGAGGAGAGTCACCTGCTTATATTGATGTTAAGTCGGATGTGTATAAGTATAACAGCTGACAGGTTTTTTAATGTCATTTACGAACCAATGTAGCAGATGCTGCAATTATGATAGCTCTTGTTTTTGGTGATATGTGACATACTCAAACTTTATTATTAATATATAGGGGCAAATGCTTGATGAATGATGGGTGTGTTTTTTGCATGCATCTTACGTGAGAAATAAGGAGTAGAGTCCAAGCACTCTTAGTTACTGTCATGTGCTTCGAACTTGGTCACCGACATAAAAAAATTCTATTCACAATTTTTTTTAACCTCAAAGTCATAGCGCTTTTTTAAAATCACATTATTTCTCATGTCTCACATAAAGAAGCCTTCTCATATGAATGTACCTCTCTCTCTCTCTACATATATATCAAGGTGAGAGCAACTCTTATATGAGTAAGTACGTGAGGACACTGGGATAGTAACTCATATTAGTAAAAATGTAATCCTTAAATAAAAGTAGAAAAAATAGTAATCCATTTTAGTACAAATGTAATCCTTATCTAGATATCAAATGGTATTCTTTTTCCTTGAGGATGTAATCCATTAGGAAAATTGGCCCCACAAGGGAAACAATTATTATATTTTAGCCAAACTGGATTACTAGCTGGTTAAAGAGGATTACTGCTTAGTGTTCTCACAGTCTCACAGAACCCAACCCTATATATATATATATATATATATATATCATATATACATGCATACATACATAGAAATATACATACATAAATACAAACATGTTTCACAAAGATTTACTCAACTTTATGGCCGTTATAAAAAGATTTACCCCCACGAATTTTAATCAAGGGCCGCTAAACCCACCACCTATTTCTCCCATTCCTCCCTTTTCTGTCACCTCTATTTACTTATTGTCTTCTTCCTATACTTTTTTATTTCCTTATCTTTTGTGAAACAAGGAGTAGTTTATTTGGAAACAGAGGGAGTATATGACTTTTGCCACTATTAATGCGATCTTTGAATTGACCTTTGAGCTGCATTAACTATGTTGCAGTTGTCGTTTCCTTATGACTGGAATTGGAAAACATCATTGTTGCTCGGTGGACTTCTAAGTGCAACTGATCCTGTAGCTGTTGTAGCTCTCTTGAAAGAACTTGGCGCGAGCAAAAAATTGAGTACAATAATTGAAGGGGAGTCCTTGATGAATGATGGGTGTGTTTTTTGCAGCCTTAAGTTTGTATTCTATATGCAAAACATATATATGAGACCTGGTCCAAGACAACTTTGTTCTTTTTCTTTGCGGTTGAATGCTTACAGATACTTGTAAATTTGAAGAAATTCTTGTTATCATCTTGCAGGACTGCGATTGTGGTATATCAGCTTTTTTTCCAAATGGTCCTTGGTCGAAGCTTCAATTGGGCATCAATTCTGAAATTTTTGGTTCAAGTGTCACTTGGAGCGTAAGTCCCATCAAATCAGTTCTTATGTGCTATTTTGGATGAGATTTTGTTTCCTACTACGATTGTCTACTTCCTACTTGGCAGTGTGGGATTGGGCATTGCATTTGGAGCAGCATCAGTGTTGTGGCTCGGATATATTTTCAATGACACTATAATAGAGATTTCTTTGACACTCGCTGTGAGCTATGTTGCCTATTTTACTGTAAGTTGCCTTTTGTGTACTGACTATCAATCTTTTTTGCTCTTAAGCCTTTTCTGTTCAAAAATTTTGGTTATTGATTGTAATTTTAGTTCAATTTGCTGTATTTTCTGAATGATATGGTTTGTTGGACCCAGTAGGTAGTATATTTTAGGAGTTTTACTTGTATAGGAAGTTCTCAGAATAATTGGGGTGAGAAAAATGTGCTATGGCTGTTAAGACGAAAAATTGAGCGAAGACTTTCAAAAGTTGCCAACTATGAAAATAAACAGAATCTGAAAGTCTCTGTAAGGATTTCAGGTCAGTCGACTAGTGGGGTTCTACTAATCAGTTTGAGTATCTGTTCAATCTGTTGTTTTGCTATGTGATAGGCTCAAGAGGGAGCTGCTGTGTCTGGTGTCCTGACAGTGATGACTTTAGGAATGTAAGTCCAATCTTCATTGAACCATTTTGTCAGTCACAACAAGGTAATATCTTTAATTTGATCAATTGGTTGCTAGGTTTTATGCAGCAGCTGCTAGAACAGCTTTCAAAGGTGAAAGTCAAGGAAGTTTGCATCACTTTTGGTATGTCTTATCGCTTATAATTGAGTGGGTATATTTGATATTTTAGCTTAGAGTCTCTTCTGATAAACTTATACGTGTGCTTACTCTCTGCCTGACATGCTATATTTTCCATATCCATTGTCTTTTTGTTTCCTTTGCTCTAGTTCTGTACTGTTCTCTATGTTTACTACTCCCTCCGTCCCATAATATAGTGCTTGTTTCTCATTTTTCACAAAAATTAAGGTTAGACAAAACACCAATGATTGAAGTACTTGTGACAACAAAACAACAAATTTAAAGAGGTAAAGTAGGGAGAAAAAGACAAATATAATAATGACAAGTACATAGAAAGGGGATATTTTCGAATAAAATACTTTGGGGGACCACTTTTCAAGTACTTGATGAAGGTATGTTAGGAATTTAGTACCTTTCAAAAATGGAAACAAGAAGAACATTTTGGGACACCCAAAATGGAATACAAGCACTATATTATGGGACGGAGGGAGTATTATTTTTAACTATAAAAAGTAGTGGCAGGTTTCTTAACAATAATACACCTTTAATACTAGTTGTTTTTCTCTGTTTTTTCCCCTCATTTTGGGTTTATGTGAATGACCTCTGTGCTATACCTGACTGGCTATGTATAAGATGAACATATATTCACATCCTTTTGCTAGTGGCATGATCCTTACCAAGTGTTGGTGATTCTTGTGTTCCTTACATCCTCGCTGAGGTAAGTTTATGTCGCTGCAAACTATGAATCATGCCATTACATGTTGAAATGTAAGCGTGTTTATGCAGCATGTCCAAATCCTTGTTCTGGATTATGTATTGTTTGTAAGAGTATTCATCTCTGGCAGGGTTGTTTTGTAGTATTGGATTCCCAGGGAAGATTTATGATAAGCGATCTCCTACTTATATTTCCACTACTGAACTTCTCTCTGAACATTGTTTTATAATTGGCTTACATTAAGAGCTGATCGCCGTCGGAATAACGAGCCCTTTTGCCCCTAGTCTTTAAAAAATGGGGGTAAAATAGAGTGAAATGAGGGAGTTATTCCTTTCTGCTTGTCCTTTTAGGTGGAAGTCGGGGAAAGTTTTGCATTCTGAATCCACCACTATTTAAATCTTCACTTTTGTTGATGTTAATATGAATGTCAATGTTTAGTAAATTGAACTTGATGTACCATATGTGAAAGATCTTAATATGCTCACACATGTATGAAGCTCCTATATCTTCAAGTAGTTATGAGGAGATCTTAAATTTTGGTTTTGGGTAAAGCACTTTGGTAGTCGAACACGAGTTAATAACGACTGTCAGTTATCAAGTTGGCCAGCTATGTACATTAGGAACTGTTTGAGAATTGTTTTTATAGACCAAGGGTTGACTTCTGAATGTATCTTTGATATATTACACTATAGGCTTCTTTTATCCTGCGGTTGAATTATAAGCTTATCTTGCCTTCGTAAGTATCCTAATATATAAGCTTAATGGCTGTCAATGCAGGGAGATGGTGGCATACATAGCCAATACACTGATCTTTATCTTGAGGTACACTTTGTCGCATCATTTGTCCAATTTATTTTAAATGTGCTTAAAAGAAAGTAATAGGAGCTATTCGGTGGTACGAGGCTTCAGTGCACTATTGCGTTCCACACTCCTTGTAGCTGTAGGAGGTTTTCTAAAATAGAAATTACATTTTCCTCATGTGATATTCAAAAGTCTATATCTTTATATATATATGTAGTTCATTTTGTGGAGCAATGCAAAAAATTTATGTTTGGTCTTGACTGCTATCATATTTATCTTTTTATCCTTTCTTTTACGAGTCTTTTCTAATAAGACCTGTTTTGGCTATCCCGTACACCAACAAATAGTAGACCCGTCATACATTTTTTTTTCTCTTCATTTCATTTTACTTTACTCCTATGGATTGCAGTGGGGCTGTCATAGCACAAGGTGTTCTCAGCAGTGATAACATTTTCCAAAATCATGGTAATGTTTTATACTTGAACTCGTATCAAATTATTTGTAAATGTAACTTATATCTGGATTGACTGTTCTTGTATCTCCCACCTCTTTCTCCACAGCTCTCTCTCCTCATAGGTTAAGAATTTCTATGAAGGGAGAATTGTGGTGTTTTCATATAATGTAATATATGTGATGCTCCTTGCTAGGGTCGCTTTTAAAGACTTTGAATAGCTCTGGACTTTATATTATATATCATGATACATGAGTCGTCGTTCTTGTGGACAAAAGCAACATTGATTATAGGCTGTATACCTGTATACCTATAAGGGCTACTTACCCAATATGTTTGTCATGTGGGAGGAGGAAGGGGAGGGGGGGGGACCCTTGGTTGATGCGTAGTTACATTGCTGCTTCGCTATGGAACAATCCTCTTGATGCAAAGGGGACAATATTGTGAACCATCTACAACAGTGTTGCTGATTTTGAGAGGATAAAAATTTAAAAAGATTAGGAGAGGCTTTTTCAGATGCTTGATGGCCCGAGACGAGTGGTTGTATCTTTCGTACAAAGAGTGGGTCTTGGTTTCTGCTTGGCTCAGATCGTGTCACTTTTCCTTTACTTATGCACCGGAGCAGCAAGAATGTGTTTCGAGGGTGCCATTTTATTACTTTTACCTCATAAACAGAGAAGGTGAAAGAAGGTTTTGATATCCTATATTCTTGCTGTGCCCTGAGTTACTTTCAGGTGCTATCCTTGTCAAAATTAAATAGGTGATTTGTTGTAGGGAGTGTCAGGAAGTAATCATTTATATCCAGTGGCCTTCAAACTATTAGCTGTTCACGGTTTCGTTCTGTCCAATTTATTTCTGTTTTCATGATTTCTCTGAGACCTTAGCACACTGTACTTTTCAGGTATTTCATGGGGCTATCTGATCCTTCTTTATGTATACGTCCTAGTTGCTCGAGGAGTTGTCGTTGGAGTTTTGTTCCCATTTCTACGATATTTTGGTTATGGCTTGGATTGGAAAGAAGCCATTATATTAGTATGGTCAGGCTTGCGGGGAGCTGTAGCACTGTCTCTTTCACTCTCTGTTAAGGCAAGTTGGCCATTTTTTGATGCTTCTGTTAAGCTTTTTATACTTGATGTTTTCTCCCTCTTGTTTCCAGATCTTCTTGTTTATAAATACTGGCTTTAGACTCTTATGTAATTTAAGGGTTTGATGGTTATTCTGCATAATGCTCGTGTCAAGTAGCTAGTATTTGTCATTTTGGTAAGCCAGAAGAAAATAATACATGGACTACTTTATCTAATGTCGCGAAACCTAAGGGTGTTTTGGATTGCTTAGATGGTTGGATGCATCTCTAACTGGTCAAATCACATGGCTACAAGACGCTTCTAAAAAGCCTCTTTATTGTTTAAAGTTATTTTCCATATTTTATATATTTACGTTTATTGAAGTAATTACGATAAATACATAACAGTAATTAAGTAGTTCATAGCAAATTCAAGTCAGGATGGAGATGGACTTGCTGCAGGAAAGCTAGTTAATCTACATGAACCAAAGTCGATGTTTACAACACTCCTTACTATGTAGGAACATGGCATTTTTCGAAGTCTATTTGATCACTAACAAGTCTCGTTATGTATTGGTAAAAGTTACATTATCTTTAGTCTAAAACTTTTAGTAGAAAGTATCATCAGAATCATGACATTTATCTTTCTATAATCATCAGAGAAAAAGTAAGGCTTGGGGGTTAGCTAAGAAAAGTATGGAGACCCATATTATGATATTAGGATATGGAAAGATTGACGTTTGAAGAAATGAAGTTAAAGGGTCAAGATGAAGTAAAGGAGTCAACATCCTCTAGTTTTCACATGAAAATGAGCTTTCAAAAGTTAATAGTGTAGGGATCTGCACTATGTCCTTTCCACTTTGCAGGAGTAATAGATGAAATAACATGGCATATACAGGATGTCAGGATGAGATACCATTGGGTATGTTGTTTGCCGGTGATTTTTATACTGTGGAACGAGATTAGTGATAGGTTTAATGCTAAAGTTGGAGCAATAGATGATTCTCGAGGGAGAGCAAATCTCAGTGAACAGATTGCAATTTTAGTTATGTGAGGGAGTTCATCCATGATATAGTAACATCGGATGATAATGACTTAATGAATTTCCCATGGGTGAGTTTTTGAAGTACTTATAGGTCAATATTACAGAGAAATGAACTACTGACAAAGGCGTGACTCATAAGATACATTCAGGGTGGCTCGTATGGGGGAGTGATTGAGATATTATGCCACTATAGGCATACACATACGTGTAAGGTCTAAAAGAAATTTTTTGTTGGATGACTGTTAGACCTTAGACCAGCGTTTTTTATGGGTTCGAGTGTTCGGAAATTCAGAGAGAACACCTTGAGATATAGGATCCAGAATGAAAGTATTGAGAAGAAGGTTGGAGTTGCTGATATCGAGGATATCATAAAAAATGATCTGTTAAATTGGGTTGGACATGTGAGACGTGGACTAAATGATGCAGGAGTAAGGGTGGTGGAGAGTTGGAATTTCGGAGATCTTAGAAGAAGTCTGGAGAGGTAAAAAATGACTTGTGATAGAGGGATTTTACAAGAAGTCAAGGGAGGCCAAAGATGACTAATAGAGGGCTTTATAATGATCATCAGAAATAAAATCTGGACTCATGCAATTTAGGCTTCCAGTGCTCACTTAGCATGTCTCATTTCTTAGACAAGGAATAAAAAGGAAAATGGAAAATTTGGAGATAGTATGGAGGCACCCTGCTGTCATGGTAGAGTAGTAGACCACTGGTGAGCAGTGGACTCTGAGTTCTGACACATCAACAGTATTCACACTGATTGGTTCATCTAGCTTTGATGTAGAAAAGGCGAGTCTTAATGATCTCCATTGACTCTCGGACTTGGGGACCCATGTCGGACGTGTCGGAAGTTCCTTTATTTTGTCCCAGAAATGAAAAGTCAAAGTCTCCATACCCATGTTCGAGTGTCAAGGAGTACTTGAAGTAAAATGAAGAGTCCCAGTTCTAGCTTTCAGTTAAAAAGTTATATGGTGACCTTTAGTTTTTGAAAATCCTACATGGTGATAATTGTTTTAGTCTCTTTGATGACTATCAATTTTTTTTTTCCAAAAACCTTATTTCAATTGAAAAATCAGTTTATATATTTGAATTAGATAAATATTTTTTAAAACCCCGAAAATAGGCAAACAAAGCGGGTCACTGAAGAGATGTGCCTAGTAAGTAGTGACACTGACCCTATACTCTCTCACACGCCTGACGCCACCACCTTTGCCACTCAGCCAAATTTAGCCCACCCACCATACCACCATTTCTCTCGCATGTTGGACCACTAAAACCCAGCCACCAAGCAAACCTTCACCCACCAAATTAACACACCTATATGGCTATATCATCTTCCTGTCGCCATTTACCAAGCCACCTTATCTTCCAGTCTTTCCCCCTTACCCCAGCATATCATATCTGTGGGTTTCAACTTTTGAAAAGCAAAAGTTACAAATAATTTGCAATTCTAACCAGCTCAAAGAGGTTAACAGTTCCTTGTTGAAACAAATTATATAATGCCCGAGCGAGTTTCTTGATGTGCCTAGTAAGACGTTAGAAGATTGGTTGGTAGTTTGGTACAATTGCTACAGGATCTACAAAATGAAGAGAAACTCACTTGAATCATTATCTGCGCCTTTCAGATAAAAGGTGTTTGATAATTTTGAAACCACAAATCCTCCTCCAGAAAAGGAACAGAGGATAAAGACATAATTTCTAAGAGCAACCTTACTTAAGCAAGTAACTCTAGCAGCAGCCTTACTTAAGCAAGATCTAGAAGAGAATCAAATCACCTCGACTGAAGTAGGCTTCAGTCAAGTCTTTGGCAATGAAATACGTTCTAGATTGGTATTCATCTTCGTCGTCAGCATATGCTCACTGATGATCAAATTATGAAAACCCTTTCTTTGGCCATGCAGTGAGTGTCCTTGTATTATACCTAGGACTTCGTTAATGCATCTATTATTGACCAGTATGATTTGATCAATTTCCTGTTGTCTAATCTTGCTATAAACTAAATGAAGTGTTGATAGGAGTGTAGATTTTTGATATCGACTTGTTCCCTGCATAGAGAGATAGGCATCGCTAACAAGTTGATAAAATCACATATAGGAAGTCTGGAAATATTCCTTCAGAGAAAATATTGTCAACTTACGATTGTATTAAAAGCATAACTAAACTACCTCAGATTCTAAATCAGTGCATCAATGTCAAAAAAGTCTCTCAGTGCTTCTAAAGAGGATCCTGACCATGGTGGGATAAAGTGTTTGATTGTAAGAAGCATGATCCTTACAGAAATAGGGAGGTGTTTCTGTTAGATCCTTGATCTCGAATGCAATGACCACTAGCTAATTCACAAAAATCACAATAAATGAGAAATTGTTTGGTCCTTTCTAAAACGAAGTTATCCCCTCCTTTTACGTAGTTATGTATTGACTTATATCTGCGTTAATATCCTCAGAAGTCCTCTGATTTATATATATAGGATTGTGTTGGAAAAAGTTTTGAAATTTTTGTTGCTACCTGCTTCCAGAATAACTTGCACTGGAAGAAAATATTATAATAAGAAATTCCGGTTTTGGAATGGTGTCTTGTAAGATTAACCTGGGATACTTTTCAATTATCAATTTATCATCAAAAAGACTTTCAGACTATTATGGACTTCATCAATTGTTTAGCCTACACTGCATATGGTTGATACAAATGGGTGCATAGCAACTTTGCGACCTAGTTCAAATCTGGCAACTTAAAGTGACTTGAAGATCCCATCCATCCACATTGTCTAATTTCCAAGTCTTCCTCCCCCTTTCCCGTGCATGCATGTGTTTGTTTGTGTGTTTTTGGTTGTGTTTTTGGTTGTGTGTGTGTGTGTTTGGTTTTGTTTATGTGCATGTGGCATGTGCTCTCCTTTCACTTCCTTTGACCGTATGCCGACTATATTTATAATTTCTGATATTTCAGCGTTCAAGTGGTGACCCAGCTCTTCTCAGTTCGCAGACTGGAACATTGGTATGAACCTGATAATAACTAGATGATATACATAAAATGACATGGATTGTCCTCTGGATTTAAGGAACAAAGATTTATATGAACTCTTGGTACTTACTGCTTTGACTTTTTTGCGCTGCAGTTTGTTTTCTTCACTGGCGGAATTGTATTCTTGACACTAATTATAAATGGATCAACCACTCAATTTGTCTTGCGTTTCTTAGGCATGGATAAGTTGTCAAAAGAAAAGGTAAAATTTCTCTAGTTACTTTAGTACATCGTTTATCAAATGGCTTTGATATCCGACTTCAGACCATTGTGACAGGCTCCACAGAGTGGTGATATGGTTCAGTCACATAGCCATATTTTTTTATATTTCTACTAGTTAGCCTGTTTAAAGTGTGAGCCTTCCAGAATCATGCGATTTTGTTTGGGGCAGTTGTTATTTTTTAAAAAAACATTTTGCACTTTTCTCCAAGCAATAAAATGTAATTGATATTTTTATCTCGCTCTACATAAGAAAATCGACAGTCCAATAAATATTTTGAAGAATATGGTATTGACCAATTCCTAATTACACTAGAAGCACAGTGATGCCTTACTTTCAGTTTGCAACTAAAATCCTTGAGGTGAGAGGAAATGTAAAAAACAGGTATCAGTGTGAAGCTGTGAACACATGAAGGAAATCAGAATTTCGAAAAACGTAAGAGCAAGAAGAATCTCAAATTCTTTTCAATAGATCCCCAATAGGAATCCTTAGTGTGGAACTAATGTTTAGTTGAATATTGTTTTCACATCAAGATGATGGATTCCCCAAGCCAGTGTGGAGTGTTGACTATTAACTATGGGAGAGATGTGGTTAGAATTTGAGAAATGTTTAGGGGTAAAATAATACTACCTCCGTTTTTTTAAGTGCTACAGAGAGAAATGCACACAAATTAAGGTAGTTTAGAGAGAGAAAGTTGGGACCACACTTAATAGAGGAAATTATCATCTAATTAAGTTAATTACTTTGATTAACAAAGAATTCACCCTCCCAATCCAACCCAAAACCACCACCCAAACCCACCAGACCCACCACCCCCACCCACCGGAACCCACCATACCCACCACCCCCGCCCACCGGAATCCACTGAAACCACCACCCTAATTAAGTTAATTACTTTGATTAACAAATAATTCACCCTCCCAACCCAACCCAAAACCACCACCCAAACCCACCAGACCCACCACCCCCACCCAAACCCACCAGACCCACCACCCCCGCCCAAACCCACCAGACCCACAACCCCCACCCACCGGAACCCACCATACCCACCACCCCCGCCCACCGGAATCCACTGAAACCACCACCCCAACCACCGGAACCATCCGAAATCACCACCCCAACCTTCAGAACCCACCGACACCACAAAAACCCACTGAAATCACCAAAATCCACCAAGAAATTAGGGTTTTGCAATCTCCTTTGTTTCTCTTCCGTCTTCTTCGTTTCTCTTCGTTCGTTCCAGTTGTTCTTCTTCTCCATATCTTTTTCTCTTCGATCTTCTTCTCCTATCTTTTTCTTCTTCGTTCCAGTTCGTTTTCATTCTAGTTCGTCTTCTTCGTTCTTGAGGTGCAGGTGACGGTAAGGAGGTCTTTTCGGCGGGTTCTGGCGGATGGGGAGGGGTTGTCGGCGAGTTCTGGTGGGTGGGGAGGGGTTGTCGGCGATTTCTGGTGGGTGGGGAAGTTTTGTCGGCGAGTTCTGGTGGGTGGGGAAGTTTTGTCGGCGAATTCTGGTGGGTAGGGAGGGGTTGTCGGCGGGTTCTAGTGGGTGGGGAGGCGTCTTCGGCTAGTTCCGGTGGAGGTGGAAGTGGTGGTTCTGGGTTGGTAGGGGGTGGGGGTGGTGGTTTTGGGTTGGGTGGGTGAGGGGAGAGATGGTGAGGGGTGGGTAAATTAGATAATTAATTAGATTAGTGAAAATAATTAGTAATGGCATAATTGTAATAAAATGCAAAAAAGTTTCCACTTATGGTAATATAGCACTATTTTTGAACATTCCTAAAAAGGAAAGTGGCGCACTTATTTTGAAACGGAGGAAGTATATATATATGTAAAGCGATAGTCCAAATGTAATGCTGAATCGGTGCATTTGTATTATGCTATTATGTGTGGCTTCTTGTTTCCATTGTTTTAGTCTAAGCGAGAGTTTTTGGTGACAACTTGAGATATATTTAGGGGAAAAATCATACATGCATATATGGAAAGCAATACTCCAAAATTCAAAATGTAATGCTGAATTTTTGTATTTGCATTATGCTAATATGCGTGGCTTCTTGTTTCCTTTGTTATAGTGATATGTTTTTACCTTTTTTTGTTAATAAATTATTTTATTCTGTCATTTAGATGTACTAGTATTGTCCTTATTTCAGAGACGCATATTGGATTTTACAAAATATGAAATGGAAAAGAAAGCATTAGAGGCATTTGGGGATCTTGGTGAAGATGAAGAACTCGGACCTGCTGACTGGCCCACAGTCAAAAGATATATTAGGAGCTTAAACAGCATTGACGGGGATCGCATCCACCCCCATGATGCTTCTGATTCTTCTGACAATGGGGGTTTTCTGGATCCCATGAACTTGAAAGATATGCGTGTACGCCTCTTAAATGGTACAATATTTACTAAATCCCCTTACTTATGTCACATAATTTCCCCTGACTTGTATTATTCTAGTAGCTGTATTAGGTTATTATCATTCATCTGAAAGTAAGTTTTACGAGTTAGGAAATGCCACAATGAAGAAACGAATACTTGCATAGCTGCTGCACTATTCACTCATTGCAATAGTGGACAATCTATATGTGAACTTAAACTAAATAGGGTATATATGGCCGGAGTGGGAGGCTGGAGAAATCATACTACACACTTTGTTGAGCTTTATTTATACAGGTGCATCCGTTGGTGTTTCTTCTATCTAATTTGCTATGTAGTTACAAAGAGAATTTGTCACTGATATTTTTCGTTTTACTTCTCTGAAGTTCACATCTAAGGATATAACCTAGACTAGATTACTTCCCTTGGTAAAGTGTGATTCAGGAGATGATTTAAGCTTTTGAGGAAGGAAGTACGGCTATCGAAATTCACCAGGATCAGTATTATGATGCTGTTTCATTCATGCTTTTTAAGAGGTTACTCCAACGAGTCTTTTCCGTGTATATTTTCCTGTAAGCTTCAGTCAGTCAACCGGTTAACTATGTAGTGTGGTCCATGAACTTTCATCTGTGTTCGTGTAAGTTGGTGATATACACCTAATAGTAAATTTCTTACTTACTAGTGTCCCCTGAGTTGGAAGGTCGTTTATCTAGCTGGTGGAGGTACTAATTCAGTAAAAAAGAATTTCATTCTGAGAGGGTGCTCCTTGTAGCCTGGTTTGTTTCTTGACTGTCGAGAGATACTTGTTGTAACAGATTAATCGACAATAAAGAACACATCCAAAAATTTAACGTGGTTCACTGGCAATGTGCTACTTCCACCACACCACATAGAGCGAGAATAGTTTTATTAAGGAGAGAGTACAAATTACAGATAACAGATGTGTTTATCAGATTGGTTAGGCAGAAGTTAACTCTAAAGGGTTTATGTAATACCCTGGCAGGTAACCTAGTCAGAGTAGGTCTAGACAAACCCATAACAGAACATAAGGTTTTACGAACCTAATCAGCAAGACCCCGATGCTTGATTATACGATGTGCCAGATAATTCAAGGCATATTTCAACAATACTTTTTAGTCACCTGCATGTTGTTAACATGGAATCACGTACATCATGTTGAACCACCACATGCCTGACAAAGCAATGCTACTTTTCCTAAATGTTAATTCTGGTAGGCAGATTTCTGCAACATTTTAGTTTGCTACTTTGGTCATCACCATCCGTGACCAGACTGACATTTCTCAAAACCAGGTGTTCAAGCTGCTTACTGGGTGATGCTCGATGAAGGGAGAATAACACAGACTACTGCAAATATATTAATGCAATCTGTTGATGAAGCACTTGACGTGGTGCATCATGAGCCCTTATGTGACTGGAAAGGGTTAAAACGAAATGTCCACTTTCCAAATTACTACCGGTTCCTTCAAGGCAGCATCTATCCAAAAAAGCTGGTTACGTTTTTTACAGTTGAAAGATTAGAATCTGCATGTTACATATGTGCTGCATTTTTGCGGGCCCATAGAATTGCTCGCGGCCAACTACATGATTTTATTGGTGAGTGCCCCTGATAAATTTGGTAGATCCTTGATCTTTCTGCTTTTAGCTTGATAATTTATCTACTCTTTTGCAGCCCATTGGTAACTCTCCTTATTTAGTTGTCAAAATGTTACAAGAGCGTCTTTTGTGCAATACTTCTATTACTTATATCGAAATCTGCAAGGGCTGCCCGTACATATAACCTTCCTCTTGTGTTTCTGTGACCTGTAACTTACGTTTAGAGCTATTGGCTGCATATTATCTTCGTAATTGTTTTCTTCTATTTTTTAACTTCTTTGTCCACTGATTTTTTTCCTCCCTCGTCTCCCTCTGATAGTGTTTTAAAAAAAATCAAAGATTTGTTTCAGCTACTTCTTAAGAAGTCTCACATGGCTATTGGGGAACCTATTGGTCGTTTGAACCAAAGTATTAGGATTATTTATGATACAGAGTCTATTTGACAAGTTATTCTCATGTTAACTTCGGGGAATTTGAAATGCTGATAAGGAAGAGGAGAAAGAATAAAGACAACTAGAGCGACCTGACAAGTAGCTAAAGGCAGAGCTCACTAGCAGTCATGATGTTGCTACTTTGTTTCTTTTTGCTGTTCAGTGACATAACATGTGATATTTATCTGAGGAGAGAATTAGGGAAGGATGTTTGGACTTGCAAACTAGTTGTTAGTGAATTCTCATAACCAGTATGTATGGCATGTTTGGTTTGTGGTACTAAACGGTGGTAATGGTAATGCTTTTTAGTGTAAATTTGTGAAAATATCCCCAAGCTAACATACATAGTAATGAAACTTGATGTCAGAACATGTGTTTTTCTTCATAAATTTCCATTACCAGCCACTTAATACCACCTTCTCAAGTTGTAATGGATGTTAATGAAATTTTAGGAAGAAAATAGGTGTTTGTTGTAAAGGATCATTACCATGCATGTTGACATGGGAATGCCTTCACAAATGTACACTAGAAATCATTGCCATTACCACCAATTAGTACCGGTAGAGTATAATCAATTAGTTAACAAGCCATTTCTGTAGGTCCATATGGAGGACAAGTATCTTAGCAATTCCCTTTTTGAGGCTAAACTCTGCTAAAAATGGTTTTAACCTATGTGACATTAATTAACTTGTCTTTGTTTGGTAAAAGCACTAGTGGAGATCTATCCTTAATCCTATGCATAAGGATGCATGCATTAAAATTTTCAATTATCTGTCGACAACCTTTTCTTAATTTTGTCTTCTTTTTCTTTTCTTATATTATTCTAATGGATCGATGCTGATACAGGTGACAGTGAGATATCTTCTGCGATCATCAATGAAAGTGAAGCAGAAGGAGAGGAAGCAAGAAAATTTTTGGAAGATGTTCGCATTACCTTTCCTGAGGTAGTGTTGTGTCTTATTCACCATCTTTTACTGACTTCGTCATATCTTATCACCGTGATGTCTATTCAATCATTAAATTATAATTTTGTTTACCCTGATGGCCCGTTCAGAAGGTTTTGATAAATTGTGATTGTGGCATTGACCTTAGTGTCTTGAAACAGGTTTTACGAGTTGTAAAGACAAGGCAAGTTACATATGCTGTATTGCAACATTTACTTCATTACATTCAAAGTCTAGAGAAGGCAGGAATACTGGAAGAGAAAGAGATGGTTCATCTCCATGATGCTGTCCAGGTAATTATTTACCTCACCGTGTTATTTATTTGTAAATTGCGGCTTCTTTGTTAATTTACTATCTTCTTTTATGCAGACTGACTTAAAAAAACTTCAGCGTAATCCTCCGACTGTTAAGATTCCAAAGGTTGGGGATCTAATCACCACACATCCTTTTCTGGGAGCCCTTCCTTCAACTCTTCGTGACCAACTGGTTGGTTCTACAAAAGAAGAAGTTAAAGTACGCGGTATGACGTTATACAAGGAGGGTGGCAAACCAAATGGGATCTGGCTTATAGCAAATGGGGTGGTGAAGGTATAATCAGAAAGTGTCTTTTGATGTGTTAAACCCAAAAAAACATTTTAGAATTTTAAACTGATGGAAGCTTCTATTTTGTAGTGGGCCAGCAAGAGCAGGAAGAATAAGCATGCCTTGCATCGGACTTTTACCCATGGGAGTACTTTGGGGCTATATGAAGTGCTGATCGGAAAGCCTTATTTTTGCGATATGATTACAGATTCTGTTGTAGTTTGCTTCTTTATTGAAACAGAGAAGATTCTTGCAGTTCTGGGATCAGATCCTGCAGTGGAGCATTTCTTCTGGAAGGTATGTTCATGTCAGAGATCTACTCTATGAATATTATTAGCTTGCTGAACTCCACCATTAGCAGAAGTTTCAAGAAATTAAGAGCTCGCCTCCCACCCCCCTTTTACCCAATTTTAGGCAGGGGAGGAGGGGACTAAGTGAGGACAACCCTGTTTTCAGCGAGACAAGAGGAGATATGCTATGTCATCCTGTCAACTGATGCATGGGTTGTGCTTTTGCGGAGATTGTTTCTGTATATATTTGATTGCATAATATTAATGATTTTATAGTAGACAGAAAAATAGGATATCTGAATCGTCCAAAATGGGGAACGGCGGCTACTGCCTCGTGCCAATAAGAATGTAGGGCAGCCCTTCGCGCTTAACTAAGGGAAAATGTTTGCACGGTATTCAAAGTAACCTAATAGTGTTCCCGCGGGTTAACTCAACGTAAAGAAAGCTCATTAGGTCAAAAGTAGCCAATATGGTGCACTTTTTTCTGGTTTACGAGATCAGGGAAACAGGTTGGATCCCCTCCTCAATTTATTCCTTCTTATGATGGCAAAACAATGAATCTCAACCCATCTTATACTTCATGTGGGTCATTGATTTGTGTGGAGAGGTTATTGAGTTACATATTGGTATGAGGAATAGAAAGAAAACTGAGAATATCTGGATGGACATTTTCTACAGTTAAATGTAGTTGAAACTTGAAAGCTGAGAATCTTTTGCATTTCGGTTCTTTCAATTCAACTTCTGAATGAGATACACAATAGAAAGAATTATGTGGCTGCTTCTCTATAGTGAATAACGCAAGATACACAATAGAAAGAATTATGTGGCTGCTTCTTTATAGTGAATAACGCTAGAAGCCCAATTTTCTGTTGACAAAAAGGAGTTAACCGTAAACTAATGTGTCGTCATGTCAGCATAGTGTTGAAGGAAGCCCAGACTTCTATCACTAATATGTATGAGAAATGGAGTAAACTTAGTATGCAATGATTCTATACTGTGTTTACTGATGTGTCATTCTGCTTGCTTGTTCATTTGCTGTATACATCATAACAGAAGGAATATTTTTAACTCTTCTTGCTCATTCGGATGAAAAATCTTGGATCCTGTTCTCATGATGAATGACAGGCGAAAAATTGAGAAGATATGGCTGCCATGTAATAACTCTTGCTTTTATCAGATAACTATCGTATTATCTGCCCCTGGTAGTGTATGTGGCTATAAACACTAATGCTAAGTGGCTTCGTGATGCTTTTCACTATAGCAGAACAGATACACGTCTTTAATTGAGTCTGAGTATATAAAAGTGGGTCAAATGTCAGAAAGAACATGAGTATTTGGAATGTGTAATCTTCTGATTTTATTAAGAGCTTCTTTTTAAGGCTATCTTGATATAGCTATAAATTCTATGAAGTATGATGTAGTAGTTTATGCTTATCATTCTTTTCCTATTTGATCTTGATATAAGACTAGAGAAAGCTTCACAAATACACACATGTAATGTTATATATTCTATTGCAAAGCTCTTAACCTATAGATAACAAACTCAACCCAGTGCCTCGTGTGTGGATCCTAATTTCTGCCTATGAAGGGGTTTAGTCGTAAGCTACCTTGTCCATAGCTGCATAGAGGTTGAAGAGTGAATGCATACATTTGTAGAACACAAGCAAGTCATCCTGATGATGTATAAGACCACTGAGTTAGCAAGCATGAAATGTGGTGACTCTTTAAAGCTTAAAGCTATATTGTGTTCGTCTTTTCGTCAGGGGGTGTGTGGGTTGGTGGGGATCTTTCTACTTTCTAACTGAATGCTTCTTCCTCAAAGTCAAGTTTCTCGCATCATGCTACATAAATATTCCAGGGGATTGTTGATCTCTTGCGTCGCTTTTTGTTCAAATGGATGCTGTTAAGGTAATACAGTCTTGTCTCTTTTTCAGGAAAGTGCTATTGTGCTTGCCAAAGTTCTCCTTCCCCGAGTTTATGAACATATGTCGATGCAAGATATGAGGATGCTCACAGCTGAGAGGTCAACACTGAATACATACCTGAGGGGAGAAAGCATAGAAGTCCCACCACATTCTATTGGGTTTTTATTAGAAGGCTTTATTAAAAGCCACTCCCTTGTTGAGGAACTAATAACATCACCAGCAGCTTTATGGCCTGCACAAGGAAATTCGAGCTTCCTCAGCCAAGACGGTTCTGGTAAGCCATTCTTCCCTTTGTATTTTCTGTTCTTTCTCCCCTCATTATTGTGGTTCACTACGCCTAACTTTGGTTTTGTTTAGCATATAAATCTACCAGCTTTTTACATCAAGGAATGACGTACTATGTTGAGACAAGAGCTAGAGTCCTTTTGGTTAACATGGCTACAACACAACCTGACAATACACTCCAGAGGCGTAAATCCTCTTTCTTGCTCCGCGATCAGTCCTCAAGATCTCTGACGAGAGAACATGGTGGTCTTGTGAGTTGGCCAGATCATCACTACAAGTCACATCAGCATCTACCAGACGGCCAAGAAATAGATGACAACCAAAACTTGTCAGCCAAAGCAATGCAACTGAGCATCTATGGAAGCACGGTAACCTTCTCTCTGTTCCATGAGATGCCAGAAAGAATCTTAAGCCTTAAAACTGACTTTTGAGAAAAAGAAAGTTGACCCTTCTAAGTCCGATCTGTTAGAGATTTCTTATATTGTCTATCTACTGAATCCCTTACAGCCCACCTCAAGGCAGCTGATTTTTTTTGCTCAATATGTTTATGTACCTGAGGAATTTGTCATCTTAGTAACTGGGGATATTTTCCTGGGTATCTTTGAGGTTACGCAAAATACTCAATTTAACCCCATATTTTTTCGTATACCTGAGGTGACCTTTTGAGTACAATTCTGTTCCAAAAATAACCATAGTGATGATCAAAGGGCAAGAGCGTTAGTTTTCTTGCCTTCTCTTTTCACTTCCTTCTTTTCGCAACAACGGTGCCGCCATATATCAATAGCCCTCTCTTCTCTCTTCCCGTTGCCCTTATCTTTTCACTTCGTTATCAATTTTAATAATAAAATTAGGAACTTGTCTCCTTTCGGTCCTTCTTTGGAGGATTTTAAGCTAACCCTTCCTTTTTCCCCTTGTTTATTGAGGCATTCCAAATTTGCAAGATTGCAGTCTGCTAATGCCAGAATGTTTGAGGCCCTTTTTCAAAATAATCCCTTCTCTTCCACTGTTGCCTATAAAGTTTTGGGATTCCAGTTCCCACATTTTACCATAGAAGACTGAGAGTGAGTGTCCTTGTTCATGCAGCAAAGGAGAGAAGGATGTCCATGTCCTTGGTTGTATTCTCAACAGATTTTCTTACTCCATCATCTCTCAAAGGCAAAACTATTTTTTCTCTCGCATCATCAAGTACCCCTCGTGTCTTGCCTAATTCTTTTTTGTTTTATTAATTTGAATGATTGTTCAGTAGATAGGCTTTGTTCTTTTCAACCTACTTTTACTTTATTCTCAGAAAAATTAAGAAACGTTTAGAAAGTTGAGAGAAGTTCAGATTCAAAAAAATATAGAGAAGTTCAGAAGGATTAGAAAATTCAAGGAGTCAGATAATATAAGATGAGTTGGATAGAACTCTTGATGTTGCTGGCTGTTTTTGTCAAAAATGTTCCCCTCCTTATGAAATTCGTCAAATTGTTTTGTTTGAAGTTGATAGTATTTTATTATGAATACAGATTAAAATTGAATATGCATGCAGAAGAGCATTCTTTAAATGTACATGTTTATTTTGTATGATTTTGATTGGAGATCTTTGTATAATGCAAATGGTTTAGTTTTTATTGGAGAGAATGGGCTTTAGACTGTTGGAAAGAAAGACTCTTGCTTGCTTTCGTAGTTGATAGGTGTTGTATCATTATGGTGGGAGATAGAGTTCTTCATTTATGTACTTGATTGTTTCTTTGACTTGGCTTTCCATGATTATGCAGAGACAGACTCTCAAGCAATTGCTTTCATCTTCTTACTGATGCCTTTGTTTCTGTGATCTTTAACTTATTTTTTCAAATGTTTCAGGTAAAAGATGCCCCTCCGCGAGGATTTAGTTTTCAAGGGGATATCTTGGGAAATCCTTCACGTTCATATCCTCAAGTTCCTACTGGTCAGGAACAACAACGGCCTCTCACTTCAGTTAAATCAGAAGGATCTAACACTGTTAGGAAGAGACTTGAAGAGGACATAATGAGGCAAGAGCTTTTACCTCCATCACATAATAGGCACTCAAGCCGCGCAATCAATGATTCAAGCTCGGAATCTGGTGGTGAAGATGAAGTTATCGTAAGAATCGATTCGCCAAGTAAGCTCTCTTTCCCCCAAGCACCTTGAGAGTTCATTTGGGATACCTCTTCTTTGTATTCCCACGACCTGGTAATTTGTATAATTTGTTATGTATATGGCCATTTGAGGGAAGAGAGTGGTATATTTCGCTTGGCTAGACAAACTTTTGAGGCTTGTAGAATGGCGATTATTTAGTATGTATCCAATAAACAATATCGAGAGTAATCAGATATGTTACATTTTTTGGCTTGTAGATATGTATGTGTGAATAATGTAAGCAATGATTTCTTCAATGCCCTGCCTCCAATGAGGTAAATTGGCGTTACTGAGGGGGTATTTCAATGATTATGCATTATTTTTGCAACCACCATCTCATTGTTTCAATTTATCATCTTTTCTGAATCATCTGTACTTTGTAGATTTTATATGTTGTTCTTAGGAGGAGTGATAAATCTTAACGGTTAGATGGTACAATCACGTCTAACACATACTCTAAATCTTAACGGTTAGTGTTGAGGTATATACTACGGTAATACCCATGAGACCTTTTGCTAGAACTTGACTAGTGGTTGTCATCTTCAGGCTTCGATTTCTTTTTTTCGTTCTCCCCTTCTTTTCCCTTTTCCCTTTTCCACTCTTTTCTTTCTCTTTTCTTCATCCATCTCCATAAGACCAATTTTGGTGCTCAAACTATCATATATAGTCAATGTACATTGTTCTATTAAACATTAAAAAGTCATTAAATTTAGTCATGTTAAAATAATACTCCACAACTAGTACGTTCTTGAAAATAATCGCCAAATATAATGTTACAAAGTTTCACAACAACCTTTCATGTCATATGCTTAGAGAAAAACGGCCACAACCAAATTAGTTTCAAATACCTTTAAAAGAACAATTAGCATCACAACAACTTTTAATACTCATCAATTGTAAGATGAGTAACAAAGACGTAATCGGTGCTATCTTGGTTCAAAATTAATTTGAGTTAGAAGTCACTTGTAGAACAATTAATTACGAAAGTTGAATTGAATAATGATAGATGCAAAATATAAATATGAAGCGGAAGTAATAACATTGCATGCTCAAAATCTATAAATGTGTGGTTAGAATAAGGCTCGAAACTTCAAGCTAGTACTTTTACTTGAAAATCAAAATCAATGGTCAAATACTCAAATTCTGATTGAAGTTTCATCTCACAAATTCTGATAAATGTTGGTTTCTTGCCAAATTATTTTATAAAGTTGTTTTGACAAAAAAAATGATATTTAAAAGTTATTTCTGGATATTGTTTCTTTTTCTTATACAACAACTTACGTTTAAGGAAAATAGATTTAGTGTGAACATGTATATAAAAAATATATTTGTATGCATTGAAAAAGGATATAATATAATATATTTGCGTCAATTTTGCTGCCTAAATAAAAAGAGATCAAAAGATACTATATCCGTTCTTTATTATTGGAGCAAGATGACTTTAAACTATTCGCACATTTCACTCTTTCCATGTGAGATCTTGTTAAATTCGATTTTTTTATATATTGGAATTATCAATGTTTAGAAAAATCTTGGATAGATGGTCCATCCATATGGATAGACCATCATGAGACCATAAGGTTTTAACTTAATCTTATTGTGAAATGTGTTAAATTTTATAGAACCATAAAATTTTAAGTTAAACCCTATAGTTTTAACTTAAAACTAGTAATTAGAATCAGGCAATGCTCCGGGGTTTATCCATATTGTACTTTAGTATTTTAAAACAACTGACATTTGGTGTAATAAGATGTTAGTAAAAAGTAATTAGTCGTTTTATTCAAAAATGCAATTATTATTGTAACTTAATTATTGTTTTTATTGAAAATCCATAATATCATTACTAGTATTGATAAAAGAAGCAACCATATTGTAGTGAAATAATGGTTAGAGGCTTAGAGTATTTATCTTCAATACTTGAGGTCACGAGTTCGAATCTTCTCATGTACAATTTGCATTCTTTTATGAGAATAACGACGACAAAATATTGTTGATAAAGAAGGGAGAGTGACACGTGGTGAATTACAATCAGTTCTTACGCTTTTTAATATATATATAAGATCTGTCCATTTGCTTATGGCGAAATCGTCTAACACAACTACACAAAGCCTTAGTACCATGTTTAATACTCCATTCGTTCAATTATTTAAATCTTGTTTTCTTTTGTTCAGTCTCCAAGGCTCACATTTAACCTTATATATCTTTAATTTCGTATTAACAAAAAATATAAAAAAGTTGGATCTAACAAGATCTTACATGAATATATTTTATTTGTGCTCCTTCGTTCGCTATTGATCTATCCATTATCCGCTTTTTTAAGTTACTTATACTTTATTCCTAAAATAGCAAAGAATTATGCCCTTTTCAAACTACTTTACCTACTTTTTGGGCTCATATAATTCTACACTCTCTTACAATCACATTATCTCTTCAATTTAAACAAACAAACCACTTTTACATCATCTCTCATATTTGTCTTGGTTTGGGTAGATCAGTAGAGAACAGATGGAGTATATATTAATAAAAATATTTGGTCAAAGATTCAACGTTTGACTCGCGAAAAAGAAACAGGACTTATATTATTAGACGGATAAAGTAGTATTTATCTATCAATGAGTAGAGATATTAAGACTCAATATCGCATTTACCAACCAAAAAGCAAGGTGATGTACTCCCTCTATACCTAAAAGATTTCTCATTTCTTTTGGGCATAAAGTATAACGAGGGAGGTTGGTGTGGTGCAAAATTTTCATTTTACAATTGAAAAGTGAGATAGTACGTATTTTTTTAGAATTGTTTATTAAGAGAGAGATTGTGGATCAAGTGTTTTTTTTTAGAAAATAATATTATTCTTGGTGAACTATTTCCTTAAGAGAAATTTAATTAGGACAAATAAATTGAAAAATGAGAAATTATGTAGAGACGGAGGATTAATCTTTATTCTATGAAGGAAGAGGTGAGGGACACCAAAAATCAATATTATTCCTTTTTTTAATTCCTAATTAAATGGAATTAATCTCTCTTTATAACTAACTTTTTCATTTTGAAATACACATCTTAAAAAATTTATTGGATGTTCCTTTTAACTTTCTATTTTATATGTTTTTGCACGCATCGCGTGCATATAATACTAGTTATTAATAATAAATAATAAGGGAGACTCTTTTGTTTTTTGGATAGAGACAAGAGAGTATTTATGGAAAAAGTAATTAATTTCCATAAATATTTTGTAAGAGTCACATGTTTAACTCACTTTTTTGTATAGAGGGATTCACATGTTAGTTTTAAAATTGTAATCTTGCTAGTTCGTTTTCCTTGACAAAAAACAACTTTTGCAAATTTCTTTCCCTACCAAAAGAGCCTTTTTAACTCACTCTACTTGGTCCCCCTCTCTATATGTCGACTACTGATGAACAAGTTCCACCATCATCACCAGTAGCCCTTTCGGCCATTGTTGTCAACTCACATAACGACGATCATCTTCCCCGTTCAACCCACTTTAATAAGGTTATACTTTATTAATGTTTAATTGTTGTTTCATTCTGCACGATTATATGGTGGGTTTTGTCAATTTTACTCTTGAGTTTTTTTTATTATATGTTCTTGTTGCATGTTATTATTGTTTAATGTCTTGCATGTTCTCTTGCCTTTCTTAATTAATTGATAATTACGTTACTTTGGACTGCACTGTGTATCTGTTGTTGAAAGCTCTTTTTTGGCAACGTATTGTTTATATTTGATATGCGGGGAAGTGGCGGACCTAGGATTTTCGTATCGGATAACGTTTGGTATTCAATTTACACTATACACGCGGGTGTGTGGTGCATCCTCTCACATTCTTCATCGATGTGCTCATCCTTTTGGTATTGGTAATTTGGGGTTGTAAAAGTAAAAAATTAACACAATACTTTAGTTTTGTAATAGTCTGATGGAGAGAAGAGTATAAATAATATCAAACTGGGAATATCGATTGTAACCGCTTGCCTTAATGTTGGTCCTTCACTGTTGGGGAAGGAGGGCGATATTGCTTGCAACACTACTTAATTTTAAAATAGTCCAAATTTACGGGTATATGATTGAGGTCGTCACCCATACAAGGGAAGAAAATTGCGGATGCAGACGCGGTCGTGTTTGCAGTAACTTGATACTCCATGACCAAAGCTACTATATGGTTGGGTTATATATATGGTGGATAGAAAATTACTTAAAACATGAGAATATGATATCCATAGCCTATTATAATATAAATAGATACAATTTCAGATAATATTTTATACTACATATTATCCAACTTGAAAGCCTACATCTAAGTTTTCCTTTCAGTGGTGTGTGTCTGTTGTATTTGTGCTACTACACGTGTTTTTCCCTTTTTTTGGCCAATTCTGTTAAAGTAACAGCCATAAAGGGTAGAAAACGCTCTAATGTGGCAAGTCACCATTACGTAGTGGACAACGCGGCAAGATGGACGTGAATTTTATTGCGGCCTCTATGTACGGCATTTCACGTAATGGCAAGTTCAAAATCCGTTACATAACGGCGGTAAGTAACGTAACGGCCAAGTTTTGGTTCCATGCCATACAACTTGGTACAAGCCATCTGTACTAAATCAGAATATGAGTTGTAAGAGAATACAATTTGAATATGCGTCGCAGGATCTTTGAGCATCTTCATCTTGGTGACCCCTTGGAACTCTTTGTTACATTGATTCATCATTTTTACCTTAAGTTCCCATGTCGGATCCTTGGTACTCCGGATATAATACTTCGATACTTTAGCTTGGGTGAAAATTATGGAATTTTTTCATAAGATAGTCGAGTTTGATACTTGGATACGAAGTACTCAGAGCCACAGGCCAAAGGCCATCGTGTCTGGCTTGTGCCAATTTTCCAAAAGAGAGGTTTACCCCACTTTGGCTTGTGCCAATTTTCATTTTTTTTTTTTTGATAAAAATAGAGCGGCTGACATGTGGGTTGGTGTGTCGTGTTCGTGCCAATTTCAAAAATGATATCTATGGCTCGCACAACCGATCACACACCACCGTGCCATGTCAGGCCAAATGCATGCTGACCATGGGCTCAACGAGTACTTTAGTCCGGTAAGGGTACAGGAATATAAACAGGTACAAGGACAGAAAACGGCAAATCTATTATTTATACTTTTTTTTTTCCATTGCTACACTTTTAAGTTTAGTTTAGCTTTAGTCTTTCATGTATACTTTTTCAGTATGAACTTCTTTCACTTCATGTCTTCATCATTTGCTTTGTTATAAGATTTCCTTGGCATTCCTGGTAAAAAAATGCATTAGTTTAACATGTTCTAACTAATACTTTGAGTTATATTTGATTGACAGCCGAGTCAATGGCATACATTACTCATTGCATACAAGACATTAGGAGTGGTCTTTGGAGGACTTGTCACATCCCCGCTTTATGTGTTTCCTTCGATGCCCTTGAAGTCTCCTACAGAAGAGGACTACTTGGGAATTTTTAGCATTATGTTCTGGACTCTTAGTCTTATTGGCCTTGTGAAGTATGCAGGAATTGCACTGAAAGCTGATGATCAAGGGGAAGGTATTACCTAAAACTCTTACCAATTTGATGTGAAATCCCTTAGTCTGGTTTTTGGTTGTTGAAGTTCATATTTCTTGATGGGCGACACCCCCCTGGTGTCTTTCTAAACTTGTCAAAAGAAAAAGTCATATTTCTGATGCATATGCTGCTGTCTTTTGTGGTAATTAGTAGTTTCCCTGGTGTTATCACATGCACTCTCATGTTGCAATAAATAATAAATTTGGTTCCTTTCTAGTGCATGTGTTTCAAGGGGTCTCCATAGGGCCTTTTGTACAGGTTTGAGCTGGTATATGTCAGCAGAAAAGGAAGAAAGAACGCCTGTATTCTGCATTGTGTGTTATTGCACTGAAGTAGATTCGATGTTTTTAGGCCTGCGTGCATGCTGTGAGGTTATTCTTTCGGGCTACTAGTGCATATCTGTTTGAGTTACGAGTGATTGCAGCTTATGTAAAATGCGAAAATCAATATGTGCTGTCACACTGGACGACTATGGCATGACATCTAAGTTACTGTGTAAAGGCTAAGACCATTCGTATTGCATCAACATAAGGGAAAAAATGGCATCTGTAAGAGCAAAAGACCAAGATGTGCTATTTGGGCCCTGTTCAGTTTACCTTAAAATAATAATATTCAGTAAAAATAAGTTCAGTTCAGTAAAAATAAGTTAGTTTAGTAAAAATAAGTTCAGTTCAGTAAAAATAAGTTCAGTTCAGTAAAAATGAGTAGAGCAAAGAAGAAAAAACAACATGAATCAGCAAAAATAAGTTCAGTTCAGTAAAAATAAGTTCAGTTCAGTAAAAATAAGTTCAGTTGAGCAAAAATAAGTTCAGTTCAGTAAAAATAAGTTCAGTTCAGTAAAAATAAGTTGAACTGAACAGGGTCTTAGAGAGATCCTTCCCGCATGCATGTTGTGAAGTAGAATTCGGAGTACGTTTGAGTTTGAATTTTGTTTTTAACTTGAATTCAGAATGGAATGTTCCCACAGTTATTTATTGCAGTTTGAGTTACGGGCTATTGCAGCTTAAAAGATTCAAGATGTTTTGTGACTTTTGTCACCCAAATATGCTCACTGCAGTTTGCTTTCGTCAGCATCACATGCATTATAACCGAACAGCTATGTGTGCATTTGGTATATATGCCATCTAAGTTAGGCAGCTTACGGATATGACTGTTTGGAGTAGAGTTTGATGTGAGTCTGATTTGTTATTTCTAACTTGAACTGTTTTTATTCTCTAGCCATTTGATGTTGTACTACTGTTCAATCCAAACTGGCACGTTTGTTTAGTTATCCGATGAAACTCTTGTCTCTTGGTTTTGTTATTTCCAAAGAAATTTATTGCTGGATTGTTAACCTCCTGTTTTTAATCATTTTACATGTTTAGTAGAATCTCATTTTTACCGATGATGTCTTGCAATTATATACTTAAGATACTTGAACTAGAGCAGGTGGCACATTTGCTCTGTATTCATTACTTTGTAGGCATATGAAAATTGGAGTCCTTTCTACGAGAGATGTGGATTCTTCTAGACATCCAAGTTCTACTCACTATGAGCGCCAAGAACATCAGAGCAAGGTCAGCAAAATTTTTGAGAAAAGTGTGGTGGCTAGAAGGGTATTACTGTTTATCTCGATTCTGGGCATGTGCATGTTGATTGGTGATGGTATTCTAACTCCTGCAATCTCAGGTCCAGCAATGATGTGATATTTCTCTACTGCTATATTTGGTTGCTTCATTCACCTCTACATTTTCTTGGACTTATTGAATGAACTTTTGTGTTTTCTTTCAGTGTTGTCTGCCATTGATGGCATAAGAGCCCCTTTTCCTGAAGTTGGCAAATGTAAGCATGGAATTAAAAAAAGTTTTGTGATTCCTACAGCTGATTGTTAGATTTGTAAGCGCACCTCTTACGCTGTGTTCTTAACTGGGGGGGGGGGGGAAGTATGTTCCCGAACAATTCTTTTTTTCATTGGGTCTTTGTGATTGCACTTAGTCAAGATGGTTTTAGTTATCTTTGGTGCTGACATTTTTTTATATTAATGTTGCAGCTACAGTTGAAGCTCTTGCGGCCGCAATTCTCATATTTTTGTTTCTACTACAAAAGTTTGGTACTTCACGAGTGAGCTTCCTTTTCTCTCCCATAATGAGTATGTGGACCTTGACTACTCCACTGCTTGGGATTTACAGCATCATAAAAAACTACCCAAAAATATTCAAGGCTGTATCCCCACAGTATATTCTCACATTCTTCTTGAGAAATGGGAAGGAAGGTTGGCTGTCTCTCGGAGGCACAATTCTCTGCATCACAGGTGAATCTCTACTTTTCAAGTGCCATAGTAAAGAATATGAGTATAGTTGCAGCTTAAACTCTTCTTGGAGTTATTTCTGTAACGAAATCATTTGTGCATTTTATTAGTTTTACATACTATTGAATGATCCTTTTTCACGTAGGTTTAAACTCGTATGGCACTGTGTGCTTGCTTTCATATATTCTGCAGCTATTTACATAACTTTGTTAACCCCTGTATGTTATACAGGTTCTGAAGCCTTGTTTGCTGATCTAGGTCATTTTAGCAGAAGTTCTATCCAGGTTAGTAATCTTGCCCAGGACAGTAAATTTTTCTAAAGAAGAAAGGATTTTACTAACTTAGTTGAGAATTTTGGCATTCCTGTAACCCGCTCTTATGTTTCTTTGTTGTAGATATTATAGATGTCAACCTCTTTGCAATCCTTTTCCCTAATAGATCTCTGATTTGTATTTATTCCCCCAGCTTGCGTTTCTGTTCACAATATACCCGTCCCTGGTTTTGACTTATGCGGGGCAGACAGCTTATCTCATCAGGCATCCGCATGACCATGAGGATGGATTCTACAAATTCATACCGAAAGAAGTGTACTGGCCTATGTTCATTATATCCACGCTTGCAGCTGTTGTTGCTAGTCAATCATTGATATCAGCCACTTTTTCGGTTGTCAAGCAATCGGTTGTGCTGGATTATTTTCCTCGGGTTAAGGTGGTGCACACTTCCTCTAGCAAAGAAGGCGAGGTTTACTCCCCAGAAATCAACTACATCCTCATGATTTTATGTGTGGCTGTCATACTTATCTTTGGAGATGGAAAGGACATTGGAAATGCCTTTGGTAAGTTAACAGCATTAACTGATTATAATGATTTAGAAAACAAATAAGCAAACCAAAGCCTTTACCCACAAGGTGGGTTTTGCCACAAACACTTTTATGGAAAACTAGCATGCAATTCATTCTAGAATGTTTTCTATCAAGCATGATCTGGTTATTGGTTGCATACTGCATATTATGATCTCCGTCCGTGTTTGATAGACTGATCTTGTTTTCTGTATGTTATAATGCTTCTTTCTCCGTCCTAGAGTAGTTTGACCACTCTTCTTTTTCATCTTTCTCTACATAATTTCAGCATGATCTCACAAAAAGCTTCATTTCTCACATCTTCTTATGGACTCACTATCTCATTAAATGTGTTTTTCATCAAAATAACAAATATACCCAGTTTTCCCCACTATCTCCTATCAGGCTATCACACACTTTTTACCAAAATAAAAATTAATACCCAACAAAACTTATCTCCTACATCTTATTTCCTAAATTTTAGTGCTCTTTTAAAAGTTGTGTGCTCTTCACTTTAAAAAATAAGTTTCAGGGTTCATCATGTCAAATCAAGTGTAAACATACGATTCATTGGTCCAATCGAGTTTAATAAGTTTGGGTGAAGAGAACACACCCAAAGTATCCAATCGGGTTTAATAAGTTCAGGTGAAGAGAGAACACAATAACATACCCAAAGTATCCAAACTAATCAGGGGTAAGGAAGTAATATTCTTAATGTCGTGAAAATTTATTGCTATCATTGGTCGCTGCTGCTAGACTATTAGTACTAAGCGCTAAATCATTGTTGGCAGGTGTTGTTGTCAGTATGGTTATGCTTATCACTACCATACTTTTGACTCTGGTCATGGTTGTAATCTGGAGAACCTCACCCATATTAGTGTTTCTTTTCTGCTTCACATTTATAACAATGGAGGGCATATATGTTAGTGCTGTATTGACCAAAATTCCAGAGGGTGGATGGATCCCTTTTGCCATTTCCTTCATCCTTGCATTCATCATGTTCGGTTGGTACTATGGACGGCAAAGAAAGATGGACTATGAGTTGACACACAAGATTGACATTGATAGACTCCGGGTGCTGTTATCTGACCCTGGTGTCCAAAGGGTCCCTGGAATCTGCTTCTTTTACACCAACATTCAAGATGGCTTAACACCCGTCCTTGGACATTACATAAAGAACATGAAATCTCTGCACAAAGTCACAATTTTCATGACCCTGAGGTACTTGTTGGTCCCGAAAGTTGCACCACATGAAAGAATTCTGATCAGCAAACTCGGCCTGAAAGGAATATATGGGTGCACAATCCAATATGGTTATGCAGATTCACTACATCTTGAAGGTGGTAGCCTTGTGAATCAAGTAACTGCATGTTTACAGGATCATATCACACATTGCTCGGGGAATTTGCAACTTGATGAAATGAATATTGAGGAGGAGCTTTCCGATTTAGAGGAAGCCAAGAGTGTTGGTGTTGTTCATGTTCGAGGAAAGACAAGGTTTCATATAGGTGAGAATTGTAGCTGGTTTGATAAAATTATGCTTGCATTTTATGAAACCATGCATAGCAACTGTCGGTCTTCACTGCCTGCTTTAGGAGTGCCACTTACTCAGCGAATGGAAGTGGGTATGCTTTATGAGGCTTGATATCAGCGGTAGACAATAGAGGTTTGGTGCTTCTCTTTGCATATGGAATGGAATAATATTAATGGAATGTGTTTGTGCAAGGATTTCATCTGAAGACATGGTGAGTTCTTGCTAATGCTGTTGGATTTTATCTGAAGCCCGAAAGTCGGATAACAGCGGGGTTTTCAAAGAATACAGCGCGTTCTTTTGAGGCTGCTTTATAATGCTGTCTTGGAGGGAGAATGTGCATTTAGTATACAAGAATGCTACTGCAACAGTAGATTGTAGAACATTGGTAAGCAAATTTGAGTAATGGTTATATGGTAGGATGTTTTATCTGTGAACTGTAGTTTGGAATTGAAAACTGCCTTGATGCCATTAGCAGTGCGGATTTTAGCTGCTTTGTGAACCATTCGAGCTTGGTTCGAAATTTGAACAAGTCAAACACGGCTAAGTTTGACTCAAAAACTAATGAAGCGGCTTTAGATTAAACTCTAGATATTACTCCCTCCATCTCAAAACAAGTGTTACGCGAATGTTGTTTGCTTTGTGTTGTTACGCGAAGATTACCAGCGTGCCCCTAGAAATGGCTTAAATTACCAAAATGCCACCGGGTGTACCATGAGCATGGTACACCAGGGTGTAGGATGCATGGTCTCATAAATGAGAATGCCCTTAACATATTAATAAATCTAAACGTACATGTAAACTTAAAAATTTTATAAATCGTATTGAATATAGTGGTTTATTATTGAATTATTAATGTTTATACTTTGTTTTAATATTGAAACTCTAAATTTTGTAAATCTTTGGATTGTTTTTACGGCATGTATACAATACATAGTTCTCCGTTCCTTTTTAATTGCAACAAAGGAATTTTTTATGTCACATAAATAATACCCCTTTGTTGCAATTAAAAAGAAACGGAAGAAGTATATAAATTTACATGGAATATATGTTAAATGTGGAAAAAATGATCAAGATAATGTAGTTACCTCCTCCAATTCAAATTAAATGCAACAATTGACATTTTTTGTGAGAAATAAAATATTCCATTGTTTCTTTTAACTTTGAATCGATGGAAAAACATGCATTTTTAGGCGTGTGTTTGTCCATATATATTGTCAACATATTATTTTTGCACTTGTGCTTGTGAGGGATCATAAAGATTGTATACGTAGTATCTTAACCAATATTAAGTTTACTAAATCTTACTTCATCAATAATTAGTTTTTCAAAGTTTTAAGAAAAAGAACCAGCACAACGCCACCCTTTATGCATTCATTATTAAACTACCATGACTTTGTTAGAATTTTCTAAACCACCAAATTTAGACGGAAACTATCATTTTTATATTTGTCAAGTAGGGCCCACTTATCAGAGTTTCCTGTCACCAACCAATTGACACTACCATCACCAGTGGCTCAACTACCACAACCTCCCTTCGAATTTGACCATTACCACCCTTTCCCTTCAAATTTGACCACCACCACCCCCTTCAAATTTGACCACCGCCACCAACACTCCCTTTAATTTCAACCACCGCCAACATCACAACCCCTTCAAATTTGACCAACTTCAAAACCCTAAGCCTCAATTCCTAAATCATAAGTCTCAATTTTGATATATTAACTCCCAATTGGTAAACCCTAAGCCCCCATTCTTATATCCTAACCCCTATATTCGAAACCCTAAGCTAAATCTTGAAAATCCCACCCCTACATTCAAAAGCCCTATCCCCATTGACAAAAAATAAAAATCAAAATAAATTCAAAAAATCATTATATTTATGAATAAAAATAGAATCAAAAAAAGTTTTAAAAAAACAAATAGGTTCTAAATAGCGACTGGATTGTTTTTAGCATTAGATTTGATTTTTTTTATATTAGTTATACAATTAGGATTAGGATTGAAAAAAACATGTTAAATATTTTTCTTCTTTTTTCAAAATTGTAAATTAAATGAAGATTAAATCTATTTAAAAATATATATTTTCCTAAGTTATTAGCTAAATATACACTGATTAAGATATATTAGACACTTAAATAAAATTTTATGTTGTATATTTATTAGTATTTTAAAAATACATGTTAAATGGGTCGACACATCTAGCTGCTTAATTATACGGGTTGCGTTTGTGTCAAGACTTCTCGACACGATTAACGAACGGGTCGGGTTAGTGTCGAGCCTTTTTGACACAATTAATAGATGACACGATACGACTCATCAGACAACTCTATTTTTGGTGATATCGTGCACAGGGAATTAGGAATAAAAAAGGATGATAAAATTAAAATTGAAAAAAAAATATATAGTTGTTATAAATACTTATATGGATGTCCATTATCCATCCCCAAATATCTTCTAGGATATTCTGTGATCCAAGGAAACCCTAGTTCCTATGTATATATATACCCCTTTAGTGGTTGAATAAAATAATCAATTCTACTCTCTCTCTTATCTTTCCCTTTGTTTCATAACACGTTATCAGCACCATAAAAAGATTTTGTTTTTTTCCGTGAAAGTCACTGCTATTGTTCATCTTCCTCGCAGTTGTTATCTTCTCTTCTTCGCACTTCGCCATTGTTTCATACACCTCACCACTGATTCGAACACGCCGCCGTTTCAAACGCACTGCTGCCAGCCGCGGCCACACACTATTGCCAACGTACGTCGCCGCTGCCGCCCCGTTCCCAGCCGGCTTTCTCCGGTGACTCGGTAAGTCCTCTATCATTGCTCTTCCCTTTCAATTTCAATGGAAAGACTTGATTTTTCTTCATTATACTCAAGTTTTTGAAGCATCTCTATGAACCCAAGTTTGTTAAATTTTCACTCTTCCTTTTCTTAATTGTTCCCTTTTTACGCAACAATGAATAATCTGTTGCGCAACAATGAATAACAATTTTTCATCACAATCCAATTCCTATTCTGGGTTTTGATTACACTTTGGTTGAATCTGTTGGAGCATTGTTGAATATTGAATGAATAATCTCAAGAAAGGTCTTGGCTTTGTTGATTAAATAATTGTTGTTGGATAATTGTTTCGCTTTGTTATCTTTTGAAAGGCTTGTTTTTTTTCTCCCCTGGGAATGCTTCGTTTTCTTTTGGGTGAAGATACTATATTACTATTCAGTAAGGTTTTATATATGGGAATATGGGATTGGCAAAAGCTGATGTTAATGGAACAATGCTTCGTTTTTCTTAATATTGTGAGTTGTTATTGTTTTTCTTCTCATATGTAACTGCCTAACACCATTGTGCTTGTCAAGCATCTTTGACAACCACTGCTTCTGTGTACCGTGCAACTATCTTATTAATACTATATATTGGACTTTCTTCTCTTTTGGTTTTGCGTAGCCACGTAAGTTAGCTCATTGGTATTATAATGGGTTTTGGTTAATAGTAATTTGGTATGTTTGTTTGCTATGATATAATTTTATTTTTCAAAATATGTTTTGATATGAGTATGTTCTTTTTTAAATTATTTAAAGCTAATTATAAAATATTATTTCGTATAGTGCATTATGTCGAATTTGGCAAAACTTGAATTTGTGGCACTTAATATTACTGGAGACAACTATTTGTCATGGGTGTTAGATGCTGAAATACACCTAGATGCTAAAGGGCTTGGTGAAACTATCAAAGCTGGAAATAAAGAATCAAGTCAAGATAAGGCCAAAGCTATGATATTTCTTCGCCACCATCTTGATGAGGGACTCAAAATTCAATATTTGACTATTAAAGACCCTCAAACTCTTTGGAGTAATTTAAAGGATGGATATAACCACCAGAAAACTATAACACTACTTAAAGCTCGTTATGATTGACTAAATTTAAGGTTACAAGACTTTAAATCCGTAAGTGAATATAACTCAGCTATGTTCAGAATTACTTCTCAATTGACATTATGTGGAGAAAAGGTCACTGACGCAGAAATGTTAGAAAAAACATACTCCACCTTTCACGCAAATAACATTGTCCTGCAGACACAATACCGTGAGAAAGGTTTTAAAAAGTATTTTGAACTAATATCCTGTCTCCTTTTGGCTGAGCAAAACAACGAGCTTTTAATGAAAAATCATGAATCACGACCAACTAGTTCTACTCCATTCCCTGAAGCGAATGTGACATCCCATGACAACAATGGCCGTGGTCGTGGTCGTGGTCGTGGTCGTAGTGGTGGTCGTGGTCGTGGTCTTGGCCGCGAAAATGGTCGTGGATATGGCCGAGGTCAGGGTGGTTATTTTAGAAACTCGCATTCCCACCAGAAGTGGGATAATAGAGATGGTAACAAGCAAGACAAAAACAAAAATGATAATGTTACCAATGAATGCTTTCGTTGTGGAGGAAAAGGCCACTGGTCTCGTATATGTCGTACACCAAAGCATCTTGTTGACCTTTATCAATATTTATTGAAGGATAAGGGAAAAAGAGTGCAGCGCGTATTTACTCCCCCTAATGAATACTCCCTCCATTGCCCTTTTGTTTTTCTTGTTTTGACTTTGCACATATACCAATGTACTTGTTTGACTTTAAATATCTTTTGTTTGAGAAGAATCAAAAGACTCCCCAATTTTTTTTTGGTACGAAGAAGTGGCCAGGACCCCGCTCGGGTCCTAATGGGTCAGGCACTTGAGAGTAGGGGGAAAGGGTAAGGGAAAGTCCCTAACCGCAAAGTGCCTATAGTGGGGATTGAACCCCCAACCTTGAGGTTGGAAGGGTGCTATCGTTTCTACTAGACCAAGTACTACTTGGTAACAAGAATATATTATCTCTATTCTATAAGTGAAGAGGTGGGGGCCACCAAAAATCCATATTATTCTTTTTTTTAATTCCTAATTAAATGGAACAAAATTTTCTCTATAACTAACTTTTTTATTTTGAAAAATACATCTTAAACAAATTATCGAATTTTCCTATCTACTCTCCATTTTATATGCTTTCGCACGCATCGTGTGCATTTAATACTAGTGTTTTATATATTGAAAGTAATTTAGAAGATACTCTCATGTTAAAATTCAAATGAGAAGAACAAAAGGGATTGGAGGGATTACATCCTCTTTTGTTCAAGAGAATAAATATACTTGGTACTATTGGTATGCTGATAGAATTTCACTTTATTTGCACTTTTATTAAATCTCTAAAAACTTTTTCTAACCTTATTTCCATTTTTGCCATCGAATTTGTAAACTACTCCCTCCGTCCCATAATATAAGTCACAGTCTCCTAGACGTACTTTTGACCTTCAATATCTTCAATTTCGTGTTGATAAAAAATTTAAAACGTTGATATTATGAAAACAGCTCGTCTTGCAAGAGACCGCCTAATTTTAAGTTAAAATTAGGCGGGACCAATAGCTAATCAGGCCAATACAAAAACGCAGCATACCACGCGCCACATTAAGCAACCCACCCACTCGTAGTAACTATGTTTCAATTAGTGACCATTATATGTCAATTGGTGACCATTATTTGTCGATTAGTGACCATTATATGTCAAATGTCAATAAGAGATTGTTAAAACATAAGTTTGTTTACTATGTTAGTAAATTACTATTATTTCATTTAGTCACTAGTTGAATCTATTTGGTGCTTAATTGTATCCATTTAGTACTTTAATTTGTCTCCCATTGAAACATTAGAGACTATATTAACATACGTCAACAAGAAGCTACATTAATCCATTAAGTCACTAAGTTAATCTATTTAGAGCCCAATTTAAATTCAGATCATATAAAATTCAACTTAATAATAAAACATATTGCTAAACAACTAAGAAATCGTAAATAGTTTCTAATGTAATCTATTTCAGCACCACTTTAATCAATTTTTAGAGTACTTTAACTTAAAAATAAATTATTTTATATAGATTAAATTAACATTATAGTAAACATAATAGTTTGAACAACCAATATGTTAAATAAGTGTATTTTTTAAGAATGATTTATAGACCAACACATGATTTTAACTTTTTAAGTGATTTTTATAAGGACTCCAGCAGATTTTCTGGAATACCTTGTAAAAATCACCAAGCCCAAAATATTAATCTATAAATTATAAAGAAAATATTGGTGATACACCTTAGTTTTCAGAACATTGTGACAAAAAAAATGAGAACCAACGGACACTCATGAAGTTTTAAATGATTTTTGGACTATTTTCGGGCAATTTTGACCCGTTTTCTTGTAAAAAACCATATCTCACAAACTACAAATCCATAAATCATGGAAAAAATACACAACATAAATGTATGTCCGTTTTCTTGTTACCAATTCTTCATCTTCAACAATGGTGCTATAATTTGAGCTTATTTCAATGAGCCAATCTCAAATGAAAAATCGAATAGTGACCAAAATCAGTTTTTTTGGCCATGTTTGCTAAAATAAAAAGCACATGATAAATATTTTTGAGAAAATATCTAAATAAAAACTTGATGAACATATGTATGGTAGTAATTAATGGCCTAATATCACTTATTTTAGCATTGAAACCACTTGCCATATTTTTTTTTGCATAAACAAACGCATAAACACATAACATAAGGACAAAACTTTAAAATGAAATAAAACCTAAGAAAATGATGTTTGAGCTTCAAAGGTTGGAAATAATCATACTAAACGATTCTTTCCGCCTTAAGTCTCATTTTGATATTATGTCTACAATTTCAGACTTTGTCTCATTAAAACAAGCTTTTATTTGGTAAAATCAACCAAAAACAACTAATCTACTAATAAGAACAATTTTTTGTAAGGGAGTTTTGGTTTTTTACCTCGGTGGTTCGGACAACACCGTGATGAACTAACGGCAAAAACAAGAAGAACTAAGTGATTTTTTTTTTATTTTTGGTGGTTTTTAAGGATTATCGTGATTTTTATGGGATTTTTGGATGTTTTTTGAGGCTTTTTTGTGTGTCTTGGAATAAAAAAAGGACAAGAAAATTAGTTGATGATGAAGATGGTTGAATGTGAGATTGGAAATCTCATCTATATATATTAAAAAGCGTAAACAAGCATTGCAGGTTGGCACGCGACACTATCCTCTTCTTCAAATTACATTTTATCCAACCCATGACCTCCGCATATGAAACAAAGAGTTTTAACCATTGCGCTACCACACTCTTCATGTTTCTTTTATCACAAATAAGAATATTATTATGGGGTTTAAATAACAATCAAGAAAGAAAAAATAAATTATAATTGTTGTCTATATGGAGTTTCGAACCTATGACCTCCAACCACACTCTTAATGCTCTCTTATCACAAATAAAAATATTAGGGAAATTCCAAATGGTACCATTGAAGAATTGAAAATTCCATTTGGTACCTAAAAAATAAGTTTGTTCCAAATGGTACCACTAAACTTTAGGATAAGTCTAAACCGTGATATTTTGTTAACTTTTCCGTTAAAAAGGTTACCTAACCTTATTCTAAGCCTAATCTAACCTTAAATAAACCTTAATTAAATCATTAAACCTTAACTAAACCTTAATTAAAATACCAAAAACCTACCCAAAAAAACACCCACAAAAAAATACAAAAAAAAAAAAATCTGGAATGGTTGGGGGAGGGCAGCTGGGCGGTTTGGGGGTGGGGGGCCGGCGGCTGCGGGGATGGGGTGGGGGTGGTTCGGGTGGGTCGGATTGGGTTGGGGGCGTCGTTGGAGGTGGGCTGGGGGTAGGGGGTCCGACGGGGTAGGGGGGCTTTGGGGGTGGGGGGTTCGGTGGTGGTGCGATTCGGGGGTGGGGGAGTTCGGTGGAGGGGGAATTCGTGGGTGGGGGCCGACGGGGGTGGGAGGGGGGGCGGTTTCCGGGATGGGTGGGGTTGGTTGGGGGGGTGCAGCTGGCAGGTTGGGCGCAGGGGGGCTGGGCTGGGTATTTTTTAAAATTTTTTTTTGATTTTTTTTGTAATTTTTGGGTATTTTTGATAATTAATCATAATTAGCAAACTAATTATATAGTTAACATCAAATTATATTAATAATGAAGGTTAAGAAACTTTATTAATGGAAAAGTTGACGGAATGTCATGGTTTGGACTTATACAAAAGTTTAGTGGTACCGTTTGGAACAAATTAATTTTTTGGGTACCAAAAGGAATTTCCAATTCTTCAAGGGTACCATTTGGAATTACCCAAAATATTATTATGGGGTTTAAATGACAATCAAGAAAGAAAACATTATAAATGTTATCAATATGAAGTTTCGAATCCATGACCTCCGCACGTGAAATAAAGAGTTTTAGTCACTACTCCACCACACTCTTATGCTTTTTCTTATCACTAATACAAATATTATTACGAGGTTTAAATGATAATAAAAAATTAAACTACTATTAAATGCATAATATAGATAAGATGAGTTATTTCAATTTCTTAGTCTTCATTTCCTTCTACCTTAATCTAACTTTGGGAAAAAGTAAAGAGATTTCTTTCATTACAATCTTTCACGATTCTTTTAAATTGGTTATAAAATTATGCCCTTAAATATTTTATTTTTAAAAATAAAAAAATATTCATCAATGAAGATATTATTCTAACTCAATTAATATAAAAAATGGACCCGAGGCATCGCCGGGGGCCACAAACTAGTTTTATGCTCAAAGGAGTAAGTCGGCGCTCTCAAGTTTCTCTTTTGTTTTTTTTTTTGTTTTTCGCGTTTTTTCTGAAATGGAGGCGCAACCCCATTATATAGGGGTTGTGCATTGCGCAGGCCTGGACCTGGGGTGTCACGTGGCACCCAAGGGCGGTGTAGGAGGATTGAGGCGGTTTGGGGACACATTTTTTCCTCGAAATGTTGCTTTACAAGCTTCGAAAAGGGTGATTTCTTTTTTATCTGTTTCTGTGGCAAACTCATTTCATCTGTTTAAGATCTCGATATTCGTTTTTTGGCCATAACTCCGTGCACGTTTGTCGGATTCGAGCGTGCCGCCAGTCTACGGAAATGTCTCTCCGAGCCCCACGCTCACGCGGGGTTTGTGTCGGCAGCGGACACATATCTTGAAAAAGTGATTTTGAACCTAGGATCCCGGAGGCTGGTTTCACTGTTTTGGCCATAACTTTGCACATACTTGTCAGAATTGATCATGCCGCCAGTCGATGTTCACCTTTTTCCAAGCTCTACGCAATCACGAGGGTTTTGCAAGCATTTCTCGCTTGGCTTAACTTTTGGAATTTGTGTCCATGAACTCGGGCCTTGTTCTTGATGTGCTCGGGGTTTCAAACTTTCCCGAGGCTTTTCTCATGCCCTACATGGTGCGGGCTACACCGTGCTACGATGCTGAGGCAAGGATTTATGCCAATAAGATAAATGAGGCTACAACGAGGCGAAGATTCACACCGTCAAGATTAATCGGGCAAGGATTCATGCCGATGAAACGATACTGAGGCGAGGACTCATGCCAGGCTCAAGCTTCAAGGATCTCATTCATTCATTCTCACACTTCCTAAACCTGTTCAATGTGCCGGGTGACCACTGGCAGCCCAAACCCAGCCTATTTAAAAAAGGCTAAGCCCATTTATTTTAGAATGTGGACAGGTTCTAAGTTGGTTCTTAAAATAGATGGGCTGGGCATGAGCTTTCAAAGCTTTTTAATAGGCACACATTTTTACACCCCATATTCATTCCTCTCTCAATTAACACTCTTCTGTCCCTGAAATCATTCATCCACTTTCTGAAATTATCAATTTCTCTCTCCTCTGTATATTGTGTAAACTCACCATGTTTGTTGGTAAATACTCCAGTTTTGTTGATATCCCTTCCTTTTCTTCTGACTTAGAGCAGTCTCACCTTTCTAAACACTTTTGGGGGGTTGGTTGGAGGTAGGGGTGTTAATGAGCCGAGCCTGCTCGCGAACTATTTGAATTCGGCTCAGTCAAAGCTCGGTCAAAGCTTGGCTCGGTGGGACTCGACTCGAGCTCGGGCTTGGCTCGAGTTTTAATGAAACGATACATGAGCCAGACTAAGCTCGGCTCGAGAAGCTCGTGAGCGGCTCAAATTATTTTTATATCATATATTTACCAAAGTGTTCACTATTCTCTTAGAACTAAAGTCCCACATTGGCTTAGAAAACAAGCACCAACCTTATTTTCTTTATAAATAGCTACTACTCCTTTATTTCCTCAACTTAGAGCTTGATTTTGTACATCCTTGGATGATATACAAAATTTATACTCAATTTCCTTCACAAAAGGAATAAAGTATATTTTAAAGTATTTGATTATTTAATAATTATTATTTAAATGCACTTAGAGTTTTATTGTTACAAGGCTGGAAGTATTATTTAATAAGTCCATATTGAAATTATAGTGAAGTTAAGAAAAAAACAAAATTATAAAAACATATGTCGAGTGATTTTTTTTATTTAACAAAACATTGAGTCCCACATCGAAATTTTAGCAATGCTAAAAGGGAAACCAAGTTATAAAAGCATACTTTAGATAAGTTAAAATAAACATGGAGTCCCACATCGAAATCTTAGCAATGAAAAGAGGGAAACCAAGTTATAATGTAGAAGAGGGTGATATGGTGGTTTTCAGGTGGTATGGGAATAATGTGTTAAGGATTTGGTTGATCAAGAAGGCTCCCAAACCTTCCCGGAAACAAAGGTCAACTAGAAATGTCAATCTTCCCCCAAAGAAGCGCCAGAAAAAGAACATCAATTGGGGACATCAGACCTCAAGAAATCAGGTTTCATAATTATACTGTTGAGTTGGTTTTCTTGAAATAGTTACGCAAAATATGTCATTTGTGCATGATTTTAGCATAGTAGTGTAATGCATGTGACCCTTAGTGGTTGTTTGAGGGATTAATGCGGTATCGTTTCCTATTTTTGCATTGAAACTTTTTGAGTTTTTAGGAGCTTTAGTTTTGTAGTTTTGTTATTCTGTGTATGGTTAATCTTTAGAGTTACCCCAATTAACTTGTAAAGAAATTGAGTATTAATTGTTTGATATAAACTTTGATTTCGAGTTTCAATCAAAGTGAAAGAAAGATGATTTGGGATTTGTCATTGTGCGTGGTATTCGAAAAACGAGACCCATTTGGGGTGCTTTTGTTGATCACCTGAAAGATAGATTTGGAATTTGTCATATACACAGATTTTAGAGGCAGTGACTTTGGTGTTATTTCAAATTTTCTAATGTCCAAGGGATATGGTTATTGTAGAATCTGATACTCTGATCATTTATGGTGTTTTGAAAGCCGTAGTGTAGCTTGCAATCCTTTGGTTCTATTTTTGTTTTTGTTTATGAGATGTTACAAGCAGTATGATTAAGAAGTTTGCTTCTTTTTTTTTTGTTGCTATAAGATTCAGCTTTAGCTTGGATTTCTATATTTAGAAGATGTTTTGATCTGCTATGGTTGCCTACTATACTTTTGCATACATATAATTTTTATTTCCTTTTTGACACTTTCAAGGTAAGTTGTGGTGATAATCATTGTTCTGTGGTTAAATTAAGTTAGGTAATTGATGGTTGTTTATGTTGAAATTGTGTATGTGTATGTGTCTGTGTGTGTGAGATGGGCCTTTTGCATATGAACATAATGTAGTTGTCTATTTGCAAGTGCTTCTTACCTATCTAAATCTAAATTAGTTGATGCTGACTCAATATTTAGTTTGAACCCATATATGTCGACCATTGGTAGTAAAGTTGCATAATTGCATAACCACACACATCGGCATGGGACTTCTATTGTTGCTCTTTGTGAGTGCTATTTTCAGAGATTTTAGTTAGTATAAGCAAAAGCAAACAATATATTCCTTGTGAAGTATTTCTAGATGGAAGTTCTGATAATCCCTAGTTCTAATGAACACTCAGCCAAAGATGAAGCAGATGGTTCATAAAGGCAATTGAAATAGGACAAAATTTAGAGCATAGAATTAGTAGTAGCTATTTTATACAGGATAAATTAGTTTCAGTAAAGAGAATGGTATACCAATTCATGCGTATAGATTTTCATACCTGTGAAAGGGGACTTCTCCTCCATCAATGAGGTGTGGCATACAGAAAAAAGCTTAGTTGCAGCATGTGCTGGAAGTCTTGACTATAATTGTTGGTGTGTGGGTGCAAGTGGGGGTGGGTGCAGGTGCACAGTTGCGTATGCGGTTGTGGTATGGGTTATGTATACGTGTATGTTCATGGTGTATGTGTACGCGGGTATGGGTCTGGATATGCATCTGTGTCCGCGTGTTGTCTATGTGTGTTTGTGGGTTGCTCGTTGGGTGGGTGGGTGTATGTGTTTCCGTATGTGTTTGTGGGTTTGTGAGGGAGAGATGTGTGGGTATGGGTGTGTGGGTGGGAGTGTGGGTAGTGTGAGTTTGTGTAGTGTGTATCAAATTTTAGAAATTTTCAACAACCATGGGTTTACATCAAATTATGCTGAATCTTTTTCTGTCAATCTCAGGTAACATTGGTAATAAAGACACGCTCTATCTCTGCTCTTATCCCTGATGCTCAGCGGCTTGTCTCGAATGTTCAGGAAGCAGAGTGTCCATCAATCAGGTTTTGCAAATTGTAATCAGGTTTTGTCAATCTCAAATAAAAATTTACAGGATTGACATTTTTAGTCCAGTCAGGCAGTGGTAGCTTAGGCCTGTATCACAAAAGTTCTCAAGCTCCTGGCAGGTGTTTTGGCTGATAATGATGTAAGGGCAACATCCAGTAAGCTTCTTGAGCATTTTCCAGTATAATTTCCTATATTTCACAGAATTATGCATCATATCTAGTATTGGAAAGCTTGTAATATATCTCCTGTATCTCATACAGACGATGAAACAAAAGTTTATTTATTTTATGAATGTCAACCCTTCTTTCATTCTCCCTAAGCGTGATTTTTTGTCATCTTTGCATCTGCATAACTAGCTGATCATCTTTTGAGTCGGGCTTTCTTTTGCTGTAAACTTAGTCATAACCATCATTTTCATGTTTCTTGTTTAAATTGAATTCTATCCAATATGCTTTTCGAATATCGTAGGAGGGAAGATCCAATGTGCCATATGTTTTCCATATGCTGTGCATGTTGAAGGCTATGAGAACCCTACAGTCTTGGTCAGATGGCTCCGCAGACTCTTCATGCCTGAAGTTCCGAAAATTGGGCCTCGTAATCCAGAGACTATTGTTTCAATTACTAAAGATTAGAATTCAGAAACACTTGAGGGCCCGAAGTACTAACATACATGATTACTGTACATACCTGCTGAATAGGGAACTCTGATTGTTTGTTTTGATATACTCCCATGAGAACAAGATGAACCTTGTAGCTGTAAATTTTCGTCCATCTTGCTTTCGTGTAATTGTTTCACCATGGCCTAAAGACCAAGAACCTTACAATGATGTATATACTCTGACTTGCACAGCTGAGTCAATTGGTGTGCTCTTGTATAGAGCAGTATGAGTGCATTTTTTTTGCTATGAATTAGTTAATGTAGTATCATCAAATGCTGTGAAACCGATCTCAGAGCAAAAAGAGCATAGTGGTGGATGTCCCCTATACTCTATATTAATTGTCTCGTATCATGTGAATGATTGTAATCTTCGTGGCGTCGAAGGAAGGCCAGCCAGCCAGCCAAAATACTTGGCAGTAATGGCTCTCGGCTCTCCTATGTCGTTCTCACAGGTGATCAATTGGCTGTTCTCGGATACGTATGTGAGTGATAGCGAAACTGATCGTTATAGCTGCTTGTAGCAATTCTGTCCTTTATACTAACCATCATGGAAGCTGCCATGATGTTATGATAGAAATTAGAAAGTTGTGTCTTGTTGAATGTGAAAAAACAGTTGCATATGAAAAAGGGGCTGTACTAATTGGTTTTGTGTAGTTAGAGTAGAAATGTGTCAACAAAAAATATTTTTGTCATTGTCGGGTTAAGTGTTAGATATTTTAAATACTCGTACTTGTTCAAGTTTATTTTTATTTAGTTACCTACGATAATCATAAAATATTTAATTTTGAAACATTGAAAATTTTAAATTATTGTAGATCACAAGGGTTGAGCAAGGATTAGATATCCGACCCGAATTACTATTGTGGATTGGATTTTCTATTGTGGATCGGATTTTCATAATGAAAAATGAAAAAAAAAAAATTATCAAGAAAATTTTGATCTGTATTCGATTTTCCAAATAGAAACGTATAATTTGTATTAATTTTCAATATTCGATCAGAAAATAAGTGCATATCCACTTTTGAGCTTTTTTTCTTATACTATATAAAATGTTTTTACACTTTTCACATTTGAAATCTCGTGGTCATATGGATTTACTTCATCCGTTTTCGAATACATGCAATAATTTTCAAATTTGGAAATTTTTTAGTACTTGCAACAATTCATTATTTTTTCTTCTTGGAGTAACATTTTAAGCTATAAATTTATGAAAGTACAACTTTACCCTCAATTACTATATTAAACCAGTCATTATCTTAACATAAAATTTAATTAACCTAATCTAAATTTAACATCAACTAAAGTCATTGCTCTCACCAAACTAATCAATCCACTAAACTACCTCATTTGATCTTCATCTCTTCAATCTTCATTCTCATCTCTTTATTTACTTGTCTCTCATCAACCTCTCCAACCAGTTTGGACTGCACAGTGCAGCTATTGTTCAAAGCACTTTTTCGGCAGCGTATTGTTTATATTTGATGTGCAGCGTTTCAGGGTGTCAATTATCACTTTTGTTATTGGTAATTTGGGGTTGTAAAAATAAAAAAATTACTAACATAATACTTTAATTTTGTAGTAGTCCGATAAAGACAAAAGTATCAATAGTTTTAAACTGGGTGTGTCGATTATAATCCGTTGTCTCAATGTAAACTGGGTGGGGGAAGAAGGGCGATATTGCTTGCAAGGTTACGTAAATTCAAAATAGTCCAAATTGACGGGTATATCATTGAGTTTACTCACTCGTAGAGGCTATACAACTTGTTTTAAGCCATATGTAATCAAATCTGAATATGAGTTGTGACACAATTGATTGTGTATGTGCTCTATTTGCAGGAGCTTTGAGCATCTTCATTTTGGTTACCCATTGGAACTTATGTTACATATTTTCCTCGTTTTCACCTTAAGGCTTCGGTTGTTTTGATGGAAAACAATTTTCATATAAAATCACTTTTCAAGGAAAACTATATTCAATAGAAAATATGATTTTAAAAAAAGTTTTCCTTTGTTTGTTTAATTAGAGGAATACTTAGGGAGAAAAGGTAAATAGAGGAAAAAAGAAGGAAAAATGGGAGGAGAGAATAAAGAAAAGTAATGATTGAAAAGGAAAATGTAGCTCACCTTCTTTACAAAAGTAAATTGGTTTTCCTCTTCTAAGAGCATTTTCCCACCTTTAAGAAAATCATTTTCCACCCTTTACCAAAATAAACAAAGGAAAATGAAAAGAAAAGGAATCCATTTTCCAAGAAAATGGTTTTCCACCAAAACAAACGGAGCTTAAGTTCTCGTGTCAGCTCCTTGATACTTCAACTTGTATAATACTTCACTTGAGCTTGGGAGAAAATTATGGAACATTTTTATAAGATAGTCGAGTTTGATACTTGAATACGAGCCAGAGGCCAAAAACCATCGTGTCGGGCTTGTTCCAATTTTCCAAAAGAGGGGTTTACACCACTGTGCTCTTCAAGGGAGCCTCCTTATGACTTTTATAATTTTCTCTTTTTTGATAAAAAAAAATGAGCAACACCACCGTGCCATGTCAGGACAAATTCATGCTGGCCACGCGCTCAACGTTTACCCTAGTCCGGGCTAAGGGGACGGGAACATAAACAGGTGCAAGTACATAAAACGGCAAATGTATAATTTACTAGCTTTAATTCCATGACTATACTTTTAATTAAGTTTAGTTCAGATTTAGTCTTTTCATGTATACTTTTTGAGTATGAACTCCTTCCACTTCATGTTTTCATCATTTGTCATTTTTATAAGATTTCTTTGGAATTCCTGGTAAAACATGCATTAGCATAACATGTACTAACTAATACTTTGAGTTATATTTGATTAACAGCGGAGTCAATGGCGTACATTACTCCTTGCATACAAGACATTAGGAGTGGTCTTTGGAGGACTTGTCAATGACTGTTTGGAGTAGAGTTTGATGTGAGTCTGATTTGTTATTTCTAACTTGAACTGTTTTTATTCTCTAGCCATTTAATGTTGTACTACTGTTCAATCCAAACTGGCACGTTTGTTTAGATATCCGATGAAACTCTTGTCTCTTGGTTTTGTTATTTCAAAAGGTGTTTATTGCTGGATTTTTAACCTCCTGTTTTTAATCATTTTACATGTTTAGTAGAATCTCATTCTTATCGATGATGTCTTGCAATTATATACTTAAGATACTTGAACTAGAGCAGGTGGGACATTTGCTCTGTATTCGTTACTTTGTAGGCATATGAAAATTGGAGTCCTTTCTACGAGAGATGTGGATTCTTCTAGACATCCAAGTTCTAGTCACTATAAGCGCCACGAACATCAGAGCAAGGTCAGCAAAATTTTTGAGAAAAGTGTGGTGGCTAGAAGGGTATTACTGTTTATCTCGATTCTGGGCATGTGCATGTTGATTGGTTATGGTATTCTAACTCCTGCAATCTCAGGTCCAGCAATAATGTGATATTTCTCTACTGCTGTATTTGGTTCATTCATTCACCTTTATATTTTTTGGACTTATTGAATGAACTTTTGTGTTTTCTTTCAGTGTTGTTTGCCATTGATGGCATAAGAGCTCCTTTTCCTGAAGTTGGCAGATGTAAGCAGAAATTTAAAGGAAGTTTTGTGATTCCTACAGTTGATTGTTAGATTTGTACCTGAACAATTCTTTATTCATTGGGTCTTTGGGATTGCACTTAGTCAAGATGGTTTTAGTTATCTTTGGTGTTGAATTTTTTTATTTCGATGTTGCAGCTACAGTTGAAGCTCTTGCGGCCGCAATTCTCATATTTTTGTTTCTACTACAAAAGTTTGGTACTTTACGGCCGCAATGAGTATGTGGACCTTGCCTACTCCACTGCTTGGGATTTACAGCATCATAAAAAACTACCCAAAAATATCCAAGGCTGTATCCCCACAGTATATCTCATATTCTTCTTGAGAAATGGGAAGGAAGGTTGGCTGTCTCTCGGAGGCACAATTCTCTGTATCACAGGTGAGTTTCTACTTTGCAAGTGCCATAGTAAAGAATAAGAGTACAGTTTCAGCTTAAACTCTTCTTGGGGTTATTTCTGTAACTAAATCATTTGTGCATTTTATTAGTTTTACATACTATTTGTTATACCACGAAAATTATGCAGCTACTTATGCAGGTTAAAAGTCACTACAGCTATGAATTCTCAGGTTAAAACTTCCAGCTAAAGAAACCAGCTTAGTGCTCACCATCTTGGAGCTCACCAGCTAAGAAGAACCAGCTAAAGCTACCCAGCCAAGAGAACACAGCTCTGTTTGGAATACGTTATGAATCAAGATATCAAAGCTTGAAGATCCGCAGAAGAGTAAAAGCCATAATTACGGGAAAACAATAAAGAGCAAGAATCATGCTCAGCAGCATTAATGGCAGACATAAATGGAGATTTGAGAGCTGTTTCAAGACGTTGCTGGTTCAAACGGATACATTCTTCTGCTATATATAGTCGAAATGATTGTATAGACATACAAGTTCATACGCATTCAGCATTCACATATAAAAGTACAAGCATTGTTCTATAAGCTTACAAATTACGAATTACTTAGTTATAAAAGCACTAGGGCTGTAATCAAAAGTATAGTGGATTGGTGGACTCAAAGCCACCCGCGGTTTTTCCCTTATTCCACGGGTTTCCGCGTCACCATCTCTGGTGTATTGTCTCTGTCTTTATTTTGCTTTCTTTGTTCATCCTAACTGTGCTTAGCAGCTTCCAGCAACCTAGCAGTATCCTAGCTGTAGTTTCCAGCTTAGTTTTGCCTTAGCAGAATTTAGTATAAACAGTTTGGCGCCCACCGTGGGGCCTACAGCTAGATTTCATATCTAATCTTTCATTACCAATTCCTTCTTAAAACGGCCATCATCAAATGGCCGAATTCACTGCTGAGCAAATGAGAGCTGCTCTTGCATCTCTACAGGAAGCTCAAACAGAATCCAACAAGATCATTGAAAACTTACAAAAAGAACTAGAATCAGTTAAGAGTAACGCTAAAAATCTTCATGGCGGCATACTGGCATGACACCTCGAATCCTGGAGTTGGCTGATTCAGAAGCTAGTGCTGATGAAGACGCTGAGGACATCTTTGAGGACCCTAACCAGGAGGAGACAGATCCCACAGCTTCAAAGCTGACTCTCCTCGAGTCCCAGAATCGGAAAATGATGCGGATGCTAGCTAAGATGCCAGGAGCACCTACACCCGTAGATGAGGAGACTCCTGATGGCTATACCAAGTCACCTTTCGTGGAAGAGATAGCTAGAGCTATGATTCCAAAGAAGCTACATCTAGCCCCGTTTGGCAAGCTGTATGATGGAACCACAGATCCATACGATCACGTGAACCAGTACAAGCAGAAGATGTGAACCTTACCTATCCTAGAAGGCCTCCTTGAAGCCACAATGTGCAAGTCCTTTGGAGCCACCTTAGGTGGACCTGCCTTACAATGGCTCATAACCCTCAGGGCTGGTACTATCCCTAACTTTTCTGTTCTTATTAACAAGTTTTATCAGCAATTTGCTAGCAGCAGGTTGCTGGAGAAACATACAGGCGACCTGTACCGCATTATACAAAAAACAGGTGAAGCTGTACGCCAGTATCTGGACAGGTTTAACAGGGAAATGATTTCTGTTAAGAACCTAGACATCCCAACAGCTATCGAAGTGTTCCGGAGAGGTTTGATACCTAAATCCTGCTTATATTATGAACTAACCAGGTATCCTTGTAGTACCTTTGAGGAAGTCAGGGCTAGAGCTATGGCTGAGATCCGCGTAGAAGAAGATGATGCATCCAGATATGGAGGAGAATCTAGCTACGAAAGGAAAACTTCAGAACAACAACAACAACAAGAGAAACGATTGGCGTCATCAGCCGTACCAGAAGCATGATCAAGCTAGCAGTGTAGCTAGAGAAGCTCCTCGCAAGTCTAACAATGCGGATTTCCCTCCTTTATCTTCCTATTGCTTTAATGTTGATGTAGGAGGTGTGGTGAACGCCTTGGAAAAGCTAGGCTCAGCAGCTAGGTGGCCCAGGAAGACTGACAAACCTGAGGGACGAAAAGACACCTCACAGTGGTGCAGCTACCATGGCGACCATGGCCATCTAACTGAAGACTGCATAGCTCTCAGGAAAGAAGTAGCTTGGCTGCTGAAGAAAGGCTACCTGGAACATCTAATGGGGAAGAAGGGTCACAAAGACGAACCTAGCAAGGACCACAGCAGCAAACCAGCTGGGCCACCACCTGATCCAACACATGACAAGGTAGTCAATTTTATCTCAGGAGGTTCAGAAATTTGTGGACTAACCTATTCTGCAGCTAAGCGGTTCGGTAGAGAAGGTTCCAAAGCAGTTCCTATCCAGCACAGAAGCAAGGAGGAGCAAGAGCTGCGCAGCATGACCATCAGCTTCGAAGAAGAAGAAGAAGCTGAGGAAGCCGATCACCACGATGGGCTAGTAATTTCCCTCACCATCAGCAACTGCTTGATTAAAAGAGTGTTGGTAGATAACGGAAGCTCAGCTAACATCATATTCAAGAATGCCATACAAAGCATGGGACTACGTGACGAAGATATCATCAGGAAGTCAACAGTCCTCTACGGTTTCAATGGAGAACCCGCCATCACCATTGGTGAAATCACGCTGCCAACCTACGCCAAAGGAGTTAATCTGCAAACCAGGTTTAGTGTCGTAGATTATCCTTCAGCTTATAATGTTATTATGGGTACACCTTGGATTCACAGGATGAAAGCTGTGCCATCCACCTACCATCAAACCATCAAGTTCCCTACCCAATGGGGAGTACAAGAAATCAAGGGGGACAGGAAGGTAGCTAGGGAGTGTTACAACATCTCTCTCAAACCCAAGAAAGAGGGCATCTAGTAATTACAGCAGCATCCTGCACCCAACAAACCCGAAGAACAGGACATTGAAGAAGTGGTGCTGGATCCTGCAAAGCCAGAACAGATGGTACAGGTTGGAGCATCCTTACCACCAGAGGAAAAAGCTAGGATCATCGAATTCCTCAAGGAAAACATCACCTGTTTCGCATGGACGCATGAAGACATGGTTGGAATTGACCCTTGTATTTGCACCCACAAGCTGAACGTGGACCCCCATCACAAACCTATCAAACAAAAAAGAAGGAAATTCGCACCTGAACGCAACATGATCATCAACGAGGAAGTGGAGAAGTTGCTGCAAGCAGGTAAGATCAGGGAAGTAAAATATCCTGATTGGTTAGCTAACGTGGTTGTGGTAGGAAAGAAGAACGGCAAATGGCGAGTCTGCATTGATTTCACAGATCTAAACAAAGCTTGCCCCAAAGATCCATTTCCCCTACCTCACATTGATGCCTTGGTAGATGCCACAGCAGGGAATGAAAGGCTCACGTTCCTAGATGCTTACTCTGGTTACAACCAGATCTTGATGGACCCAGAAGATCAAGAGAAAACGGCCTTCATGACCGAAAGAGGTATATATTGCTATAAAGTTATGCCATTTGGTCTAAAAAATGAAGGTGCTACCTATCAACGCCTAGTCAACAAGATGTTCGAAAAACAGCTTGGGGACACAATGGAGGTCTATATCGATGATATGTTGGTCAAGTCCAAGCAAGCTGGGGATCATGTATCTCATCTGCAGGACACCTTTGATGTGCTGAAAAAGTACAACATGAAGCTGAACCCAACGAAATGTTCATTCGGAGTACCAGCTGGTAAGTTCCTAGGTTACATAGTGACGCAAAGAGGAATTGAAGCTAGCCCAGATCAGATCAGGGCGCTCATCAATATCCAGTCCCCCAAGAACCTGAAAGAGGTTCAAAAGCTGACAGGAAGAGTAGCAGCACTCAATCGCTTTATCTCTAGATCGTCAGATAAGTGTCATCTTTTTTATCATGTGCTTAAGAAAAATAAAGGTTTTGATGGGACTACTAATCACGAAGCTGCTCTACAACAGCTTAAAGCATACCTAGCTACACCACCCGTACTTTCCAAACCAAAGCCGGGTGAGACCTTACAGCTTTATCTAGCTGTGAGCAGCACAGCTGTCAGCGCAGTACAAGCTAGGGAGGCTGACAATCAGCAGCTACCCGTGTATTACATTAGTAAATCCTTACTTGATGCAGAAACCAGGTACACTTCTCTAGAAAAATTAGTATTAGCTTTATATACAGCTTCGAGGAAACTCCGACATTATTTCGAGGCTTATCCTATATGTGTTATGACTAATTATCCTATAAAAGGTGTATTACGCAAACCTGAGTATACTGGCAGGATGAGCAAGTGCGCCGTGTCACTTAGTGCCTATGATATCAGGTACCAACCACGAACGACTATAAAATCACAAGCCCTAACTGATTTTGTGGCAGATTTCAGTCCTAACCTAGCTGCTTCAGCAGATGAGGAGGTACGACACATTAATCAGGTAACACCTAAAGGTAGTTGGAAACTATTTGTATATGGTTCTTCCAACTTTAGAGGAGCTGGGCTAGGTATAGTCCTAAAATCGCCACAAGGGGACATGATAGTACGATCTATTTGTTGTGGTTTTAAAGCTACTAACAATGAAGCAGAGTACGAAGCTTTGATTGCAGGTATGACTGTGGCTCATGATCTGGGGGCAACCAGGTTGCAGGTATATAGTGATTCTTTGCTTATCGTTAGCCAGGTAAAAGGAGAGTATGCAGCTAAAGACTCAAAGATTTCTCTTTACCTGGAGCTGGTCAAATCAAAGATACTTCTCTTTCAAGAGTTTACAATACAACAGGTTCCAAGAGACCAGAATACATAAGCTGATGCACTAGCTAACCTGGGTTCCGCACTTAGGAAATGCAGCTTCAGCAATGTCCCTATCGTTCATTTAGCTACGCCAGCTATTAACAAAGAAGCAAACAATATACTTAGCATTAGTGACGAGACAGGTGCTGATAGCTGGACAAAGCCACTGATGGATTACCTAGAAAGGGACATACTACCAGATGACAAGCTGGAATCAAGAAAGATACGCATGAAAGCTAGCATGTACCAGGTAATAGCTGGAGTATTGTTTAAACATGCAGCTAAGCAGGATATGCTGTAGAGATGCTTGGAGAAAGAGCAGTGGGAAGCTACCCTCAAAGAATTCCATAAGGGATAATGCGGCTCACATACAGCAGGAAGGAGCTTTTCTAACAAGATCTTATCCTATGGATATTATTGGCCAACGTTGCGTAAGGTTGCCAAGAGGTATGTAGCTAAATGTGAAAGTTGTCAAAAGCATGCAGGTATGATACATAAGCCCTGTGAACCATTACACCCCACGTTAACACCTTGGCCATTCATGAGGTGGGGCATGGACATAGTAGGAAAGCTGTCAGCTGCGCCAGGTCAATTAGTATTTATGTTGGCCTTGACTGATTACTTTTCTAAATGGATTGAAGCTGGCGCGTTCCAACAGGTAAGAGATAAGGAAGTGATTGCCTTTATACATACTAACATCATTTGCAGGTTTGGAGTACCTAGTGAAATTGTGTGTGACAATGGGTCATAGTTTATAAGTGATAAAACGCGACAATTTTGTCACGAATGGAACATCAACCTGGTAACATCAACACCTAGGTACCCACAAGCTAACGGACAAGCTGAGTCCAGCAACAAGGTAATTATTAATGGTATCAAGAGGAGGTTAAAAGCCAAAAAAGGTAAGTGGGTGGAAGAGCTGCCTAAAGTCCTTTGGGCCAACAGGACAACACCTAGAGGAGCAACAGGGCAGACCCCTTTCTCGTTAGTCTATGGCTGTGAAGCTGTGTTGCCAGCTGAAGTAGCTGTACCTACTGCCAGGTATGGGCTCTTAACCTCTGAGCTAAATGACTCTGAGTTGTCTTATGATTTAGATACCATAGAAGAACTGCGAGACAGTGCACTAGTTAGGATGGACACCCAACAACAGATTGTGGCCCGCAGCTTCAACAAAAACGTGAAAGCCAAAGTTTTCAAGAAAGGAGACTGGGTGTTAAGGAAAGTCTTCCAAAATACCCAGGAACTGAAAGCAGGGAAGCTGGGTGCCAGCTGGGAAGGACCCTACTTGATTGAACAGGTAGTAGGTAAAGGAGCATATCGCCTAGCTACAACAGAAGGGAAAGCTGTGCCCAGAAGCTGGAACGCTTCACATCTAAAACTTTACCATTTCTAAAGAAACTAGATAACAAGTTTGGGCATCTAAGATGTCAAATACAAAGCAGTCGCACCAGGTAGGGAAAACTGCTAAGTAAAGCCAAGGAACGCCAGGTTAGGCCATCCTCCTTGCACTTTCTACCTATAAAGATTTTTTCTGGAGTCCATATTGACTTAGGCATCGGAGAGTCGTTGGCGTATGCATGTACCGCAAGACTAGCTACAAGTGGAGCACTACCTAGCCTCCTAAGCTATCTAAAGACGCAAGAACACCTAGACACCTTGGAGAAAAGCTACCAAAGAACTAAGCTACCAAGGTTGCATCAGCTAAAGGCTACACGTCTAGGTAACAGGGCCCATCACACAAGTCATTGGCATCACAAAACGCCAGGTAAAAACGCAAAGCAGCTAGCTCATTCGCATCAAAGATCTAAGAGTGTGCATATATGTCAAAGTTAAATTTGTTCAAAAGACACACCAGCCCCTTGGCTGGCGGTAAACATTATCCAAAGCAGAAAAATTAAATTGTTTGACGATAACAAAAATCAGATGAATTCAAAGAGGGGAACTAGGCTGCATCCTTAGCTGGGGCCTCCTCAGCTGTAGGCGTTAGCTTGGGCATCTCAGTTGCTGGGGCAGAACTGCTAGAAGGTTCAGCAGCAACATCAGCCGCAGCCTTTGCTGAAGACTCAGCTAGGTCCTTAGCCGATGAATCAGCTGTAGAAACTTCCTGCCCGGGAAGAGTTAAACCCAAAGCTAGAGCTTCAAGATCTGCGATGCTCCCCATAGTGGCTAGGAAAGCATCGGTATATTTGTGCGGCTCTTTATTCCCTAGGTTCTTAAATAGCATCAGGTATGCCAGCTTGGCAGGCTCGACAATCTGGACCTCCGCCATTTTATCCAGATAAATATCTTTCTGATGTGCCAGCTGAGCATCCAGAGCATCCCTCTCTTTCACCACCTCCTCCAGCTTGTAGGTAGCCGCCGTAGCTTCTTCCCTAGCAGCAGCAATCTCAGCTTCCACTGAAGCTGCGAAGAGCTTCTTTGCATCCCTCTCTTTCTCCAAGAGCAGTGTTTCAACTTTACGCTGCTCCTCAGCTAAAGCTTGTCCCCTCTTAGCCTTCTCAAACTCCTCCTTCAGAGCGGCCACCTCAGCTTGGGAAGCCTTAAGCTGAGATGACATCGTAGCAACAGCTCTCAAGCTAGAGCGTGCTGCCAGACAGTTTTGCAGGGCCTAGTATAAAAACATTAACGTGTAAGAGAGGTAAAAAGCAAAGAGTGTCGAAACCAAAAGAACTAAGGAAAAAACAGGAGTTATACCTGCAGAGAATACTGAATCGCATGGTTCACTATCACCTCAGGATCCTCAGACCTGAGACGCTTAGCTACTGCAGGGAAGAATAGCCTCTCAGCATGTGGCCATATGCCGTTATTTAACCCATCCTCAGATAGGAAATTTGCTGGCATTGACAGATTAACCGTTGAGGTGCTAGGAGGAGGAGGAGGGTCTAAATCCAATTTGATTATGGGGGGAGGCATGCTAGGTGTAGAAGTGGCAACCTTGGCAGGAGTAGCTGGCTTAGGTTGAGTGGAGGTGGTAGGAACTCCAGACCTCTTTCTTTTCAGCCGAGCCACAACATCGGCTTGGGATAAAGTGCTACCTTTGACTACACAAAAACAAAGAGATAGTAAATCAAGACTTTGCACCTAATAAACCCTACAAATAAATTAACTGGGGATTTAACCTACCTGAAGTCATGGAATCGGTTCCGGATGTAGCAGGAGTCAAGGATGAAATTGGAATAGCTTTGAAAGGAGGAGTATAGGTTCTCTTTTCCAGAGGGATACTGAGAAAAACCTTCGCTCTCTTGTCCCGGTCTTCTAGGGTTTCCACAGCTTCAGATGAACCTGAGAAAAGGCAAGGTTAAGACCGTAGTTAATAGAACATTCTAAGTAAAAAGGAGAAAAATAGTAGAATACCTCCAGCAGGCCAGCCAGAGGGGAGTAGCACCCCAGCTTCACCAAGGGAATCCTTGGCAACAAAGAAGAAACGAGTCTTTCAAAAAGACTCTGACGCGCCAGTCCCTTTTACAGGGCTGGGATATTTAGGCTTTTGCTTTAAAGTGACTTTGTTGGGGTTGATGATCTTTAAACTGTAAAGAGTGAGTAGATCTTCTAGGGCAAAAGAAGGACTCCAATCCCTAGTAGCAGACTCTATGGTGAAATAAATTTTCCAGAATCCTGGCATTAGCTGACCAGGAGAGAAGTTTAAAACTTCCACAAAAGAAGGCACTAAAGGTGTAAAATTGAAGCTATAACTTAGAAGAAAGGGGTACTCGTAAAAATAAACTAGATTGTCTGGGGTCTTTTCCAGTCGGTCAAACTCGTCGGGAACCACAAATTCAGTACTCTCAGGGAAGTTCCCTCTAACACTAATATTCTCAATATCTTCCCAGGTGATGGTAGAAGCCACATCATCCTTAGCCTTCCCCATTGATGTAGGTTTAGGGATAAAAACCTTCTTTCTAGCGGATTGTTTAAAAGGCATGCAAAGAGGCGAAAGAGGAAAGGAAGAGAGAGAGAGAAAGCATTTACTACTTACCAAAGAGAGAAGAGAATAAACGGAATGAGGATCCTTGTGCAATCTCTTAACTTTTTAAGCTACTCTGACACAAACGGCTAGTATTTACTACTTGAATTAAATGGACTTAGGTGAATGATTAAACTCAGTTCATTAAAGCTACAGTGTGTTTCATTTAATATCTACGCCTCTTGGAAATCCTATCTTTTATGACAAACGTTATGTTAAAATAACTTGCAGTTTCACTACACAGGGCCAGCAGCGCAAGCTACAAGTTAGGGGCAATTGTTATACCACGAAAATTGTGCAGCTACTTATGCAGGTTAAAAGTCACTACAACTATGAATTCTCAGATTAAAACTTCCAGCTAAAGAAACCAGCTTAGAGCTCACCAGCTTGGAGCTCACCAGCTAAGAAGAACCAGCTAAAGCTACCCAGCCAAGAGAACACAGCTCTGTTTGGAATACGTTATGAATCAAGATATCAAAGCCTGAAGATCCGCAGAAGAGTAAAGCCATAATTACGGGAAAACAATAAAGAGCAAGAATCATGCTCAGCAGCATTAATGGCAGACATAAATGGAGATTTGAGAGCTGTTTCAAGACGTTGCTGGTTCAAACGGATACATTCTTCTGCTATATATAGTCGAAATGATTGTATAGACATACAAGTTCATACGCATTCAACATTCACATATAAAAGTACAAGCATTGTTCTATAAGCTTACAAATTACGAATTACTTAGTTACAAAAGCACTAGGGCTGTAATCAAAAGTATAGTGGATTGGTGGACTCAAAGCCACCCGCGGTTTTTCCCTTATTCCACGGGTTTCCGCGTCACCATCTCTGGTGTCTTGTCTCTGTCTTTATTTTGCTTTCTTTGTTCATCCTAGCTGTGCTTAACAGCTTCCAGCAACCTAGCAGTATCCTAGTTGTAGTTCCCAGCTTAGTTTTGCCTTAGCAGAATTTAGCATAAATACTATTGAATGATCCTTTTCACGTAGGTTAAAACGCCTATGGCACTGTGTGCTTGCTTTCATATATTCTGAAGCTATTTACATAACTTTGTTAACCACTGTATGTTCTACAGGTTCTGAAGCCTTGTTTGCTGATCTAGGTCATTTTAGCAGAAGTTCTATCCAGGTTAGTAATCTTGCCCAGGACAGTAAATTTTTCTAAAGAAGAAAGGATTTTACTAAACTTAGTTGAGAATTTTGCCATTCCTGTAACCCGTTCTTTTGTGTCTTTGTTGTAGACATTATAGATGTCAACCTTCCCCTTTGCAATCCTTTTCCCTAATAGATCTCTGATTTGTATTTATTCCCCCAGCTTGCGTTGCTGTTCACAATATACCCGTCCCTGGTTTTAACTTATGCGGGGCATACAGCTTATCTCATCAGACATCCTCATGACCATGAGGATGGATTCTACAAATTCATACCGAAAGAATTCTACGGGCCTATGTTCATTATATCCACGCTTGCAGCTGTTGTTGCTAGTCAATCATTGATATCAGCCACTTTTTCGGTTGTCAAGCAATCGGTTGTGCTGGATTATTTTCCTCGGGTTAAGGTGGTGCACACTTCCTCTAGCAAAGAAGGCGAGGTTTACTCCCCAGAAATCAACTACATCCTCATGATTTTATGTGTGGCTGTCATACTTATCTTTGGAGATGGAAAGGACATTGGAAATGCCTTTGGTAAGTTAACAGCATTAACTGATTATAATGATTTAGAAAACAAATAAGCAAACCAAAGCCTTTACCCACAAGGTGGGTTTTGCCACAAACACTTTTATGGAAAACTAGCATGCAATTCATTCTAGCATGCTTTCTATCAAGCATGATCTGGTTATTGGCCGCATACTACTCCCTCCGTAACATAATAGTTGCAACAATTGAACTAGGGAGAATTCCTAGGCATAATATGTTAAGTATGGATAAGTGGGTTGATTAATAAAAGTAGGAGAGAGAAATCACATGAGTTAAAGAGATAAAAGGAGGGAAAGAAAGAAAACAACAAAAAAGAGTACAAAAGTGGGTGGGGACCAAAAAACACATCATCATTTCATGTGATAAAATTTACCAAAATAAGAAAGATGGAAAATTATTGCAAGTAATATGCTACATCTATTTTAGGAAATTGTTGCAAGTATTATGTTACGGAGGGAGTACATATCATGATCTTCCCCCGCGTTTGATAGACTGATCTTGTTTTCTGTATGTTAAAATGCTTCTTTCTCCGTCCTAGAGTAGCTTGAACACTCTTCTTTTCCATCCTTCTCTACATAATTTCAGCATGATCTCACCAAAATCTTTATTTCTCACATCTTCTTATGGACTCACTATCTCATTTCATGTGTTTTTCATCAAAATAAATAACAAATATCCCCACTATCTCCTATCAGGCTATCACACAGTTTTTACCAAAATAAAAATTAATAGCCCAACAAAACTTATGTCCTAAATCTTATTTCCTAAATTTTAGTCCTCTTCTAAAAGGTGTGTTCTCTTCACTATAAAAAATAAGTTTCAGGGTTCATCATGTCAAATGTAGTGTAAGCATACGTTTCACTTGTCCAATCGGGTTCAATAAGTTTGGGTGAAGAGAACACACCCAAAGTATCCAATCGGGTTTAATAAGTTTTGGTGAAGAGAGAACACAATAACATACCCAAAGTACCCAAAGTAATCAGGGATAAGGAAGTAATATTCTTAATGTCATGAAAATTCATTGCTATCATTGGTCGCTGCTGCTAGACTATTAGTACCAAGCGCTAAATCATTGTTGGCAGGTGTTGTTGTCAGTATGGTTATGCTTATCATTACCATACTGTAGGAATGTATAGATGCGAATAGCGGAATTTCTGGAAACAATTTTCTAAAATCTATAACAGATCGAATCGCATGCATAACAATATATGAATCGATACATAGAGTAGAGAATACACAACCTTTTATTCACGACTTGAACATGTATGTAGGGTTTGAATACTGCAAAGTATTATTGCAGATCTGGTTACTTTAGAGATAAAGAACTACAATTGTAATTCCTCTACTTAGTCCACGAACACCGATTAATACCCACGTCTGCTAGAACGGAAGAGTATGAACTATTCACTCTCTTGCTTTTGATGGGATAGGCGCCTAGACTAAAGAGAGAGTAGGGTTTTTCTTTTTCTCTTTTTTTGTGTCAAGTTACTGACTAACTCAATTGTTCCATCTCTCTTCTTATTATATCTATATATAATAAATAGAGATTAGGTTAAGAGAAAAGGAAAAACTAAAACCCTAATCACCCTAATAGTGGCCGGCCCTTATAAGCCTTTATGGGCTTATAATTTATTTATTAATCAGTGTTACTCTGTGTGACCTCATAGGATTGATTATCTTAGTTGTAGGCCCAAACCAATTTGTCTACAAACCGTAATTTATTCTCTAGCAAGTAAATACGGTTACTAAAAATAATTAACTATATTATCTCCATAAATTCAATCCTATTTATATTTAGTAATTGCGGAAATTGTCTAAGAACATATCCCTTCAATCTCCCACTTGTCCTTAAGATAAGTACGCAATATTAAATTCCTTAAGTCTCTTAATGCCAAATTTGATAACACGATGTTATATACTCAAATATGTTTCTTGATCACTGATAGGCTAAAGTCGTATCACCTAATCAAAGATAAACCTAAGTCCTCTAACAATGGTAGTTAAGGGAAGTAGGTTCGAATCCACAGAGAGACGGAGTTCTAAGTTAATATTTAGCCAAACAGCTACTTCAGACAAAAATCAGATGGAATTCAGCTGAACTAATAATTAACTACTAGAAAGCAATATAAAGATCGGAATTTAACTATGAATTAAAGGTCTAGGGAATTAGTTCGGTCCACCATGCTTATACCAATCAAAGGATCAAACAACTATCAGAACCTAGGTCGAGAATCGATAGATTAGAACACGTGTCAAGCTATGGTTAAGTCTCAACGTCCATAATTCAACATATGCAGCATGTTCACAAACATAATCAGAATTACTGGTGTGTACTAGGCCTCTAAAAGTAAGACGGATCTGTGCAAACGATTATTAACCTCAAGTAATCAAAGAAACTGCGCAATAACGTTAATTACTCAATAAGAACAAATCACACCATAACCTATCTCATCAAACCCTAGAAACTAATAGAAATTCAAGTAATCATGGTATAAACATGGTTTTCCTCTCTAAATCCCTAGAAATTGAACTACTCACTCATAATTGAGTCAACAATAAACAATCTAATATGAAACCCTAATGATTGCATCATGAATGAATGAATAATTAAGCTAAGCAATTAGGAATAATGTTCTCGTGGTCCTGGCAGCAGCAGCGTACTATGGACGAAATTAAGGCCCACCCGATCGGGCCTTGGGCAGCCACCCGATCGGGCCAGGCGAAGACTTGGGCCAACGAAGTCGCCTCCTCAGCAGCTCCAAAATGAGATGTAGCAGCCATTGACCCGATTGGGTCCGGTGGTGACAGCCTGATCGGGTCTGGGCACAGATCGGGTCCTCAACTTCTATACCCGATCAATGTATTTTTGCCCGATCGGGCCATTTTTGCCCGATCAGTGCACGGAAACCTCCTTTTTGACTCTTTGGCTCTCTAATCTTCACGTTTAGGGGTCTTGGGACCTCCTAAACTATCCATAAAGCTCGTGAGTCATCCTACGTGCCTCGTAACTTCTCGTAAAGCCGTGGTTGCTTCCAAATGGCTCGGGAATAAGGAGAAATTTCCCTAAAACCTGCTATTCAACACTAAAACACGAAACCACAACTATATACGATAGTTAGCACAAAATAGCTCCCAAGAGCTCCAATGACGCACAAATTAGCTTGTAAATAAGGGAGAAAACTCTATATAAATACGTGATATCAAACTCCCCCAAGCAAACAGAACATGAACATGGAATAGATTGCCTCACCCCATAGATAAAAATCAATCAAAGCTCAAAACATTTTCAAGACTAAGAATCGTTCAAGCAGGCATAATTCAAGTTTGGCTAATCAAATCCATCCAACCACCAATCATTCAAGCAATTTATCAAACTCAAGCATCCATATGGCATACAAGTCCTGAAAAAGGTCTCACAAGGGTGCCACTCCTCTCTATTTTGTGGCAGGCAAAGAATATGCCCGAACACTCACCAACCCGACCAAAAATACCCTTCCCACTCACACTCTCATGTGTTTAAGAAGGTTCAATGACGCTCATCCTAGTCAAGTCGACTCAATTAGCAGAAATACTCTTTAACTTTGACAAACTGACTCGAAATCAATCAAATGAACAATGCAGACACGAGCTCAAGAGGACTTTAGAGGGTTGTAATGGGGCTTAGGCAATAGGTAGGGGATACTTTTGGGTAATGCGGTGGAAAAACAAAGAACGGGGGAGCATAAATCATTCAAATAAGGCCTAAGATGGCCTACACATCTCCCATCAACACCATATAACCACGAAATATAACCCAACTCTCATAAATCAATGGAAAACTCATAACAAACCCAATTTTCAAGCAATGAAGCGAATATTTCCTTAAGAACGTACGTGAATGAAAGAACTTCGAATTCTTTTTCATTTTCTTTCATTTTTCTGAACTTCATTCACGCAACTCTAGAATTGCTTTTTCTTTTCTTTTTCTCACCCTCTAGCCACAACAAATACACTTTTAAATTCCACAACAACCAAACTAAACCAAGAAACCAATCTCAACTCAACCCATACAAAAGCTCCCCCAAGCTAGGCTTGGAATAATATCAAGTGAAGGCCTTGGGCTCATAATAGGGGTTTAAGTAACATGAAGCAAGTCATTAGGCTCAGCGGGGCTAAGGAGGATAAAAGTTTATCAAAAATTCACTCTGAAGCTCAAGAATAAGACAAAAGAACGCCTCTATCACAGCTAATGCTACAAGTCATCGAATATCAGACAAGTACGAAGTCAAAGTCAAGATCAATCTACTAAAGAGGAACTAACACCCAAAATAGACTGGATAGTAATATGAATCCAATAGGCTACAAAGAGGCCTCACAGTCTAACCAATTCAGGTATGCAGCACAAAGTGGTGTAATATAATCCAAAATCGCTCGAAATCATAGCAATCAAACATCAAATCATAACCTCAAGATCACAAATGCCCAGCTATCCAGAAAACAAAGTCAAATCATTTTCAAATAGAGCACAACAAGGGGCACAGGGAGGCAACTAAACCAGTCATGCGAACCATATTTTTTGATTTTTTTCAATATTTTTTTGAAAGCAATAAATCTATCCTAGAAAGCAGTAAAAGAGATAGAGAATACAAACAGAACTCCTCTCCCAAGCTGAACTTGGCAGTGTCCTCAATGCCAAAAGGTGATAAGGACTATGCTAAGAGGAAAAACAATGTTAGTGGCCTCACTCTCACTCACAAAAAGAAGAAAAATAAAAAGAAAAGGAAAAGGGAAAGAAAAAATACGAGTTGCCTCTCGCACAACGCTGGTTTATAAAGGTCCCGCACGACCATAATCCGCCCTCTCTCAAATAGGAGGGGCGTGGCCGTGAGTGCCACCCTCATCAAACATCTTTCTCCTCCAAATGTTCTTGATAATGCCTCCAGACGGTGAGGCAACCTTAGGTGGAATTGGAACCTTCTCCACACCTACTTCATCCAAAACCTCATCCCTGCAACAAGATTGTTCAAGCATAGGTGCCTTAACAGCATTGGTTAGTTTAAACATCAGTTTATCATCACCAACACTCAGAGTTAAAGACCCAGACTTGACATCAATGACAGCACCAGCAGTACACAAAAATGGCCTACCCAGAATAATGGGAATCTGGGCATCCTCATCCATATCTAACACCACAAAATCAACAGGGATATAGAATTTCCCGACCCTAACAGAAACGTCCTCTAAAACACCTAGAGGGTATTTTATAGAACGATCCGCCATCTGTAAAGTGATTTGTGTGCATTTAAGTGCTCCCATGTTCAGTTTCTTATAAACAGACAATGGCATAATAGAAACAGAAGCACCTAAATCACACAAAGCCTTATCAATAAAAATAGGTCCAAGATGGCAGGGTATAGAAAAACTACCAGGATCTTTTAACTTTGGTGGGATTTTATTTTGAATAAAAGCACTACACTCTTCAGTAAGAGCGACACGTTCTACCCCACCAAAGTCTCTTTTCTTAGTGATCATGTCTTTCAGAAATTTGGCATAAACAGGCACTTGGATAATTAAATCTGTGAATGGAATCGTTACCTCAAGGTTCTTAACCATAGCCAAGAACTTACCAAACTGTTGATCGACCTTGGACTGTTGCATCCTGTGAGGAAAAGGTAACCTTAGTGTAAAAGGCGTTTCAGAAACCTTCTCCCTTTTCTTCCCTGTCTGTTCAGCTTCTGCAGACAAATCGACTTCGGACGTCGAATTCTTCCTATTTCCTTCCTCTACCACCCTCTTCTTCCCTGCAGTTGGGGTAATCTCATCAACGGGCAATGGAGGAGCATCATAAGCTATGCCACTAAGAAGAGTGATGGCATTCACATGTTCTCTCTGAACGGGTTGCCTTGGCAATTGTCCCTGCTGCCTCTGTGCATTAGTTTCTGCCAATTGAGCAACTTGAGCCTCGAGAAGTTTGATGTGCTTCTCTTGGGCCCTCCGTGCTTCCTCATTTGCCTTTTGCATAGACAATATCAGTTTTATCAGTTCAGAATTGCTAGGCTCTTGTGGGTTGTTGTTTTGTGGAGGTGGGGTGTGGAAATTTTGTGGAGTTTGGAAGTTATTGGGATGATGGAAGGTTTGTGGTGGTGATCTTTGGAAATGTTGTGGGGTTTGATGGTATGAGGGTTTAGGATAGTTTTGTGGAGGTGGAGGTTGATAGTTTTGTGGGTTTTGGTAGTTATGTGAAGGGGGGAAGGTTTGTGGTCTTTGTTGAAAGGCAATGGCCTGCTCTATCTGAAGTTGACTGAATTGACAGTCATGCCCAAAGTGACCCTGAACACCACATACCTCGCAGTAAGATGAGGTAATGGGTGCTACTGCAGACATAGCATTGATACTCAAAGGGGGTGCTGCTGAGGAAGAGGAGTTGAAGGTGTTAATCTGTTGACTCAGTTTCGCCATCTGTGAAGTCAATAATGCAATGGCATCTACCTCCAGTACCTTCCTCGTGAGGCTTCGGGAAGTGGAATGATCATTGGCTGCGAGGTTTGATAGAAACTCGTAGCCTACATGCACTTCCTTATCCAGAAAAACTCCTCCTGCAGACCAATCAACAATACTCTTCGTCTGAGGCTGCAGACCATTGTAAAATGTCTGCGTCAAGAACCATTTGTCCATGTTGTGGTGTGGACACTCTCTCTGTAAATCCCTAAACCTAGCCCACGCTTCCCGTAATGTTTCATCAGGCTCTTGGGAAAACGTGGTCAGTTTATTTCTGATTTCTGCTGTTTTTGTAGGTGGATAATACTCTCTCATAAACGCAGCAGAAATCTCACTCCATTCAGTTTCCTTCACATCGTTCAACCACTTCTGGGCTCTATCTCTCAGTGAAAACTCGAACAACATGACTTTGAGCTGATCTAGAGTGACCCCGGCATGTTTGACGGTTCGACAAAGCTGTTGAAACCGCTGCAGATGATTTGCCGGGTCTTCAGTTGGATGCCCACCAAACTGATTTTGCTGAACCATGCTGATGAGTCCAGGCTTAATCTCAAAATTTGCCGCGGCAATGGTGGGCATGGTAGGTCCAGTGGAGAGACCATCTGGGTTGGGCACCCCATATGACTTCAGTGACTTTAACATGACTGAACTCAAGGTGTCTGTTCCAGAGGTGTTCAGCTGAACAGGCTGCTTTTATTTCGGATCCGCCTGATTGTCCTAGTAAGATCGGGATCCGCTGGAATGGGGGAACCGTTTCTTTGAGACCTGGGCATACAAAAGAAACAAAAAGAAGCAGTAAAACGTACCTCAATTGGAACAATGAAGTTCCAACGAGGCACAGAGAAGTAGACCAAATAATCAAATAAAAACTTAGAAAACTAGCCGTCTCCCCGGCAACGGCGCCAAAATTTGATAGGCTAAAGTCGTATCACCTAATCAAAGATAAACCTAAGTCCTCTAACAATGGTAGTTAAGGGAAGTAGGTTCGAATCCACAGAGAGACGGAGTTCTAAGTTAATATTTAGCCAAACAGCTACTTCAGACAAAAATCAGATGGAATTCAGCTGAACTAATAATTAACTACTAGAAAGCAATATAAAGATCGGAATTTAACTATGAATTAAAGGTCTAGGGAATTAGTTCGGTCCACCATGCTTATACCAATCAAAGGATCAAACAACTATCAGAACCTAGGTCGAGAATCGATAGATTAGAACACGTGTCAAGCTATGGTTAAGTCTCAACGTCCATAATTCAACATATGCAGCATGTTCACAAACATAATCAGAATTACTGGTGTGTACTAGGCCTCTAAAAGTAAGACGGATCTGTGCAAACGATTATTAACCTCAAGTAATCAAAGAAACTGCGCAATAACGTTAATTACTCAATAATAACAAATCACACCATAACCTATCTCATCAAACCCTAGAAACTAATAGCAATTCAAGTAATCATGGTATAAACATGGTTTTCCTCTCTAAATCCCTAGAAATTGAACTACTCACTCATAATTGAGTCAACAATAAACAATCTAATATGAAACCCTAATGATTGCATCATGAATGAATGAATAATTAAGCTAAGCAATTAGGAATAATAAAAGAGATTAGAGTAGAGAAGAATACCAATTGACGGAAAGCAAGAACTTTTATTGAAATTGAAATAGGTTTGATCACCCTTAATCTAAACTAAGAACAATGAGAAATAAACTAGAGTAATAGCTAATGAAAAGATAATAAAAGATGTCTCTAAATAATGAGGAAAAAGGTATTTATAATACCCCTCAAGTCTAATTAAAACGGGAAACGAAAGTCGAAATCCGCGTGAATAGTGCCAGACCCGATCGGGCCCGAGCACAGTACCCGATCGGGCCCGAGCACAGTACCCGATCGGGCCGAGTGCAAATTTCCCCCCTCTTGTTCTCGTGGTCCTGGCAGCAGCAGCGTACTATGGACGAAATTAAGGCCCACCCGATCGGGCCAGGCGAAGACTTGGGCCAACGAAGTCGCCTCCTCAGCAGCTCCAAAATGAGATGTAGCAGCCATTGACCCGATTGGGTCCGGTGGTGACAGCCCGATCGGGTCTGGGCACAGATCGGGTCCGCAACTTCTATACCCGATCAATGTATTTTCGCCCGATCGGGCCATTTTTGCCCGATCAGTACACGGAAACCTCCTTTTTGACTCTTTGGCTCTCTAATCTTCACGTTTAGGGGTCTTAGGACCTCCTAAACTACCCATAAAGCTCGTGAGTCATCCTACGTGCCTCGTAACTTCTCGTAAAGCCGTGGTTGCTTCCAAATGGCTCGGGAATAAGGAGAAATTTCCCTAAAACCTGCTATTCAACACTAAAACACGAAACCACAACTATATACGATAGTTAGCACAAAATAGCTCCCAAGAGCTCCAATGACGCACAAATTAGCTTGTAAATAAGGGAGAAAACTCTATATAAATACGTGATATCAATCACCGAGGTTGAATTGTTCAACTGAAGATCAACTCTTTAATCTCATTTTAGCATGGCCATGCGTTTTTACAATTCTCCTTCATCAAGAGGCCCAGACACTATTCCTATCAGATAGGAGGACTTATTCAATCTTGTATGACCATAACTCCCACTCAATTCTTAGCCAACCTGAGCATTGCCTTTATAACCTCCTTTTACGGCACGGTGTTTAACAATGTCAAAGCTAAACTAATCATATCATGGTTATTAAGACATACTCATGTCCAAGGAATATTAAATATAGACATTTCGATTCTACTATTAGAATCTAATTAGGTCAACTCTCAATGTATCAACCATACATCCATATTTGTTAATTTTACATCCCTATGTCTCCATAGCCCAAGGAACTACGCTATCAATTAACATTATGCTAGTCTTTTAACAAGTCACTTATGTCCAATTCAGTGCCTTAGACTAGGGACATATTGTAAACTCTGGTTTTTGTTCACTGTATAGGGAACGTTTATGATGATCCTATTTCAAAACACAATTTATTTGGACATCTTATTTAATACTAATTAAATAAGAATGGAGATTTTTATTGATAAACAATTCCAAGCATAATAAATGTCTTTACAAACGCAAACATAAAGTAAGCATTATAAAGTCATTCTTCATATGCTTAAGCCCATAGACCTAGTATGACCTTCATGCTTAGGTCGAGCAACCGGTTCAGTATGCGGATCTCCCACATTCTCATCAATATGAATCTTGCTTATTCTGTATAGAACTCTTACAGCTCATAACTTCTCCATTGGGACAAAGAATGAAACCAGATGGAGATCGGAAATCATCTTTGTCACCTTGGTAATTCGTATATGCCTATCTATTAACAACAAACTCAATTTCTCCACCATATACCAATCAATGATCCTCAGTTCTTCGTAAGTACATAAGGATATTCTTTGCACTCATCTAGTGCGCGTAACCTGGATAAGACTGGTATATGTTGCATTTACTCATAGTATAGGCAACATCTGGGTGAGTGCAAACATAGCATGCATACATAATGGAACCTAATGCAGAAGCATAGGGAACATTACTCATTCTCTTGACTTCATCAGGTGTCGAAGGACACGCAGTCTTGCCAAGTGATATGCCATGTTTTATGGGATTGAAATCTCTCTTAGAGTTTTCCAGCTTGAACCTAGCAAGAACCTTATCTATATTAGTTCCTTGACTAAGTTCAATCAGCCTTTTAGATCTATCTCTATAGATCTTTATTCCAAAAATATACTCTGCCTATCCTAAGTCTTTCATAGATAAACGATTCTTAAGCCATCCTTTGACTGACTCAAGCACGACTTTATCATTTCCTATGAGAAGTATGTCATCCACATACAAGACTAAAATTGTTATATTACTCCCACTCAATTTTTTGTATACACAAGATTTCTCTTCATTTCTGAGGAAACCAAACTTTTTAATTGCCTCATCAAATCTGAGGTTCTAACTCCTGTATGCTTGCTTTAATCCATAAATGGATTTCTTAAGCTTGCATACCTTCCCTGAATTTGCTGGATGTTCAAAGCCTTGAGGTCGTGTCATATACACATCCTCTTTCAAGAACCCGTTCAAGAAAGCGTTTTTTTACATCCATCTGTCGTATTTAATATGCATGAAATGCGGCAATTGCAAGGATTATCCTAATAGATGGCTACTGGGGAAAGGTTAAATTCATAGTTTATACCATGAATATGACGGAAACCTTTTGCCACTATCGTACCTTTGAAAACACTAATGTTTCCGTCTTTGTCTGTTTTCAATTTGAAAATCCATTTGCATCCAATGGGTCTCACGCCATCAGACAAATCAACCAAGTCCCATACTTGATTTTCAGACATAGATTCCATTTCGGATCTCATGGCTTCACGCCATTTCTAGGAGTCCTGGCCCTCCAAAGCATCTTTGTAGCTGATAGGCTCAAAACTTACTAAAATCGTTATTTTAGAACTTTCCGTCGAAAGAAAATCAACATATTTTCTTGATGGAATGGTGATCCTACGAGATCTACGTAGGGGAACAACAGAAGAAGAATCTCGGTCGTTAGACTCAGAAACTTCGCATGGATTCGATCCAAGTGGGACGGTAGGAGGTTCGTGGATAGGATTCACTACCTCTCCAACATTTTCATGCTGGGCCGCCTCTAATGAGGTGTTAACCTCACCCATTTGTTGCTCATCTCGAATTTCTTTGAGATATATACATTTCTCCCACTTGTCTTCTTGGAAATAAACTTATTTTCAAGGAAGACGCCATAGCGAGCAACAAACAATTTGTTTTCGCTACAGTGGTAAAAATAATATCCCTACGTCTCTTTGGGATATCCCACAAAGAAACACTTTTTAGATTTGGGTGCTAGTTTATCAGATAGTAAACGTTTTACATAAACTTCACACCCTAAACCCTTAGAAAAGACATTTTAGGAACAATTATGACCATTTCTCATATGGAGTCTGATCTACTGCTTTGGATGGAGTCCTATTGAGTGTAAGCGCAGTTGTATCAAGAGAAAATCCCAAAAGATATATAGAGATATTAGCAAGACTCATCATGGATCGTACCATATCTAATAGGATGCGATTCGTGGAATTTCCTGTTGAAGTTCATTGTGAAAATATTCCACAATCTTTCAAATGATCACCGAATTTTTGACTCAGATATCCCCTCCATGACCAGATCATAAAGATTTAATCTTCTTGCCAAGTCGGTTTTGTACTTCATTTGGAATTCTTTGAATTTTCAAAGGCCTCCAACTTATGCCGCGTGAGGTAAACATATCAATATGTGCTTACATCATGAGTAAAAGTAATTAAGTAACTTACCTTCCCTAGCCAATGAATTCTTTGGTCCATACACATCAGTATGTATGAGGGCGAAGAGGTCATTGGCCCTTTCACTCGAACTAGTGAAAGGAGACTTTGTCATTTTTCCATTAAGCAAAACTCACACATCAGATGATTCAAAATCAAATGATTTGAGAACTCCATCTTTATGTAATTTCTCAGTTCGTTTTGTACTTATGTAGTCTAATCGACAATGTCATAGGTGTATTGGGTTTAATTCATTTGACTTATGTTTCTCGCTGTTTTTATAGATGTGTGTTTGCATACAAACCATTTGATAACTTAGTAGAGATACGGAACATATCATTCAAATAAGCAGAAAAATAATTCTTCTTTATTGTGAATGAGAAAACTTCAGAATCCAAAACAGAAACTGAAATAGTGTTCTTAGCAATATTTTGAAACATAACAACAAATATTAAGTCTCAAAATAATTCCATAATGTAAAGATAGACTGAAGACTCCCACTGCCTAGGCGGCAACTCGAGCTCCATTGCCAACTTGCAATTCTACCTCTCCCTTAAGCGTGTCTCCTACTTCTTTTTAGATCATGCACATTACATAAATAATGTGAGAACTACATCTAGTATCAAATACCCATGATGCAAAAGTAGTTTAAGTTATCTCTATAACATAAATACCTGAAGAAGAAGCTCTTGTCTTCTTGTACTCCAGATACTTAGGGCAGTTCCTCTTCCTACGACCCACCTTGTGACAATAGTAGCACTCATGTATTGCTACAATGGCTTTAGGTGTTGCCTTTGGCTCCTCAGAGTGTTGGGCTCAGCAACTTGTTTGCCTTTGCCCTTACCCTTCTTAGACGGAAATCCGTGCTTCTTGAGCCCCTTGCCCTTTTGCACCATCAAAACATCCTTATGCTCTTTTATGGGCTCAGTAGGCAAGCTCCTTTTAGCCTGAATCAGTATACCATGCAACTCTTGTATGGTCATTTCCCCTCCTTGCATATAGAAGTTCAAACTAAAGTTCTTATATGCATCAGTGAGTGAATTGATGATCATATCAATTGCTATCTCTTGGGGATAGGAAAATCCCAACTTGGTCATATGCTCAAAATGACTAATCATTTGAACACATGGGGACCAACTGAGTTCCCTTTCTCCATTTTACACTCAAGAAGCTTGCGGTTCACTTCGAACCTCTCCAACCTAGGATGCTTTTGAAAAATGGTTCGTAACTGTTGGATTATTGTATAGGCATCCATTCCATCAAAACGTTTTTGAAAGTCAGGTGCAATACATGCAAGCATCAAACATGTGACAGGCATAGAATTGTTTATGAGTATTTGCCTAGCTGTCCTATCAGCTTGGCGAGAATTATCGGGAAGTTCAGGAATAGGAGTTTCAAGAACAGTTTCTCTCCTTTCATTTCTGAGAACTATTCTCAGATTTCTCTCCCAGTCTAGGAAGTTCTCTTGGTTGAGTTTTTCTTTTGCAAGAATAAAGCGCAAATTATAGCCAGAGTGGTTGTTGTTGTTGTTAGACATGACTACAAAAAATAGTAAACAAGCATTCAATCAAAATGTTTATCAACGATGGTTATTTAAACAAATTTAAACAACTAGTAATACTTTATTCAAGATATAAAACCCCATATTGAAAAAAGAAATAACCAAGATCCTCTCCCACTAAAATTAAACGAACTTTGGCCCTGCCTTTAAAGATAGTGATTGAGGTAAGTAAACCACTTTTACTAATTATAACAATTTATAATTCTTGGTAGATAGGTTAATAACTCTTTATAAACTCCTATCTCACTGCTTCAAAACCCAAAACTTTGTCTTTTGATGATTTGTCGAGTCAAACCAAACATTAACATGTGAGTTTCAAAAAACCTACCCTACTATCCTCGGAATTATGAGCAACACCCTGCTTTGGCAGAACCTATTACTCATGATCTAAGGCTTTATAGGTGTTGTTTGGAAAAGCATTTAAACTCAATATCACCTTTGGGGACTCAAGTTTATTACGTTGGATATATTAAAAGGTGAACACATTACATAAATAACCACACATAAACTTGAGCGAGCATTTAAATGAAATTAAACGCATAAGCAATCAAAGAAGAACTTAAAAAACGATCCTAGTATGGCCCCTAAATCTAGAAAATCTAATCTTCATGAATCCTCCCTTGGGACTTTCTTGGATCTCCATCCTTGATTCTCCACGGAACTTCAATCTTGATCTTCATTTAAATTATTCTAAGCAAAGAATTTAAATTACAAAAATACAAACGATACGTAGATCGTATCACAAAAATACATAACGATGCACATATCGTATTTTCTATCCTAGTTTGGGCCATACCAGTCATGATTGTGGAAATATAATATCAAAGATATTATAATATACATCGAAGCAAAATTATAATATCATCATATTATAAAAGATATCGACGCAATATAATATCAGACATATTATATGCATCCATGAAAGAAATATAATATCATCATATTATAAATCATAACTTATTTACTCCATTAACATTTAATGGGTAAATAACAAATATTTCCAAAAATATATAAAACATTCACGCATTTATTTAGAAAATAAAATGCAAGTAAAAAATAACACAATTATATAAATACAAAATATATTTACTCCATTAACGATTAATGAGCAAATAAAACTTTCCATTATAATTTTTAAAACTTAACAACTTTAAGTTAGAAATTATTTAGGAAACATTAATCGAATTAATAATTTTCCTAAAATTAGCCATCTTAACAAATTTAAGAATATAACTAATAAGGAAACTTTCATTCTTTTAATTCAATTACACCTTTAACATGATATTAATCTCCATTAATATTAATTTGCATAATTGAAAATTTATAAATTTTGCCCAAAGAAAATCAATAAATCAGAATTCAAATCACCATTAATCAAAAAACAAAACAAAAAATAAAAAAAATAGATGGACTGAGCTAGGCCAGGCCGGAGGCCCGGCCGGAGGCCCGCAGCCCAGCCCAGCTGCTGGCCCGCAAAAGCAGCACAAGGCTGCTGGCTTCTCGCGACCACCAGATCCGCAGCAGTGACGCAACCACACAGAGCTGCAGTCACGTGTGCGACCCGCCGGAGGGATGGTGATGGATCGCCGGAGTGATGTCGGTCAAACGAAGCAACTGGATTGCGCCGCCATATCGCCGGAAAAAGCGAGGAGTAGCCCAGATTTTCGGAACAATTTTCGAAAATTCTGGGTTGTTTTCAAACCAAAAAACGAGAGATTTTCGGCTAAAAACAACTAATTTTTGGTTTTGTTTTGTGATTTAAACTTACAATAAGCTTATAAACACAATTTGGTTAACAAAGTAAAACTCAATTGCAGAAATTTAACCATAAAACGAATTGGGGAAAAATTAGGGTTTTTGATTGTTTCGAATCAAACTATTTGATTTCGAAACGAAAATCACAATTAAATATATCAATTTGGAATTCAAATCAAAACAAATCAAAGCCCTAATTCAATTTTACAAAATAAACACATTGAGTGGTTGAATTTTGGAAGCCAAAATTCGACCAAAGTAGGTCGAACAAAGCCAAACGTTTTTTTAAAATTTATTTTGGGCAATTTTCGCATAAATTCATAATTTTATGCTTTTTAATTTATTAATATCAATAAATTAATCTTGCAAATTAACATATATAAAAAATCGCCCTAAATTGAATTTAAAAAATGAAGAACATGATCATATAAAATTATGCAAGAGGCTAAAACTGATACCACTGTAGGAATGCATAGATGCGAATAGCGGAATTTCAGGAAACAATTTCCTAACATCTATAATAGAATCGCATGCATAACAATATATGAATCGATACATAGAGTAGAGAATACACAACCTTTTATTCACGACTTGAACAGGTATGTAGGGTTTGAATACTGCAAAGTATTATTGCAGATCTGGTTACTTTAGAGATAAAGAACTACAATTGTAATTCCTCTACTTAGTCCACGAACACCAATTAATACCCACGTCTGCTAGAACGGAAGAGTATGAACTATTCACTCTCTTGCTTTTGATGGGATAGGCGCCTAGACTAAAGAGAGAAGGGTTTTTCTTTTTCTCTTTTTTGTGTCAAGTTACTGACTAACTCAATTGTTCCATCTCTCTTCTTATTATATCTATATATAATAAATAGAGATTAGGTTAAGAGAAAAGGAAAAACTAAAACCCTAATCACCCTAATAGTGGTCGGCCCTTATAAGCCTTTATGGGCTTATAATTTATTTATTAATCAGTGTTACTCTGTGTGACCTCATAGGATTAATTATCTTAGTTGTAGGCCCAAACCAATTTGTCCACAAACCGTAATTTATTCTCTAGCAAGCAAATACGGTTACTAAAATAATTAACTATATTATCTCCATAAATTCAATCCTATTTATATTTAGTAATTGCGGAAATTGTCTAAGGACATATTCCTTCACATACTTCTGACTCTGGCCATGGTTGTAATCTGGAGAACCTCACCCATATTAGTGTTTCTTTTCTGCTTCACATTTGTAACAATGGAGGGCATATATGTTAGTGCTGTTTACTAAGATCCAGAGGGTGGATGGATCCCTTTTTCCATTTCCTTCATCCTTGCATTCATCATGTTCGGTTGGTACTATGGACGGCAAAGAAAGATTGACTATGAGTTGACACACAAGATTGAAATTGATACACTCCGGGTGTTGTTACCTGAATTCTGACCTTGGTGTCCAAAGGGTCCCTGGAATATGCTTCTTTTACACCAACATTCAAGATGGCTTGACACCCGTCCTTGGACATTACATAAAAAACATGAAATCTCTGCACAAATTCACAATTTTCACGACCCTACGGTACTTGTTGGTCCCGAAAGTTGCACCACATAAAAGAATTCTGATCAGCAAACTCGGCCTGAAAGGGATATATGGGTGCACAATCCAATATGGTTATGCAGATTCACTACATCTTGAAGGTGGTAGCCTTGTGAATCAAGTAATTGCATGTTTACAGGATCATATCACACATTGCTCGGTGAATTTGCAACTTGATGAAATGAATATTCAGGAGGAGCTTTCCGATTTAGAGGAAGCCAAGAGTGTTGGTGTTGTTCATGTTCGAGGAAAGACAAGGTTTCATATAGGTTAGAATTGTAGCTGGTTTGATACAATTATGCTTGCATTTTATGAAACCATGCACAGCAACTGTCGGTCTTCACTGCCTGCTTTAGGAGGGCCACTTACTCAGTGTATGGAAGTGGGTATGCTTTATGAGGCTTGATATCAGCGGTAGACGATAGAGGTTTGGTGCTTCTCTTTGCATATGGAATGAAATAATATTAATGGAATTTCTTTGTGCAAGGATTTCATTTAAAGACATGGTGAGTTCTTGCTAATGTTGTTGGATTTTATCTGAAGCCCGAAAGTCGGATAACAGCGGGGTTTTCAAAGAATACAGCGCGTTCTTTTGAGGCTGCTTTATAATGTTGTCTTGGAGGGAGAATGTTGGTACTTAGTATTTTCTCACATGAAATAATAGCTTTTAGCTAGATATTTTTATCCCATGTGATAATATCTTCTAACAAACTCTTGTTAGTTAGTTAGCTTTTAGTTACAAGTTGTTATGCTTAGATTCTCCTTGTAATCTTCTTTCTAGTATATATAGCTCTTGTGATGTAATAACATTCATTCAATAATAAGGGATCACGATAATTTCCTTGCTTCTCTCTACAAATTCTCTCTTCCTCTCTATCATTTTATGCTTTCAATAAACAAAGTTCATCTCAACGTATGAACTTTGACATGGTATTAGAGCTTCTACACACGATTCTGCTTTCATTACTCCATTTCTTTTCTAAACTGAAATGATTAAAGATCATCAGTTTCTACTTTGATCATTTAGCATTCATAGATTTTTCATCTAAACAAAGATTCAAAAAGAATCTGTTTCTTTCTTCTTAGAACATTCTGTGATTCAGAAATCTTCTTACTGATTCATTATCAATGGCAAGCGAAAATTCACAAACAAACACACAGCTAGATCCTTCACAAGATCCTAATTCTGCTTATTTTCTTCATAATTCTGATGTAAATGCTTCAAGATTAGTTAACACAGTATTCAATGGAGTTGGCCACAATGATTGGAAAAGATCAATGTTGATAGCTTTATCAGCAAGAAACAAGATAGGCTTTGTTGATGGAAGTCTAGCCAAACCTGCAACAACTTCAAATAGCTACAGATTATGGAGCAGATGCAATGATTTAGTGATATCCTGGCTTTTTAATTCTCTTGAAACTTCAATTAGTAGAAGTGTTTTATATCTTACTACTGCTAGAGGGATCTGGTTGGAATTAGAAGAAAGATTCAATCAGACTTCAGGTCCACAATTGTTTTCAATGCAACATCAACTGGCAGATATACTTCAGACTGAAAATGAAGGTATTTTAACTTTTTTCACAAAAATCAAGATGCTCTGGGATCAATTAGATAGCCTAGATCCTTTTCCTTCTTGTGTATGCACAAATTATAGTTGCAATCTCACTCAAAATCTAGAGAAAACACAACAAAGGCAGAGGCTAATACAGTTTCTCATGAAACTCAATGAAAAGTTTTCTCATACTAGAAGTACAATTCTTATGATGAATCCTCTTCCAACTATCTCTAAAGCATATGGACTGCTTTTGCAAGAGGAAGCTCATAAGGTTTTGAGCTCTAATTTCAGTTCAAATAATCAATCCAATATTGAAAATACAGCTTTCTTAACAAATAGATCTTCTAACTTTCGTTTTTCAAGAAACACTGGATTTAACAATCCAAGATCAGTTGGTAGAAATCAACTATAATGTGAGCATTGCAAAATGAAAAATCATACTGTTGAGAAATGTTGGAAGCTACATGGCTATCCAAAAGATTTCAGAGGCAAAGAGAAGAAGGTAGCAGCTCATGTTCAGCCTAATACTATAGATCAAGAGAATAGTGAATCTAATTCTGTTCATGCAACTTTTACTCAAGAACAACATCAACAGTTCTTAGAGTTTCTCAAGACACAAAATCATAATAAAAACTCTAAACCACAGCAGATCAGTTTGGCTTCAAGTTCACTATTAACAGGTAACACTTGCTTACTTTCAAACTATAGCAAGATGTGGATATTAGATAGTGGAGCAACTGATCATATGTGTTCCGATCTGAGCTTATTTGATTCCTTTACCACTCTCCTTGAACCTTTTCCTATGATTACTATTCCTAATGGAACAAAGATTCAAGTGAAACACAAAGGACACATCAATATTCAGGGTGTTATCACATTGACAAATGTTTTACATGTGCCTGGATTTCAGTTTAATTTGATTTCTATCTCCAAATTATGTCAAGAAGCTAAGAAGTCTGTGATCTTTGCTAATCATCAGTGTTTTCTTCAGGGCTCTTCCTTGAAGAAGCAAATTCTTCTTGGTAAGCTGCAAAAGGGTCTATACATTTTGGAAAATAGCTTATTTTCTACTGAAGCTTCTCCAGCTCCACCTACAGCTTTGTCTTCATTAAGAAATACTACAATAGAAGAAGCCAAGCTATGGCATCTTAGATTAGGGCACATTTATTTTGGAAAAATAAAGAATTTGAAAGGTATTGATGTACAGGGTTGTTTAGCTGAGAGTTTTTGTCATATCTGTCCCTTGGCAAAACATACTAGATCTCCATTCTTAGCTAGCTCTATTAAAACTAGCAAACCTTTTGAATTGTTGCATATAGATGTCTGGGGCCCTTATAAAATAGCAGACTCTTTTGGTTGTAATCAGTTCATTACTATAGTAGATGATTACACTAGAATGACTTGGACTCATTTCATGAAAAATAAAACTGATTCAGTCTCAATCATGGCCAATTTCTTTCACTATGTTGATACTCGGTTTGGTTTAAAAGTTCAAGCTATAAGATCAGACAATGCTCTTGATTTGACTGAAGGAGAAATGAAATTATTGATTGAAAGGCAGGGTATTCTACAACAGAAGAGTTGCAGCAACACACCACAGCAAAATGGGGTTGTAGAGAGAAAGCACAAACATCTCCTAGAAACAGCTAGAGCCCTTCTTATTCAATCTAAATTACTTGTTAAATACTGGAATCAATGTATTTTAACAGCTACCTATCTCATTAACAGAATGCCTTTGAAAAGCATTGATTTCAAAACACCTTTTGAAAAACTCTTGCACAGAAAAGCTGATCTTTCCCATCTTAGAGTTTTTGGATGTCTTTGTTATATTTCAAACACAATTACACACAGAACCAAGTTTGATTTGAGAGCACATCCTTGTGTTTTTCTTGGTTATCCCTCTAACCATAAAGCCTACAAAATCCTTGATTTGATTACTAATAAAATTCTTGTTTCTAGAGATGTCAAGTTTTATGAGAAACACTTTCCATTTCATATCTCTTCTTCACCTAATCTTTCATACTCAGTTCAATTTTTCCTTCCTGTTGCTACTACTGATCACTCTACACATCTTCCACCTTCTCTCCTTCCTATAGATACATCAACTAAACCTACATCATCTATACCTACATCACCTACAAATACATCACCTACTAATACATCACTTACTTCACCTGTAAACACACCTCCTTCTTCCTCTTCTTCTCAATCATCAACCACTCCCATTATTCCTACTTCACCTTCTCCTCATACTTCTCTTAGAAGATCTTCTAGGCCTTTAAAACAGCCTTCTCATCTTAAAAATTTTGTTTGTGCAAAACCTCCTAGACACTGGTGTAATCTTGTCTCTTTTGATTCTTTATCTACTCCCCATCAAGCTCTCATTGCTGCTCACACTGCTAATTCCGAACCTTCTTCTTACAAAGAGGCTGCTAACAATCCTCAATGGGTTGAAGCAATGCTCAAAGAGATTACAACTTTACAGGAAAATGGCACTTGGGATATTGTTGCTTTACCTAAAGGTAAAAAGGCTATTGGCTGTAAATGGGTGTATAAAATCAAGAGATTGGCTGATGGCTCTATTGAAAGAAATAAAGCTAGGTTGGTTGCTAAGGGTTTTACACAAAAATATGGTCTTGACTATCAAGAGACCTTCTCTCCAATTGTTAAGATGTCTACCATCAGATGTTTAATCTCCTATGCAGCTAGTCAACATTGGCCTTTGTTCCAGCTTGATGTAAATAATGCATTCTTTCATGGGTTTCTTCATGAAGAAGTTTATATGAAGCCTTCAGAAGGTGTTTCTATTCCTTCAGGGATGGTTTGTCATCTTAAAAAGTCTCTCTATGGTCTTAAACAAGCATCAAGACAGTGGTTTGCAAGGTTGGTTGATGCTCTTCTCTCTCAAGGTTTCTCTCAATCAAAGAGTGATTATTCACTTTTTCTCAACAAATCTGGTGATGACACTACTATTGTGGCTGTATATGTTGATGACATTATAGTCACAGGTTCCAATGAACAGCTTATTACTTATCTCAAGAGTTTTTTACATGGTACTTTTAGTATCAAAGATCTTGGTCTTTTACATTACTTTCTGGGCATAGAGATTTGTCATACTCCAACTGGTTATGTTCTCACACAAAAGAAATTCACTCATGATCTTCTAGCTGATTGTCCCTTTGATCTTTCCAAACCAGCCATTACACCTTTTCCACTCAATCTCAAACTTACTCAAGATACCTCTCCTCTTTATTCTAATCCTAACATCTATAGATGTTATGTAGGAAAATTAAATTTCCTTTCTCATACTAAGCCTGACATTGCCTTTGCTGTTCAATCCCTCAGTCAATTTATGCACAGTCCCACTATGACTCACATTCAAGCTCTCATTCATACCCTCAGATTCATTAAACATACTGCAGGTCAAGGTATTCTCCTTAAAGCTACTTCTCAGCTTTCTTTACAAGCCTTCACAGATTCAGATTGGGCAGCTTGTCCTACAACTAGAATATCAGTCACAGGTTATGTTCTTCTCCTAGGAGATTCCCCTATCAGCTGGAAATCCAAGAAGCAAAGTACCATTTCTAGAAGCTCCTCAGAAGCAGAATATAGAGCCATGGCTCAAGCAGCTGCTGAAGTAACCTGGATTGTTAGGCTTCTTGAAGAATTTGGAGTTTCTTCTCTCAAATCTGTTACTTTGCATTGTGATAATCAGTCTGCCATCCACATTGCAAAGAATCCTATATTTCATGAGAGGGCAAAGCATATTGAAGTGGACTGTCATTTCACTAGAAATGAAGTCTTAGAAGGCCTTCTTCATTTGAGTTATTTGCCTACTCACAACCAATTGGCTGATATCTTCACTAAAATATTACCTAGCTCTCAACATACTCTCCTTTCTTCCAAACTTGGCATGGTTTCTTCCATCCCAAGTTTGAGGGGGGGGGGAGTGTTGGTACTTAGTATTTTCTCACATGAAATAATAGCTTTTAGCTAGATATTTTGATCTCATGTGATAATATCTTCTAACAAACTCTTGTTAGTTAGTTAGCTTTTAGTTACAAGTTGTTATGCTTAGATTCTCCTTGTAATCTTCTTTCTAGTATATATAGCTCTTGTGATGCAATAACATTCATTCAATAATAAGGGATCAAGATGATCTCCTTGCTTCTCTCTACAAATTCTTTCTTCCTCCCTATCATTTTATGCTTTCAATAAACAAAGTTCATCTCAATGTATGAACTTTGACAGAGAATGTGCATTTAGTATACAAGAATGCTACTGCAACAGTAGATTGTAGAACATTGGTAAGCAAATTTGAGTAATGGTTATAATATGGTAGGATGTTTTGTCTGTGAATTGTAGTTTGGAATTGAAAACTGCCATGATGCCATTAGCAGTGCGGATTTTAGCTGCTTTGTGAACCATTCGAGCTTGGTTCGAAATTTGAACAAGTCAAACACGGCTAAATTCGACTCAAAAACTAATGAAGCGGCTTTAGATTAAACTCTAGATATTACTCCCTCAATCTCAAAACAAGTGTTACATTTTCTGGGATCAAAATTCTTTAACTTTGATTGTATTATTAAACAAATGGTTAAGAAAAATATAATCATATAGGACTTTATTAGATCTGTATCAGTAGTTTCTAAATAAGATAGAATATTATTGGTCAAACCTAAACTTTTGGAGTCCATATAAAAGAACACTTATTTAAAATAATCTAAGCACACTGATATTGGATTGCGACAACTTAAGTTAATTAACAAGGTTTGTATGATATGCCCATTTATTTATTTTAAAAGATTTTAAAATTCTAGAAACCATATGATATATGTTGTGTTATATAATGAATTATTATTAGTCTTATACTAATTTTTTTTAGATAATAGAAACTGGAAATCATTGTGAACTGATAATTGATAATTAAAAACAATAACGAACAAATTGCAATCAGAAAAGATGATCTTTATATGTTGCATTATCTAATTATCATTATCATAAATCATAATAACATCATTAAAATGAACTAAAAATCATTAGTGCTTGGAAAATTGAACGACAGAAGTTTGTGCGCAAACTAAAATCCAACCACATAAACACCTCTCAACCACCCCACTAATATAGTGTAATGCTAGAAAGACTACTCTCATTATTCTAACTTAGCTTGCGCAAATGCACTCAAATCTATATATGAACTTAAACATTCACAACATTCTAATCAATCCAAACTAATTTACATACCCAAATCTTAGATAAAATATGGTCTCCAAGAACATGAGAGCTATTCACGTTGCATTACTTTGTTTTCTGTTAACATCAAATGCATTGTTTAAGAAAGGAAATGCAGCTAGTGTATGTGGAAAAACTCCTATAACAGCAGCCACGGCTAGCATGACCTCTTGCTTAGCGGCAGCAAGAAACGCGAGAGCTAGAGTCTCGCCTGCGTGCTGTTCGAAGGTGGCGGCCTTGATAAGGGCCGCCCCTAGATGTTTGTGTGCTGTCCTCCTATCTCCTTTGGCTAGGCAGGCTGGTAGTAATCCTGCTATTGCCATTACTATTGCTAAGAGATGTAATATCAGAAACCGCCCTATTGGAAAGAAATGTGGACGTAAGTTTTAACCTTTGAAATAATCTTTTCTCCTCTCAATGATTTTGTCACATTAAAGTTAAAGTTTCCTTATTTTGTTAGCCATCGGCTATTAAGAAATAACGCTAAGTAGTACTTCCTCCGTCTCACACTGTTCTTCCCACTTCTTGAATATATTTGAGGTATAAAATAATGAAGTGGGAAGACGGAGGGAGTAAATTCAATTGAAAGGACGTCAGATATACTCATAGTTTCTTGCATTATGAGAGTTATGTAAAATACCATTTGAAATCTCTTTGACTCTTTTAATTTTTCTACAAGGGCATACTTTTTTTTAATATGCTCTAATTTTTTGCATGAGCAACTTTATTGTTCATTAAGTAATCGAGAGTATTCAAAAGTAGATATATTCGTATATGAATAATATACGGCCTATTTATATAAAAGATCATAAATTACATTCGTTATGTACGCCATGTCTAATACTGAAAACTTACGACTGAATTTTGTAAAGATCGAATATTGTACATAAGACACTCTTGATAGAATATAAATCATATCATCCTGTTACACAACATTGTTTTGTTAGGTGCCTTGAAAATATTGTAGCAAGTTTTATTTTTTGCTTTGATATATCTTTATAGATTTCTTTTCAATGGCTTACCATTGTTTATTTAATCATTTTTTGCAGGTTACACTGTACCTTGAGAGTTGAGAAACAAATACATAAGGCTATATTACAATAAAAGAAGGGGAATACTAAAATGAGTGTCAATTTATCATAATGAACTCATTTATTAAAATTTGCTACTCCCGAATAATCAAATCCTGTTATGTATGTATTCTTTTGGCTTGCCTCTAACAATTTCTGTATTACTTCTTTTACGTTGTACAAATTTCTTAGATACTCTATCAAGTATATTTCTTATGTTTACATTTATTTTATATTTCAGATAATCTAATCGAGGTTGGTCCTAACTATATACTAATAACCTAAACAAATTCTTACTAACATATTTTTACAAGTTCTTTTATGTTTCAAAATCATGTTTATAAGGAATAGGAGAGGATTGATTGCATTGAATAGAAGTCATTGGACACCTATAATCATCCTCTAAAAGATCTAAAATGGCAATACAAGTAGTAATGTTGGTACCTAGCTACCTAGATATTTTGTTTCTTACAATAAATATCTTCTAACAAACTTGATGATGTAAGAGTTAGTTAGCAGAGTAGTTAGTTAGAGGAGAAGTTGTTAGATCTTTCTCTTCCTCTCTCATTTATATATATATTTCCTTCTCATTGTAATGATCATTGAATCATACTCAATAAAAACCTAGCAATGATAATCTCAGATTCTCTCAATTTCTCTCTTCTCTCTTTAGCTCATTTTCATTATTTCATGTGATATTTCATGTGATTAACATGGAAACTGACATGGTATCAGAGCTTCGAAGATTCTGCTATACTCATCTACATTCTATTCTCTCTTTCTCTTTCAGTTGATCATATCTTTTGATCAAACAGCATCTGTAGTTCATCTTTTTCTTTTTCTGATTCAAAAGAACAGTTAATTCTGTTCATTCAAAGAGAGTTTTTTTCTTGATCAGTTCAGCTCATTGAGAATGACTTCTAAATTTGAATCAAACTCTCGCAATACTCAAAACACAAATAGATTGGATGCTTCACAAGATCCAAGATCATAATACTATTTGAATAATTCTGATGTTAATTCGTCGAGGCTAGTAAATGTTACCTTTAATGGCAACTGTTCTAATGATTGGCGTAGGTCAATGATTAATGCTCTTTCAGCTAGAAATAAGATTGGTTTTGTGGATGGAAGTTTGAATAAACCAGCAGCAACATCAACAAACTACAGATTATGGTGTAGGGTGCAATGATTTGGTGATTTCATGGATTTTAAACTCACTTGAACCTTCTATTAGTAGAAGTGTTTTATATCTCAGCACAGCTAGGGAAATCTGGCTTGATCTCCAAGAGAGATTTAGTCAATCTTCAGGACCTCAGCTCTTCTCAGTTCAACAGCAACTTGGAGAGCTTTCACAAACAGATGATGAAGGAATATCTAGTTTCTTTACCAAGATTAAGCTTCTTTGGGATCAAATGGACAGTTTAGATCCATTGCCAGTTTGTGAGTGTACAGGTTGTACATGTACAATCTCACAAAAGCTAGAAACATCACATCAGAATCAAAGGTTGATTCAATTTCTCATGAAAATTAGTGACAAATTTGCACATACAAAGAGTATTATTCTCATGATGAATCATTTGCCAACCATTTCTAAGGCTTATGGATTATTGCTACAAGAAGAGACACACAAAGAATTGAGTTCTTCAAAAACACAATCTGTGAGTGATCATCTTGCTTTTGCTGCTAACAAACATTTTCATTCTCGTTTCTCCAAACCAAATAACACTGGAAATGGAAGATCTACTCCTAGAAATCATCTCTTTTGTGAGCACTGTAAGATGAGAAACCACACTATAGATAAGTGCTGGAAATTACATGGCTATCCTAAAGATTTTAGAAACAAAGAAAGAAAAGTTGTTGCAGCCTCTGTTAAAGATGATACACACAACACTCATTCTGAAGAATCAGATATGGTGCAAGCTACACTCACAGCAGATCAGCACAAACAATTTCTTCAATATTTGGAACAACAAAACTCACAACAAGCCAATTCTGTCAGTCTTGCTGCCAGCTCTCAACTAGCAGGTAATTTTGCTTGTTTTCAAAATCAAATAAAACATGGATTCTGGACTCTGGAGCCACAGATCACATGTGTGCAGATCTACACATGTTTGATTAATATGCAGAGCTAAATGCTCCCTTTCCTCTTATTACTATTCCTGATGGTTCACAAATACAAGTTAAACACAAAGGCACTATCACATTGAAAGAGGATATTATGCTAGCAAATGTGTTACATGTTCCTGGTTTTCATTTCAACCTGATTTCTATCTCTCAATTATGTCAACATTCACAATATTCAGTCAGTTTTATTGACAATCAATGTCTGCTTCAGGTCCCTTCTTTGAACAAGCAAATTGTGCTTGGTAATCTTGAAAGGGGACTCTATATTTTGGATTCTGCTCTTACTTCTCCTGCTGTCACTCCCAAGTCTGCTCATGATTCTATTGCACTCTCAGCTTCCAAGACAAGGCTATTGAAGAAGCCAAACTATGGCACTTGATATTAGGGCATATTTCATTTGACAAAATAAAAGATGTTACAAATCTAGATGTACAGAGTTGTCTAGCAGAGTGTTTTTGTAATATTTGTCCTCTAGCTAAGCAAACTAGAAGAGCTTTTACTACTAGTTCTATCAAAACTACTCAGCCATTTGAGTTACTTCATCTAGATGTATGGGGCCCTTACTTGGTGCAAGATTCTTTTGGTTTTAATCAATTTCTTACAATTGTAGATGATTACACAAGGATGACTTGGACTCATTTTATGAAACAGAAGTCTGATTTGGTTGCTATTATGACTCAGTTTCTTAGATATGTTGATACACAGTTTACTCTCAAAGTCAAAGCTATTAGATCTGACAATGCTCCAGATTTGACTGAAGGTGCTATGAAAGTTTTACTTGACAAAAATGGTATTTTAGAACAAAAGAGCTGCAGCAATACTCCACAACAGAATGGAGTGGTGGAAAGAAAACACAAGCACCTCTTGGAGACAACCAGAGCACTCTTTATTCAATCAAAGATTCCAATTAAATATTGGAATCAATGTATCCTCACAGCTACCTATCTTGTTAATAGAATGCCTCTCAAAAGTATTAACTTTGTTACACCCTATGAGAAACTGTTTCAAACCAAACCTACCCTATCTCATTTGAAATTTTTTGGTTATCTATGTTATTGTTCTACTTCTTCTATTATGAGAAATAAATTTGAACCTAGAGCACAACCATGTGTGTTCTTAGGCTATCCTACCTCTCATACAACTCTTAAACCTCACTACAAACAAATAAAATCATTATTTCAAGAGATGTTATTTTCCATGAAAAACATTTTCCTTTTCATCTTTCTACTTCACCTATGAACACTTACTATGATCAATTTTTCCTTCCTATTCTTACTCCAGATTCTTTTACTAATATATATGATTTTTCTAATCCTCTTTTTATACCTACTTCTTCTGCTCCTCCTTCTCCTATTCTATCTCCTACTTCTCCTGTTTTATCTTCCAATTCTCCTCTTGTATCTCCTACTCATCATATCCCACCTCTATCTACTCATATTCCATCACCTCCTTCCCATACTTCTCCTTCTACACCACCACCCCCTAGGAAAACTACTAGAGTTACCAAGACACCTTCTTATCTCAAGGATTTTCATTGTCCTAAGCCTATATGTAAAACTAGACCTTCTAACACTGCTTCCACTTCAGTTTCTCATTGGTGTAACCTAGTTTCTTTTGATTCTCTTTCTCCTCAGCATCAAGCTTTTATAGCTACTCACACTGATTCTGTGGAACCTACTTCATATCATGAAGCTGCTCTTAATCCTCTTTGGATTGAAGCTATGAATAAAGAGATCTCAGCTTTACAGAGTAATGTCACATGGGATTTTGTTTCTTTTCCCAAGGGGAAGAAAGCTATTGGCTGTAAATGGGTTTTCAAAGTCAAGAAACATGCAGATGATACCATTGAAAGGTACAAAGCTAGACTAGTTGCAAAAGGATTTACTCAGAAGTATGGTTTGGATTATGAAGAAACTTTTTCTCCAGTAGTCAAGATGTCTACTGTTAGATGTCTCATTTCTTATGCAGCCTCTCAACAGTGGCCTCTCTATCAGCTTGATGTTAATAATGCATTGCTTCATGGTTTTTTGCATGAAGAAGTTTATATGAAGGGTCCTGAAGGTGTTTTTGCTCCACCTCAGACTGTTTGTAAGCTCAACAGATCTCTTTATGGTCTCAAACAAGCCTCAAGACAATGGTTTGCCAGGCTTGTTGATGAGTTACTTTCTCTTGGTTTTCAACAATCAAAAAATGATTACTCTCTTTTTATCAAAAGAGATAGTGGTGATACAACTATTTTGGCTGTCTATGTTGATGATATTATCATCACAGGATCCAATCTTACTGGTATACAACATATTAAAGCTCATTTACATAGTGTTTTCAGCATCAAAGACTTAGGTGCTCTTCACTACTTCTTAGGCATTGAAATCACTCCTTCTCAGAATGGCTATATTCTCACTCAGAGTAAATTTACTAAAGAGCTTCTTACTTCTTGTTCTCTTGATCTTTCAAAACCAGCTATCACACTATTTCCTCTTAATCTCAAACTTACACATGATACTTCTCCTCTTTTCTCTGATCCTGAACTCTACAGATGTTATGTAGGCCAACTTAATTATTTATCTCATACTCGACCTGATATCTCTTTTGCTGTTCAATCCTTAAGTCAATTCATGCACAGCCCTAGATTATCTCACATTAAGGCTCTTACTCATACTCTGAGATACATTCAACATACAGCAGGTCAAGGCATTTTCTTACACGCTAGTGCTCAGCTTTCTTTACAAGCCTTCACTGATTCAGATTGGGCAGCATGCCCTACAAGAAGGTCTGTTAATGGCTACATACTCTTGCTTGGTCAATCCCTTATTAGCTGGAAATCCAAGAAGCAAAGCACTATCTCAAGAAGCTCTTCAGAAGCAGAATATAAAGCTATGGCTCAGGCTGCTTGTGAAGTAACTTAGATTGTCAGGTTGCTTGAAGAATTTGGCGCTACTTCTCTCAAACCTGTCACTCTCCATTGTGATAATCAGTCAGCACTTCATATAGCTAAAAACCCTATTTTTCATGAAAGGACAAAGCATATAGAGGTTGACTGCCATTTTACTAGAGACAAGGTTCTTGAAGGCTTGTTACAACTTAGTTATCTTCCAACTCAAAACCAGTTGGCTGACATTTTTACTAAAATTCTTCCTAGTGCTCAACATAAACTCCTTTCTTCCAAATTGGCATGGTTTCTCATTCTCCCATCCCAAGTTTGAGGGGGGGTGTTGGTACCTAGCTACCTAGATATTTTGTTTCTTACAATAAATATCTTCTAACAAACTTGATGATGTAAGAGTTAGTTAGCAGAGTAGTTAGTTAGAGGAGAAGTTGTTAGATCTTTCTCTTCCTCTCTCATTGTATATATACATTTCCTTCTCATTGTAATGATCATTGAATCATACTCAATAAAAACCTAGCAATGATAATCTCAGATTCTCTCAATTTCTCTCTTCTCTCTTTAGCTCATTTTCATTATTTAATGTGATATTTCATTTGATTAACATGAAAACTGACAATTAACTAATCCTATTCAAATGACATAGATTCACGCTCTTCTCTTGCATAATTTTGGATGACTTTACATCGTTCCTGATGGAGCTCCATTAATGTATAGTCACAAAAGTTGTAAGACTTGATTAGTCTTCCACACTGACAAATTTGCAAGATAGGTCTTCCAAATTTGCATCAAATAAACCTTTTGTTCTACAACTATGCAAGACAAATCTTCCAAATTTATATCCTTGTATACACTAAAAAAAACTAAAAAAATCACCATAACTAACATGAGGGAACAAGCTAAACCTTACATGATGAACATAATAGAAAATTAAAAAACAATAAGAATTGATGCTTAACAATAATACAGACCCTAACTTCCTAAATGGTGGCTAGGGTTTAAAAGAGAGTGAAGCGAGAGAAAGGAGGTGGATTGTGCCTTTTTATATGTTTCAAAATATTTTTCGTAGTGAATTTGTTCTATCAATCTTAATATGATGACGTAAGTAGTTTAAAGGCTCAGACGATAAACCAAATCTTAATTGATTGTCTTACATTTCATTGGATTAGAATAATGTTCTATATCAATTTCAATAATTGATAAACCATTTTAAAGTTTTGTGAGATTGAAGTTATAAGGGTGGCTATAAAATAAAGCAAATTAGAAGAGTAATGAAATGTTATAATAAGGGAATCATTTTACTTCTTTTTTTCGAAATAATTTTAAGGTAAAAGAATTACTAAGCAATAATATGACAACAAAAAGGTTTGTACGACCTTAATAGTAGAGTTGTGACATTTTCGATAAGGAAAAATTGATTGAAATAATCTCAAATATGATTTTTCAGCTTAAAATAATCCCAATTATGGTTATTCTAGAATAATCCATACTATTGGGGTATCTTCTCAAAATAATCCAAATTCTTAATTATACTATGTATAATAGTCCTAAAATGGATCATTGAAGGCAAGAAAAATAAGGTTTGGATTATTTTGGGAAGGTACCCCTAATAGTTTGGATTATTCCAGAATAACGCATATTTGGGATTATTTTGAGCGGAACGGTCATAGTTGGGATTATTCCGGTTAATTTTTTAATGGTGGCGAGTTCAAAACCAAAAATTGAGTGTGCATTGAAGTGAATATCATACGCTATTGACTTTTCTGTTCTAATTTGATTAGAACATATGTACCCTACCTGGTTTGAATTGAACTTGTTTATCTGGTGGGTTCTGATGTTTTTACGTTTTTTATCTGGTGAAATGTATTCTTTTAATCTAAATTGACTTGATTTGAATTGAATCATTTGATCTAAAAACAACTAAAAAGTTGAACTAATATAACCTTAGTTAGAGAAATAAGTAAGTGAATCTAATCTTATAAGGTATTACAATACTCTCCATATCTTTTTTAGCCATTTTCTATCTTAATAAGATAGATATTTGTAAGCAAGCCAAAGATAACATTACCCAAGTTCTCATATAATCCCCTTTCACGCATTTTCAACCAATAATCTAAAATGGGACCATCCTACCCTCCTAAAACATATATACAACACATCAACAAGGAATAGTACATCACATGACTCTCGCCACTTAACCATAACTTCGCAACATGTCATACAATGAGCATATACTTGGCGTTGGGTCAAATTCAAATTTAAATTACGTATTTCCTTTATCAATGAGTGGGTGAAAGAGGACTTAACAAGTCTTGAGCTCCAGAATTTTGATTTCATTCATTAGGTTTCAACCATCAAGATAAAATAAATAGTAATAACGATAATATAATTATGATTGAAAAAAGCATAAAGTTCAATTATGTTTTCAATCCTTTCCTCGTCTAATCACTATCATAACATAGTTGTTTTTTAGTTTCCAAGTACTACATGTGTAACTTGACACCATCTTTTATTAATCCCACAATTTTCTTAACAAATCACCTTCCCGTACACAAATTACATAAATGTCTCACATTATTCCGGATTAACTCATCTTGTATTGTACGGGATGAAAAACTAGTTATGAGTTGAAAAAGGAGAAAAGTGTAGCAGCAAACTGCAAATATAGTACCTACTTCGTTGGCCAACAAAAAAAATCTTGTACCTACTAAGACCAAGTGACCAAGTGCTATCCACTCTTGACCTACTAAGATTTGGTAGGGGCAACAATAAGCAATGGGCATGCCCTAGAAAGTGGAAAGAAAGGTCAACAAAGGTTTATGCTTCACTCACAAACTAATCATTGTCTTAAAGAGACAAAAGCCAGTTTAATCACTGTCTCCCCACTATACATGAACCACTACCTCTCTTGAATCCCTTTTCATTCTTTTTACTTTTGAATATAATGGAAGTTAGCATGTTAATAACTTGTTACAATTAAATACAATTATTAGATGTAATTTAACTCTAATACTTTTCACTAATTGAGCACATTGATGAAATCTCTCAAAATCTATGAACATGGTGCACAACACATGGTGTCTATATGCATGGAGTACTTGCTTTAATTTTTGCTTTGTTTGTTTCTTTTTTGTATGGACAAAGAAACAAAGTTTGATAATGTATTAATTTTTAAAAAACTTCTAAAAGTACTCCTTGGTATTTAATTATTTAAAAAAATTATATTTTAAAAGCTACTCCCTCCGTTTTTTTTTTAATTGTTATTACAGTTTGTTTTGGGGATAACCAATAAGAAAATTTCTGAAATCTATATAATGATTGTTTGCGGAATATATAAAGTTGTTTGAAGAATAAATAAAGTATGAGAGATAAGATCGTAAAAACAAAAAGTGTGGGTGATTGAGTATTTAATGGAAAAAGAAAATGACAAGTGGGTCCCAAAAATATGGGAAATTGAAATATAAAGATGTGAAAGTTTACCAAAAATAGTAAAAGTCAAAGTGTAACAATTAAAATAAACATTCAGAAAAGGAAAGTCTAACAATTAAAAACAAATGGAGGTAGTATAACGTATAGAATAAAGTTAATTATAGTTTAAAATTTATAGTGTAATTTCTTTTCTATATTAACAAATACTTTTTAATAAAAAATGATATGTTTAATAATAAGTACAATACATTTTGCAATGAATGAAATATGTTTTAAATATAACAAATCAATTTCGAAATTCACATAAAAAAAGTAATAGAAGTTTTAGAGAAGACAAATTTAATGAGGGACTGATAGGTACTTTAACATAATTATTGTTAATATAATAAAAGTATCTCTATACTATAAGGGAAGAGGGGGGAGTGGACACCAAAATTAAGAAAAGAAAAAAACAAATAAAATGAATCAAGTAAGTTATTAAGTGTAATTAAGTTTCATTTTCTAATTTAGCTATCATATTTTTAGCAAATGATGGTTAAAACTTTAAATTAAAATATCTAAAAATCTACAAATTAAAAATTTTATTAAAAAAGTATCAATTGTTATATTTTCTTAAGATCTATAAATAGACACCCACGTTGCTATATTTTTACATACTTCCCCAGCTTATTTTCAGTTCAGTTCAGTTCAGTTTAGCTCCAACCAGTTTAGTTCAGTTCAGCTCCAATCAGTTCAGTTCAGTTCAGCTCCATTCTTTTATAACCATTTTGTTAAATATTATTATTATGGGCATGTTCTATTCGGCATAATTCTGCTGAACTGAACTGAACTGATTGGAGCTGAACTGAACTGAACTGAACTGAATTGAATTGAATTGAATTGAATTGAATTGAATTAAATTGAATTAAATTAAATTGAATATAATAAATATATAAATAATATTTAAACAATAATAATATGAATATTAAATAAAAATTATAATGATAAGTAATAATAATTAATAATGAATAATAATAGTAGTATTTTGGATATTTTTAAATGATAGTTATAAATAAATAGTATTAATAATCATAAATTATTAATAAAAATATAATCATTAGTGATTATAATGATAATTAACAATTATTTTATAGTCTTTGTATTAATATATTAATACTTGATGATGATTATATAATAACAACAATATCTAAGAAGTAAATTAATATTACTATTTTAATAATTATATTTAATAATATAATAATATTTAGTAATAAAATAATGATTAGGTCGGACCGTGAATTGCATCATAAACCGTTTTGACGCGATTTGATTGGTTTATGCTTTTGATCTATACCATGTTCCTCCCTAATGATAATAGTAATAATAATGAGTAAAACTATAATAAAAAATAATATTTAGATATAATAATAATACTTAATAATAATGATATATAAATAAATAATAATAATAATAATAATAATAAGAGTAATTAGTAAAATAAATTAGGCCAACTTAATAATAATATTTAACAAAATGGTTATAACAGAATGGAGCTGAATTGAACGGAACTGAACTGAACTGATTGGAGCTGAACTGAACTGAACTGATTGGAGCTGAACTGAACTGAAAAATAAGCTGGGGAGAACAGACCCTATGTTGGTCTAAGTTAATTTACTAATTATATTATTATTATTATTATTATTATTATTATTATTTATTTATTTATTTATTTATTTTATATCATTATTATAAAGTATTATTATTATATCTATATATTATTTTGTTTATTATAGCTTTACTCATTATTATTACTATTATCATTAGGGAGGAACATGGTTTAGGTCAAAAACATAAACCAATCAAATCACGTCAAAACGATTTATGATGCAATATTGCACGATCCGACCCAATCATTATTTTATTACTAAATATTATTATATTATTAAATTTAATTATTAAAGTAGTAATATTAATTTACTTCTTAGATATTATTCTTATTATATAATCATCATCAAGTATCAATATATTAATACAAATACTATAAAATAATTTTTATTAATTATCATTATAATAATTAATTATTATTATTATTATTAATAATTTATGATTATTAATATTATTTATTTATAACTGTCATTTAAAAATGTCCAAAATACTATTATTATTATTCATTATGATTACTTATCATTATAATTTTTATATAATATTCATAATGTTATTTTTTAAATATTAATTATATATTTATTTAATTTAATTCAATTCAATTCAATTCAATTCAATTCAATTCAATTCAGTTCAATTCAGTTCAGTTCAGTTCAGTTCAGTTCAGTTTAGTTCAGTTCAGCTCCAATCAGTTCAGTTCAGTTCAGTTCGGTTCAGCTCCAATCAGTTCAGGTCAGTTCAGTTCAGTTCAGCTCCAATCAGTTCAGTTCAGTTCAGTTCAGGTGAATTATGCCGAAGACAACAGGCCCTTTGGGATGATGTATTTTTTTAGTCATGAGGGATGATGCTAATGACATCTTCCATTAATCTTTTGTATGATTTTTGTTTTTTTAGGCGTTTTGTTTTTAAAACACTTTTTTCTAATCTACTCTCTAGTATTTATTACTCCTTTTTATGTATTTAAATTGTTTAACTATTTAAACTCTTTTAAGATTACAATTACACCCTCTAAAAAATAAAATGATTAAAACTTAACGATTATTTTTAAAATTATGAAAAATATATATGTATACACTTCAGTGAAGAAATTACAATGTACTTTCTCCCATATCCTTAACACAAAGCACGCATCGCGTACATATTTGACTAGTATATATGTATATAAAGCATGGGCAAGAGTTACAGTTTGTTATGTGCCAACATCATTTTTTTCAAGTAACATACTATCCACATCGTTCTCATATGTTAAGAAATATTACAAACAATGTCATGTGAAAATTTTAACTCATAACCTCAAGAATGGAAGAAAGTGATATAATTATCACTCTACCACGCTATTATAGTTTCTTTCATTGAAATTAATCATGATATATGGTAATAGAAAATTGAAACAAAAGAGTGAAGCTATAATTTTTAATCCATATTATGAATGAGATGAATTTTTCTTCTTTTGGATGACAAATTTCTACACCAAATAACATTATTTATCTTTAAATACGGATCAAAATTGTAATACAAAAACATCTCAAAGTATCGCACGAGCCTAGATACTAGTGGAATATGATGTATTACAATTAATAATAAAGTATACTTAACCTATTAGCCTATTCATGATGCATAGGCTAATAAGTAATGCATCTCAAGAGTTTTAAGATACATAGAGAACACTTCTTGTAGCTGATCTTGATTGTCACCTACATTGATTTATTATGAAGTTTTACAGGAAATCATTTCCTAGCTTCTCTTTTTTCCCTCCTTCTTTTCCTCGTTGAAGAGCTTCTCTTCCCTATTTTGTTGAGCATGGTTTAATAAATTTCTTGGTCTTTATAAGAGTATAATTACTAATACACTTTACCTTGGTGCAATATCCTATAGATTAAGTTGTATACTTATAGTTCAAAACATGACTAGGAGATATATTCCTAGCTACATATTTAAAAATAAATAAATGAATAAAAATTAATAGATTGATCATAATTTGAGGTTCATCCTCAAGAGAAAAAGTTGGATTTCGGGCTACTTTAAAATCAAGATGATGCAACGGCCTAAACGCAATATAATATTAAGAAGAGAGCGAAATATTTTTCTAAATATAATGACTAGTTTAATCTTAGTGAAAATTTTAATATATTTAGCAATCATATTGTCCTATCATCAGCGATTCTTGAGATGAAAAAAACAACAAAACAAAATTCTCTAAAATATTTGCTCCTTTCTTTTCCATTCATTATATACCTTTGAGCATACTTATTGAAGAAATGAAAAGGTAAAGACATGTCAGAGGTAAATGGTCTCCATTACGTTATGAATAGTAGGGCATGTAAGATATTACCAAAAAGTTAATATGTAGTATGTAATGCATTCTCATATTTGGAAAAACGAACTGAGAAATTATAAGATATTAGGGTGAGTGAAAATTTTTAAGGTAATTGTAAATCATCAAGTGAAGAATTTATAAAGAGTATTTCATAAAATAAGACGCAATAAGAACATTAAATTCGGTTTAATACCTACTTTTTAAAATCAACTTTTCATATATTTTATATAAAAAAAATAACGTTTCTTTCCTTTCACCTAAAAATAAGTGCTAAATTTCATTTTTCTGATTATCACTAATATTACTCGTAATACATAGTTACATTACTTACATACATTAATAGTGAATCATGCACATTAAAGAAAAGTACGGATTGAGTAATAAATTTCATAACATCCTATAGAAAAGGGAATTGAAGCACCATCCACATAGGACAAGATTGCAGTAGGCAAAACATTGTAGGAAATCTTTGGTTTTTAAATATTGCTCCCTAGTCTTAGGCCACTTTACTACGTGGGTTGAATTCCTCTTGAAGATGTGTGGGCCTCTATACGATTGCCTATTATCCTTCTTTTCCAACTTTTTGCACTTGTGCCCACTTAAATTTAGGGCCCAGTTACTTTCAGAAAAAAAAAGATGTTAAAAAAAAACTATATAGTACTAGCTAAGTAACTATTGTGTTATCTCCTTCGTTTTTTTTGTTCTTCCTACTTTCAATCTTGATATTACTAACAGTGAGAAAGAATCTTTTAATAACTTTTCAATATATAGTAATATGAAGTCCGATTTAATCTTGATATATAGTCATATGAAGTACGGTTGCTATCTAAAAATTTTAGTGGCGTAACAACTAACAACGAACCCATGTAAGCTACATGAATATATGATGGCTAAGCGCGACTAGAGGGACGACAAACATATATATCAATTATCAAAATAAGTGGTTTAAGCACAAAGATAATTATGTATGGATAATGGATATTAAGTAGTTTAGTTCTTGTGAGATTGGTACTTCAAATCTGTGATAAAATCATGTCTATATTATTATGCTGTCGCTTTCTACACACTTTAAAAATAGTTATAAAAAAAGTTGTACAATTATGAAGGAACATACGGATATTAAGAGTATTATACTTATGAAATATGGAGGTATTTTAGGGAGGAAAGGAGGTGTGAATGACCTCTTGAATCCATAGTCAAATATTGTACTTGGTTTATCATACTTCATGAAACCGGCCATATCCTTCATACGAGTATCTCAATTCTCAAGGAGTGAAGTTAGGTTTCCATGTTAACTACTCGAAGAGTAACAAGTTGACAATTACGTAAAGAGTAAAATGTGGCCCCGAATTATGCAAGGGACGAGTAGGCAAGAAGCTAAAAAAATCAAGTAGTAATATAATGCTACCATATGCTAAAAAATCAAGTACGTAGTGATATCTAGGTCAAAAGGAGATTGACAATCTTGACAAGTATTGACACAATGCTACCATAAGATATAATACATGAGAAGAGATGATAATGATACGATGCTACCATATGTTATAATACAAGAGTATTAAACTTAACCACGTGGGGAAATATAATTATTAATTCTCTTTTCATCTTTTATTCTCTTTTGCTTTAGAAATGATTTTCAATTCTTTCAATGCGAGACAAAAAATTTGCTTAAACTTTTGGGGAACTTGCACCCATTTCTTCACATAAATTCAAGTAAATCAATTTGAAGTGAAAAGAACAAAACCATACTTTGTCAATAATGATATTAGGTGGAAGATTTCTCAAAATAGTGGGAGTAGCAATACACTTTCAAAATTCAACTAAGAAACAACCTTTTATGTTTCCTTCGATATCGACATGCTAAAAGGAAAATAACAGCTACATGGACCAAATGGTGCCATGCTGAAAACGAAATGATAGCTAGTGCATGACTTCTTTTCTCTTTTTGTTTGAGGAGAAACTAGTGCATGACTTTGTGGTGCATAACTACTTGCTAATATTTCAAAGTCAGACAACTCTGGACTTCCTATAAAAATCTCTGCCATTGCCAGAAAAGAATGTCACCTGTCCATACCTAACTAACCATAACCAATTTTTCAATATTGATGTTTTATCTTCTTTCTTTAATTAAATACCCTTAATCTTAGTCAAATGATGTAAGTATAATAAGAGCAGCATGCTCACGATGCTCCTTCCTGCACCATCTACTAATTGTAAATATTAAGCCTACTTACCAAATTACCGTATTCCTAAATTAAGTTTAATTTTAGTTATTACTTCTAGATAAACCTTCAGGTTTTGGAAATTTGATCATTTATCTCAACTAGGATCATTATGTTATAATGGGTCTTGAGTTTAGATTAATCGCGGAAGAGTTCTACTTTGACAAGTATCTACTCAAAATGATCCTCAATCTAGATTGACTTGCACTGCTAAGTTAAATTCAAGATTCAACTAAAATCTATTACATAAAAAATGTGTACATCATCATAGTAAGACATTATAAGAGAGATAATATACTTTCATTACTTAAAGTTTCCTAATCTACATATACACTCTAGTGATTAATCTTAACTAAGATATCTAGGTCAAAAGGAGATTGACATTCTTGACAAGTAATAATACAATGCTACCATATGATATAATACATGATTAGAGATGATAATAAAGAATTGGACCAACTCGCAAGTCTGATTTGGAAGTCCAAACAACTTGATTCAGTCTTGCCTATAAAATCTCGAGTTTTAAATGTTTTCATTGTTGCCTCGAATCTCGATTTACCCCAACCATTAGCTCAGCCCAACCCAATTTCTTTTGTCCAATTGGTCCACAATCTGGCCTGAAACTCGTCCGACCTGTCCTTTGAACAGCTTTAACATGATACATTTATGATATATCCACAACATAGTGTTTCTTTTTTTTTTGGCCCTCAATATGCATGTATCAACCCTTGGTTCTAATGATGGTAATGGTGCCCCTACCTTGGGTGTGAATTCTTGTTAAGGCAACCACGGCCTTGCCAGATAAACCGGGGCCGTGGGGCGACACGGCGGGGCGACAAGCAAAGTCGCCCACGGGATGTTTAAGTGGTCTAGTAGGAGGCATTAATATCCTTTTGTTGATGTCTTTGAGGGTTATATCTCCTTCTTCACCCCCTGGCTTTACTAGCCCAAATGGGTATACCATCTTTGTTGTGTTCACCTTCTTTATCTTCCTCATTTCCCTCTCATCTGTTGTAACAACTAGTATAACATATGAGCTAATTAATTAGCATTTGATAAACTTACAAATACAAGATCAAACAATAAACTTTGAACTTTAACTCAGCAAGAATAATGACATTAAAATGGGTGATAGTCACCAATTTGTATAATATTTGTAATAACCTTTCCAAGGTGAGGTGAGCTTTTGATCCCTCTTAAACTTGTTTAACCTTTTACGTTTATAGATAAGATGAATGACTATAAAGGCACGCAACGATGTATTTTACTTGTATCTAACAGTTTGATTTTTATGCTTGCTAAGACGGCTTTAACTATTAATATCATTCACTATCTATTATTAAATATTCTAAAAAGATGATGATATTTTGAAAACACATAGAAAGTTCTGAAACTAATCCAAGAGCGTAATATTATATATGGACAAATATCTTTATACATGAGAATAACAACTTGGTCAAAACTAATACTTTCTCCTCCCTAATTCTTGCAACACTTGCATTTCACGGTCTCCTATGCTCTACTTTGACTATTAATATCTCTAATTACGTAATAAAAAATTATACTTCCTCCGTTTCACAATACTCGCAACCTTAGCATAGTAACCATTATTCATCTACTAATCTTTTTTATATGTTTTTCCAAGTGTATAAGAAAAAATATAGTCAAGTGGGATCTTATTTGATTCGTCTTAATGCCTACTATTATAATATCAACTTTTTATAATTTTTACTTATCAATAATTAGAGATATTAAAGTCTAAAGTATTGCATTGGATAGTGTGTAAACAAGAAACGTTGCGAATATTGCGAAACGGAGGAAGTATAAATTTGATATTAAGAACTACTAATTTAGATAAAATCTAACAAAATTTCATAATGACTATTATTTTCATAGGCAATATAATAGTAAGGTTATATGGTCAAAATATTATAAAGTTTGACTAAAAAGTAAAAAGTCTTGACTTAGATGAGTTTCATGTTAGCCTAATTTTCCACTTACAATACTTGACTAATTGAATTAAGTGGCATTTATAAAGACCAGCAGTAGTATTTATTTAGGTGGCGATGTAGTTTTCCTTTAATTATTTGCATGGGACCAACATGTTGATATTTCTTGTCGGCAAAGTAGAAATTGGATGAAACAGCTCAATGCTAGCTAACCTTGATGATAGTAGTTTACTAGTTTAGCTAACTATTTCAAACGAGTAAGACTATTAACTTAATGTACTGTATATGCTGTTATTAAACACCTAATTATTGAAATCTGAGTTTTCTTCTTCTCCCTCCTCTAACCCTACATTACATCAATATTATGGACAAATAGATCTTAGATATGAAAAGCACAATTTTCGTATATGGACAAGACCCACAAGAACCATTATTGTTGACGCGAGCTTACTTTTGTTATATATCCAATGTCCTTAATATGGCCGATGAGTTACTATTAAAGACAGATTATAATGCTAACATATATTCACTTACAAAGCTCAATCATGCCTACCTCAGTTCACTTCATTTTTCTCAAAGTAGATTTGATTTTAAGGATAGATATATACAGTTCTAAACCCCTAAGTGTTGTATACAAGCACTAAATATATTGTTTAAAATGATATACTCCCTCCGTCCTCTTTTGTTCTTACTATTTTGACTTTTTTTCTCTTAGAAAGGTTCCAAATAGGAAGAACATAAGAGAAAGGAGAGAGTATTAAGTTGAGAATTTATGCCGAAATCACGCGTCAATCAGTGCTATTAATGTTTGAAAGTTGCTTAAGTTTTCTTTTTTTATCTTCTTATATACGGCCTTAAGGGTTGTATATATCATTTTCCTAATTTTAATGAGCTCCAATTATAACTGCTGATTTTGTGTTGTCATTTCTTTATAATTAATTTTTACTAATTGAACTTATATTATTAAACTAGACTTATTTTTACTGAAATGAAATTAAACTTAATTTCGTTGAACATTGTATTTTAAATTGAACAAATTACGCCTTAAATAATTAATAATAGCTTATACATACTACAAATGGCAAAATCGACATACAAGATAAATTGTAGGTAGGAGATTGAACGAACAATGTTTGAAATACTAATATTTCGATACCACTTCAAACCTACAAATCTAGCTACACTAGGACGATTCTTATTTACTTTTATGGGTGGTGGTACATACATTGTGCATATCAGCTATCACATTTCTTTTCCATTAATGCTAAAGTTACATCCTTTATTCCTTTCCTTGATATATCACTATAGATCCATACCACATGCATGGTAGTTTATGGTAATTGATAAGAAAATACTCTAAGAGAAGTCTAAAAATTAATTGCTAGTTGTAGAAATGTTGTGACTTGTCAATAAACGAATATTTGGTACAAGTTCACTATACAACAAAGAAATGTGGGTCAAAAGTACAAATTTATTCTTCACATTTAAGTTTTCTTGTTTTTATTTTTGAGTTTTACTATTCGTTTCACAAATATTATAACACTTTATATCTTGACATTACATATATATATATATATACTTCTTTGACTTATTTGTGATTTATACATAAGAAAAAATACAGTTATGTAAATCTTGTAAACTTGATATATATTTCATATATACAAATCATCTATAATTTTTTTAAATATATAATTAGAGATATTAATATTCAATTTTTTATGTTGGCATGCATGAAAAGTAGAAGTGTAACACTTTTGTGAAACGGGTGGAGAATCATACAAGCTGACATCATACAAAGTAAAGAATTTATAACTAATTATTGTTGGCTTTATTTTAAAATAACTTTTTACAAGTAACTTCTTACAAAAACACACTAATATTCACTAATGCCATAGGTAAAGTAAGTCATACTGACAAAGAATAAGAACTACTCCATATTCTAATGGAAGAAGTATTCGATGTTTATACACAAATATGGCACAGAATTACTTGTGACCAATTATATTACTCCCTCCGTCCCATAATATAGTGCTTGTTTCTCATTTTTCACAAAAATTAAGGTTAGACAAAACACCAATGATTGAAGTACTTGTGACAACAAAACAACAAATTTAAAGAGGTAAAATAGGGAGAAAAGACAAATATAATAATGACAAGTACATAGAAAAGGGATATTTTAGAATAAAATACTTTGGGGGACCATTTTTCAAGTACTTTATGAGGGTATGTTAGGAATTTAGTACCTTTTAAAAATGGAAACAAGAAGAACATTTTGGAACACCCAAAATGGAATACAAACACTATATTATGGGACGAAGGGAGTAGTATGCTAATAGAATTGTATCCCTGAGATAGAGAGACCTTAGTCATATCTTTATATCTCCATATGTATGGAACTATGGAAGAGATATATGGTGTTATGATGCGGCGCATATTTAAGGGAAGTAGGCCCAAGATTAGAGGTCCCTCTTTAGGCCACATTGAAATGACCCTACATATATACAACACTAAAATATTTACTCCTTCTGTGTATAATTTTATTTACTTTTAAGTCTAAATTCCTTTTAAAAGTTTGATTGGGTAAGTTAATGAGAAATAAAATCAATGATGATTGCGACTTTGTGAGAATAAAGTAGAAGACCCTCATTATCAATTTCAATATGGGGCAATTAGACGTCCCAAAAAGAAAAATAAAACAAAAAAGAAAGGAAATCATGTGATAACTTTAAACACTGGTACTCTAACACTAATTGTGATTTTGTCTAATAGATATAATAAATATAATTACATAAAATTTTGTCAGATTTATCGTAGCTTTTTTTTTATTGTATCATATATGTTGTCACAATACTTGATACTAACTACAATATGTGAGAGAAAATAATGACAAAAGGCAATAGGGCTGATTTTTAATTAATATTGGAAAATTAGGAAGGAAAAGTGCTAAAAATAGGTATGATGCATTTAATATGTAAATTTCGCAATTGGAAAACACCGTAATAAAAAATAGAGGAAGTACTCGGGTATTGATAAAAGTAAAAGTAGTTGTCAATATCATATATATAAAATCGCAAAAAAGTAAATGTCGCAATTAATAGAAAACTAGCGTTATGAATCAAGAGGCATGCATGCATAAAATAGCGTATGCATTATGAGAAGTGGGAACACGTTTGAGAAAGAGAGAGAAAAAGAGTCGTGGAAATAAGTACCGGAGAAAGAAGAATCAGTAGAATTGGTGTCACTGTTGTAAGCAAGGTTTGTGGACTTTGATTTCAAACAATTTTGTTTGGAGTCCATTAGAGTTGGAGAACTTGTAATTGCTTCCTCTAGTTGTATTGTACTCTTCGTCTCTTCATAATTTACTACTTCTTCGTACATTTTCTTTACTGGTTTCTCCATAATTTCCCCTGCCATAAAGCCGCAAATTATTAATATATATTTATTAGTTTGAACACAATTAACAATACATGTGGTGAAGGTACTGGTGATATTGTTACAGGGGACATATAAGGTTAAGTTTTTTCCGTATTTTAACTAACGTATATCATATGACAATATAACCTTAATTTTTTGTTTAATAATAATCAAACACGTTATTTTGATTATATTGCCTGAGAGCTTTATTGTAAATGATGAGAAACTATAAGTAATTAGAGAGTAATTAGTAATAATTACCTAAAGAGTAATGCATGTCACGATGAGTAAGTAAACTTGCATGGCTTAACTCCTGATCTTCTGATTGCATGCTGTAGTTTGCTAACCAATTACTCCAACAACTCTGCAACAGTATATTAGTCATATTTTCGATTTTGAACCTATCAGTGGCATTTTTGTAATTCTTAATACCTTTTACAAAGCACCTTATAATTTTCTAGAAAATACATGTCATAGTCTCCAAAATAGCAAATGATGTAACATACTCAAATTACACAAAATTTGAATAAGTTAGAAGGTTATATAAGATGTATATAGCCTTATTATTACACTATGATACACGAGACAATATTTCTAAAAGTCCTTCCTATCAATGATTACATGCGACTTAAACTAAAGAAAACTTACAAGGTCATCAATGTGAGTTGCAAATTGATCATGACGACGACGATGATGGTGATCATAATAATCATCGAAATTATTAGAAGAGACCATAAGCCGTCTTCTTTTAAAACGAACACTAAACTCAATCAAAGCATCTTCAAGGTAGCCCGTTGAGAGGAAATTATTAGAGTAATTATAATCTGAAGTTGGTAACATCGTCGATGATGCTGCATTATTCTCCATATGATTATCTGCTTAATTTAATTATTCAGATAATTAGCATGTAATTAACAAGTGTATATAGTAAGGAAAAAGAGAAAATAAAAGAGAAAAAGAAAAGAATGAGTACAATAAGAAGATGATATGTCTGCGTTGATAAATCCAAGGTTGTGTAGATCCCAGCAACCTAGGGAAGAGTTATGGAGGCTATTTGTGTATGCCATTTTCCGAAAATTCTCTCAATTTTGATGAGAAAGAAAAGAGGGCAACGGTCTATTTTAAATGGGAAATATGACAAATATCAATGTGTATATATATAGATGGGAGAAAAGTGAGGAATATGAATCATTATTAGAAGTCAAGCTAATAAATGGTCAGTCAACCATAATAAAGAGAAAAGGAGGAGTGAGTAAAATGGATGAAAATTATAAAGAAGGAAAAGAAAAAAGCATGCCATGTTTTTATTGGGATTCGTTAGTTTACTATAGTAATTCTTTTTGGTTTTAAAATATTTTTATTGTTGATTTGGTAGATCTTGTTACTGATGTGATGTCATTTTAGGGTACTAGTAGTATTGAATAATAAGTCGTTCTGAGGTTAATAAACATTGATTTTTAGAGGTGGTTTGATTGATAATAAAATAAAGGAAGTGGAACTTTTAAAAAAGAGTGAGTTTGTTTGGTTGGTATAAATTATCCTCGTAAAATTATCACGGTGTAATACCCGAATTAAATCGAAGAATGGTCATTTGAAATAGACTAGGATTCGAGATGGCTTGAATTTGACCTGATTTGAAATAACTCAACTTGTACAAAGACTATATTAGTGGTGTATCCATAAATATATATGAAACTATTGTATTAATTTTAAGCTAATACTTAAAATGTATTATATGACTTTTTTGTCAGAAACAACCTTTTAAATTTTTTTTTGCAACTTACAACCTAAAACCTAATTTTTTTGCGAAATGAAACCTTTTTGTTATTTCCGTCATTGACCGTTAGTTTCCACCCCAAACCACCCCGGCACCACCCCGAGACCACCCAAAAACACCCTGAAAACACCCCAAAACCACCACCCACCCTAACCCGAATGGCTGTGACTGTTCGGGCTGGTTTTGGGGGTGGTTTCGGGTTCTAGGGTGGTTTTGGGGGTGGTTTTGATTGGTTTCGGGTGGGCTGGGCCAGTTTTGGGGGTGGTTTCGGGTGGGCTGGGCCGGTTTTGGGGGGGTTGTTTTGGGGTGGTCTCGGGTGGGGTAGTGGTGGTGTCGGGGTGGTTTGGGGTGGAAACTAACGGTCAACGGTCTAAAACTAACGGTCAATGACGGAAATTAGAAAAAGGTTCCATTTCGAAAAAAAAATTTAGGTTTTAGGTTGTAAGTTGCAAAAAAAAAAATTTAAGGTTGTTTTTCGCAAAAAAGTGATTATAAAAGGTTGTTTCTGACAAAAAACTCTATAAGTTATAAATTTTTAACACCCACACTTTTAAGTTAAAACCTAATGTTTTAAGCTAAAATCTTTTCACTTTAACATGGTCTATCCATAAGCATTTGGCTAAACCCTCTACCCGAAGAGTTACTTCCTAACTTGAGGTTGGTACTTCCCTCATTGCGTCTGGAGATTCACATATTTTGCCTCATGGCCCGTGATACAACCCTATTCTAGAGATTGATCAACATATTCGGTATCATAGCCAATACATAATTCCCTTAAACGAGTTACCAAGTCAGGTTCAACCAATAAATCATGTCGGATCAGCCAATAGATCATATCCTCAAACAAAACCCCCAAATTTTCAGGTTAGAATTGAGTCAAGCTAATGATGATAAGTATCACTCTGGTCGTTGCAACTCACCGGTATGTAAAGGTGAAAATTGTCATTTAATTTAGCATAAAGAGCATAAAACATTGTTCAATATTGCTAAGTTTTTACTTATATATAGGATGTATTCTTTTCCGTCATAAAAAAAAGTTTTTTAATAAATTAGATAAACTCTTACAATATGTAAAATAAGTTCAACAGACATGATAAGATAAAATAAAATAAAATAGGGCAGACATATAAGAAGAATTAGAAAATTGCAACTTATGATGGAGCCCTCCAATAATTGATACTCCGATGTTTAGTGGTCCGATTTGGACGAGGAATCAGATCAGGGGTATCCTGATGTTTGAAGATAGAGTATCTCTCAATCATCAATTTGAACTCCCTTAAAAATATTTGCAAAATGAAGTAAGGTGAGGAGATATATCCTTTCAAAAGAAGAATACCCAAAAGCAAGTCATTATCTCAACAAGAGAGTGTAAAGCTCTCCATCAAATCCTCCAAGACTCTGATATAAAACACTGCATGGATATAAATAAAACCCATTCAAACTCTAATATAAGGTCGGGCATCCATACACGGTAAAGAAGAATTAAAAAATATAATGACATTTTATATAGAAAGTGTATGGGGTCTACCTAACAGACCTCCAGCTGGAAGCAGCCTGCCACTCCACGTCAGAGCGCCTAGAGCAGAGCAGACCTCCTCAGGCAGACCGCTCCGGACATAGCCTTTAGGCTGGAGTTTAATGAAGGCCTCGTTCCACCTTGGCCCACTTTCAAAGAGGCCCACTCACTTTCCTTGGTTCACTTTCAAAGAGGCCCACTCACTTTACTAGGTCAGTTACAAATCCATGTCTCATATAAATACCCATGCCCATGCATGGGTAAGGTACGTATAATCAAACACTCACAAAATACTTGCACTGGATACTCGTTTTCTCTCGACTAGAGATCTTGTGCTCAATTTGGACTGACTTAGGCATCGGAGAGGCGATCCTCGGAACCACCCCCGAGGTTTCTCCTTGTTTTGCAGGTAACCACCACCACGAAGGACGTTGGGAGCCACAATTCCACCAAGTACCCACCACCACATTCACTGTTGCTGTTTTGGACAGAAACAATTTGGCGCTAGAAGGAGGGGAAGAGTAGAAAAGCCCAATCTACAACTTCGCAATGGTGGTTCCAACCTCAGAAACGCTCGGTTCCGACAGTTCAGGAGGAGAAAGCAACTCTCCACTGAGAGAAACAAGCACGAGATCAACAAGAAGGGGTAGTGCTGCTACCACCAGATCAGGCAGGAGGGAAAACACCATCGCCCCTCACCGTGAAACCAGGCAGACCCCACAGCCAAGCAGCTTAGTGGTCATGCCCACACCGGAGCAACTTCAAGCAGCTTTTCAAGTACTGCAGTCTGCTCAACAGTTTATGCAAACTGTTGGAAGCCAACCTGCTCGAAAGAGAAAAAGAACCGGAACACACGATTCGGTTCGAAGGCACCTGCGGCTGTCATCTGAAGAGGAGGCAGCCACGGCAGACCCCCTATGTGGGTACAATATGACGAACATTACACCCACCCCGACGTCGGAGTATGGCCTATCTAGCCGCTCTGGACCCGGGTACATCAGGAGGGGCTGGCAGGAAGCAGAGTGGGATACTGAAATAATGCAGCAAGATCATCCCAGTATGTTCAAAGAACAGATACCCACAGGGTACACGGCAGGCTCAAGTCGGAGATCTGTCCACAGAGGAAGTCCAAGGGGCGTGGCCCAGAACGTCCAGCCGCGACCCAGAACCAGGCACAACTCAGGAGCTGAAGAGGCCCTGTCTGCGCCTGGTGGCGGAACGGTCAGAAGGCATGTCAGCCTGAGGTTAGGAACAATACCAGAGGAGGGCTCCGGCGATAATGGAACCCCCACAGACCTCAGAGGACTCATAGCCCATAGAGTCAACTCCAGACCCATTGTGGTCTCACCTGCAGAGGAGATTAGATCTCCTTCCAAGTCTCCCTTCACACCTGAAATCATTGCGGCCAGGGTGTCAAAAGCGAAGCTCCCGTCCAATCTCAAGTTCGAAGGGGAGGGAGACCCAAAGGAACATGTGGCAGCCTTTGAGACCCACATGGAACTAGGAAATTACAATGAGGCCACATGGTGCAGACACTTCCCTGCCACTCTGACAGGGATAGCACAAACCTGGTTCAGGACTATTCCCCAAGGAACGATTGCTAACTTTGATGAACTGAAGAAGAGGTTCAAAGAGCATTTCGTTAGCGGAAGCAGGAGGAACAAATCCACACACGAGCTGCTATTGCTGAAGCAGACTCAGAATGAAAGCTTGCGGGATTTCATAGGGAGGTTCAACAAGGAGCTGGTGCATATCCCAGAGCTGGAGCAGAAGCTCGCTCTGCACGCTCTGAGGAACGCCCTACCCCACACCAGTAAATTCAGAGACGATCTCAAATGGGTCACCATGAAAGAACTCAGCGAGGCCCTGGCCCTGGCAGAAAAATACATAGCCGTCGAAGATTTCAATAAAGCATCGACGCACGGAGCAGAAACAGGCAGACCTGCTATACAGGGTACCAGGCGGAATGAGCACCAGTTCATGGGAGGCAGACTGAATTTTGGAGGCCCCAGGCCCCATCAGACCAGAGGGAGAGAAAAGCAAAAAGAAGCAGAGAGAGAAGCAGACCGGCTGAAGGCCCAAGAGAAATATAACAACTATAGCAACCTCAGCGCGCCAAGGGCTGAGATCTTTCTGACCCACAGAGATGATAGCAGGTGGCACAGACCACCACCCACCAAGAAGAGAAGCCTAGGCTCAAACATGGCAGAGTTCTGCGCTTTCCATGAGACGCCAGGCCACAATACGGAAGACTGCATAAGCTTGAAAAATGATCTGGAAAGCCTGATCAGACGAGGCTACTTCAAAGAGTACCTCGCCTGGAATCAGGGGATCAAGGAGAAGGAACAACAGAGCGAGGGGCAGACACTGCAGGACAAGCGAGCAGAGATCAAGGAAGGGAAAAAGAAGACGGTATACGTCATATTTGGCAGCTCTAGCTCGATAGGGGGAGAGAGGGCTCACCTAAGGCAACTCACCCACCCCAACCTCTACTCCATCAACCAGGCAGAGCTGAGCCCAGATCTACCAAACATGACCTTCACAGCAGAAGACTGCAAAGGCATCAGCTTCCCGCACTCTGACCCTCTTGTGGTCACTCTGGAGATTAGCAGGATAGATGTACGAAGAATACTGGTAGATGGCGGGAGCGCCGTGAATATCCTTTATAAGGATACCTTCGATAAAATGGAGCTAGATCGTTCAATGCTGAAGCCAGGAGGAACTCCAATCGTTGGATTCACGGGGAATTCCATCATCCCAGAGGGGAAGATACATCTGACAGTGACCACAGAGGGGCAGAACGGAGTGAAGAGAACAGTAGTACAAGAGTTTCTGGTGGTAGACCTCCCGTCACCATACAACGCTCTGATGGGAAGGAAGTTCATCGAGGCAATACAGGGAATCCCGTCAACCCATCATCAGACCATGCTTTTCCTAAGCAGTATTGGAGAAGTGGGCAGACTGAAGGGAGATCAGAGAGCAGCTAGGTCATGCAATCTGACCGCCCTAAAGAAGGATAAAAGACCTCCCCCTCCTGACCACTCTGGGTCCAGGAGAAAGAGGAGAAAGGAAAAGAAAGAAGGAAAGAAGAAAGAGGCCGAAGAAGCCAAGAAGGACCAGGCTGAAGAAGCCGGGAAAGAAAGTGATGGAGGAAAGGCCAAAGAGGCCAAGCAAAGAGAGGAAGAGTGTGCTGCTATCAGTGAGGCCGATGCTCGGCCAGAAGCAGAGCAGGAGGCAAATAAGCCTGAACCGGGGGAAGAGACCGAAGAGGTACTCTTGGGACCGGAAGAAGGCAGGGCAGTCAGGATAGGCAAAGACCTGGATCCTGAAACCAGAGTCAACCTAATCAGTCTGCTGAAAGAGAACGCAGATGTGTTCGCTTTCTCGGCAGCCGAGATGCCTGGGGTGGACCCAGCCGCCATCAACCACAAGTTAAACACCGCCGCAGGGTACAGACCTGTGAAGCAGAAGAGGAGGAACTACTCTGCGGAGAAAAATAAAGCCATCGAGGAAGAAGTTCAGAAGCTGCTTGAGGCAGGGTTCATAGAGCCCTGCAAATATCCAGAATGGTTGGCCAATGTGGTAATGGTTAAAAAGACGAACGGGAGCTGGAGGATGTGCGTTGACTTCACAGACCTCAACAAAGCCTGCCCCAAAGACTGCTATCCCTTGCCAAGAATCGACCAGCTGGTAGACTCTACCAGTGGGCACGCTCTGCTCAGCTTCATGGACGCGTTCAGCGGATACCATCAGATCTTCATGGACCCCGCAGACAAGGAGAAGACGGCATTCATCACCCCTATCGGGGTATTCTGCTATGTCATGATGCCCTTCGGGCTGAAGAACGCAGGCTCCACCTATCAAAGGCTGATGGATCAGGTCTTTGCCGGTCAAAGGGGAAGGAATTTGGAGGTGTACGTTGATGACGTCATCACCAAGAGTAAAACTGAGATTGACCACATAGCAGACCTAAAGGAGACCTTCGCCAACCTCCGCAAACACAGCATGAAGTTGAATCCTAAGAAATGCGTGTTTGGAGTACGGTCAGGGAAATTCCTGGGTTATCTGGTCAGCGAAAGGGGGATCGATGCGAATCCTGACAAAGTAAAAGCAGCTATGGATCTGCCAGAGCCTAAAAGCATCAGAGACATCCAGAGGCTGACAGGCAGAATGACAGCCCTGTCCAGATTCATAGCTCAGTGTGCAGAGAAAGCTCTCCCATTCTTCAAAATATTGAAAGGGAACAAAGAGTTCAGGGGGAAGCAGAGCAGAAGGAGGCATTCCAGAAGTTGAAGTCACACCTCTCTGGCCTGCCAACACTGGCCAGACCCAAGACAGGGGAAGCTCTCTCCCTATACATTGCCGTTACAACTGCAACTGTGAGTGCAGTCCTGCTGAAGGAAGAGAACAAGAAGCAGCAGCCGGTATATTTTGTAAGCCACACCCTCACGGGTGCAGAAACACGCTACCCATTGATAGAAAGGGCAGCCTACGCAGTAGTGCTGGCCACCAGAAAGCTGAGGCCATATTTTGACGCACATCCCGTCACTGTGCTGACAAATATACCTCTGGAAAAGGCAATGGAGAAGGTAGACAAGTCAGGGAGAATCATGAACTGGGCCCTGGAGCTGACAGGGTTCGGTATCAAATTCGCCCCGCGAACCGCCATAAAAGCACAAGCTCTAGCTGACTTCCTAGCAGAGTGTGCCTATCAGGAATCAGTAGGAGAGCCTAGAGCCTGGGAAGTCTTTACAGACGGGTCTGCAACCATCAACGGCTCTGGGGCAGGCGTGGTCATCAGAACCCCAGAGGGGAAAATCATTGAATATGCCCTGAAGTTCATGTTTTCGGCAACCAATAATGAATCAGAGTACGAAGCGGCCATCGCTGGATTGCAGCTCTGCCAGACCCTGGAAGCCAAGCACGTCCACCTCAAAATTGACTCTCAGTTGGTAACCAACCAAGTCAAGGGGGAATATGAGGCCAAGGAGCCGACGATGCAGAGCTACCTAGCCAGAATGAGGTCTCTGATTTCAAATTTTGAAACTTTTAGAATTGAACAAGTGCCTAGAGCACAGAACGCACAAGCAGATGCCCTGTCCAAATTGGGAAGCAGCAGTCTGCAAGAGCTGAATAGGTCTGTTCTGGTGGAAGTCAGACCCACCAGTGCAATCTGCGAGGATGCAGAGCGAGTTTTGGAACTGGAAGATATGCCAAAGTGGATCAAGGAGATCGCTGAGTATAAACAGACTGGCAAATTACCAGAAGGAAAAATGAAAGCAAGAAAACTCAAGCTGACAGCATGCAGATACTGCCTGATCGGGGACGAGCTATACAGGAAGTCTTTCTCTCTGCCCCTACTCAAATGCGTAGGGCAGAGAGATGCAGACTACATATTGAGGGAGATTCATGAGGGACTCTGCGGACACCATATCGGACCAAGAGCTCTGGCCCATAAAGCTCTCAGAGCCGGTTATTATTAGCCCACAATGAAAGCTGACTCTGAAGCTTTGGTGAAAGAATGCGACAGCTGCCAGAGGTTTGCACCGAACATCAAGCTACCCGCAAACGACCTCATGCCAATCTATAACCCTATCCCATTCGCCCAATGGGGGCTAGACATCCTGGGACCCTTCACAACGGCCCAATATCAGAAGAGATGGTTAATTGTGGGGGTAGATTACTTCACTAAGTGGATAGAGGCAGAAGCCCTATCCACCATCACAGAAGCAGCCGTCAGAAAATTTTTGTGGCAGAACATCATCACCAGATACGGAATTCCGAAGGCTCTCGTCTTCGACCACGGGAGACAGTTTGACAACATACCCCTATCAGGGTGGTTGGAGCAATTTGGGATCAAATATGCCCTATCTTCAGTCTGCAACCCTCAGTGCAACGGTCAGGCCGAAGCCGCTAACAAGCAGATCCTGATAGGCCTACAGAAGAAGCTGGAGGAGCAAAAAAGCAAGTGGCTAGAGGAGCTGCCTAACACTCTGTGGTCGATAAGAACCACAATCAAAGAATCGACTGGGCAGACCCCCTTCCACCTGGTATATGGTTCCGAAGCTGTCATGCCTGTTGAGATCGGGTCTGAGAGTCTGAGGATCAGCCTATTTGAGCCAGGTCTGAATGACGAAGCCCTGAGGACAAATCTAGATCTGCTGGATGAATACAGAAATGAAGCTAGATTCAGAATGGAAGCTTACAAAGCCAGAGTCAGCAGATACTATAACCGGAAAGTGAGGGCCAGGCCTCTGGAGGTAGGGGATCTGGTACTCAGAAATGCAGCAGCTGTGCAAAAAGACAAAATACACGGAAAGCTGTCGGCTAAGTGGGAGGGACCCTACCAGGTTAGTGAAGAGCTACACCCCGGAACCTACAGACTGAGAAGAATGGATGGAAGTGAACTAAAAAGCAACTGGAACGCCCGAATATTGAAAAAATACTTCGTATAACCCAGATTGTATCAAAACGCCCATGAATGAAAGGCCTTTGAGCCACCCTTTGTCCACCATTCTCCATTTTCGCATTAAACCCCCGTTCCCTTATCAATTCTTTATGAAAAACAAAACGACAAAATCAGATAGACCCTTAGCAGACTGAGAAAAAATACCACAGTCTGGCAAAAGAAAACAGGGTCTGGGTCAGGCTGAAGAGGCTCTTCAGACACAAAAGTAAACTGCATAATGAAGAAAGGGAGTCGGCCAAAAGGTTAACTCTGTCCAAGAGCCCCTGAGGCCCGCAGAGTGATCGGATGCCGACTCGACTTACCGATGTCATAGACCTCTACCTCTAAACCTGCAGGGCCGAAGGCCCAAAAAGCAGCAAGGATAAGTCATAGACACCTAAGGTTAATGGGGACGCGAGAGTTCCTAAGAACCAAAGCGTACCCCGACACGAAAAAGATGGCAGAAGGAGCTAAAGGGTGAACCCCAAAACTCCCAGAATCATCATGACTTAGGGCGTCAAAATACCTCCTCTGCTCTGCTGTTGTTGAATCTTTGTCATACATAAGGCAGAGCAGAAGAGTAAAGGGCCCCTAAAGTCCCAGCTCTGAGCAAATCTCACCAGCCACCAAGCCAAGTAAACAAAAACGCCTGAATGCATTTGCTTGATGGCACGGCAGACTCATCATCAGAGCAGAACACAGGTACTCAGCAGAAATAACAAAACATGGTATGCATCGAATAGAAAGCACAAAAGTCAACAGAGGAACGCAACTTGCATTACAGGAAGCATAATTGCTGACTAATTGAATATTACATAAGAGGATCTGGCTATGAACCAAATCAGAGTACTACATAGCACTACAACAACGGCGGCTACCTAATCAAAAGAAGGGAGCAAATACAGATGGAAAGGAAATGTTTGACTATTTAGTTAAAAATATTACAAGATAAGTCAATTAGGATATCATCGGAGGGCAAAAACGGAGGACTGCAATCAGTTCAGCACAGGCTCCCAGCTCACCTACCTCAGCAGCTCAGACAGGAGTCACAAGAAGACTGAGGCGAAGCATGAGATAGCCGCCCGAGTTCCTATTGCTTAGGAACGGAGCTGCCATCCTTTGCAGAGCTCCCATCAACTTGCTGCTCTGAAGATTCTCCCTCTGAAGGCAGAGAGTAGAGCAACTCCAGATCTCTGAGCTCCTGAGTCACCGGAGGTCGCATATGCACTTGACTGGCATAGGCGTCCTCAAAGGCATCCCAGTTAAAAGAGGGCTGCAAATGCCAGAGAACCCTGCGGACCGCAACTTTGCAGTCCTCCCAGTACTTGTTCCCGAACGCCTCCTCCATCTGCGCAACCCGGGCAGCCTCCTCCGCCAGCAGCTGAGTCTCTTTCTGCTTTAGGGCCACCTCAGCCTCCCTAGCCTGCTGAGCCTCCCTCTCAGAAAGCAACTTGGAGAACTCTGCCCTTAGCTCCTCCCTCCTTCTGTCTTAGAGCTGCCTCAGCCTCCTTGGCTTGCAGAGCCAATTTAGCAGGGCAGGCTTCATGATCAGCCCGTATAGCAGAGAGCTGACCCCTGAGCTGCTCCTGCTCCTTCAACGCCGCCTGCAGCCGAGCCTCGGAGGTCTTCAGCTTAGTCTCCACCGTCGAAGCACGAGACAACGCCTCACTAAGCTGAGAAGAGAGGCGTGAATGCTCAGCCGCGATAGCCTCTGCTTGCGCCGCCTGACCCTCCATGCGTTGGTTGACGGTCCGCAAGGTGTCACGCTCCACAATCAGAGCATCCCTCTCCTCCTCAGTTTCACGGCAGGTGGACACAATCAGAGAGTTCTGGGATTTCAGCTTGGCATACTCTGCTCTCTGCTGCGCTACCTGAGCCTTAAGCTGCTGCAGTTCAGGGAGATCTGCCTCATGTCTACCCAGCCCCACAGCATGGCAGAACTCTCCAATGAAGGCGCCGGCCCGTGCAGCCTGTAATCAAGGAAAAAGCAGATCAGAAAGAAATCTTAATGTCATAAACAGATGACTATAAGAAGAACAGATAACTCACCAGGGGGGCATCTTGAACAACATAGTCCGGTGAGAAGCGACTTGCCAGAAGCTTCAACCACTCACTGGGATCAGGGAAGGCCACGGACATCTGCTCCCGCCCCTGAGCCTCGTGCTGGTCGTCCGCCGATTCCCTCTGCAGAGAACCTGAGCCAAAAGAAAGTCCAGTCAGTTCCACAGAAGGGAAAAGGCCGGAGCTAAGACCAGGTAAAGGATACACACCTTTGGTGGCGACGTCGTCCTCGACAACAACGATCCGAGGGGAGTCAGCAGGGAGGCGAGTCTTCTTCTGAGGAGGAGCTCCTTCCTCACTCTGCCTCTCTGCTGACCTCTTCTGGGAACGAGAAGAGACCTCAGGCTCAGCCGTAGTCTGATGAGTACCCTCTGCAAGGGGCTTAAGCTGGCCCGCAATAGGAGCAGAGGTCTGAAGAGCCGCAGCAGACTGCACCTTCCTAGCCCTCAACTGCTGCTGAAGAAAATAAAAGGAAGAGAATGTCGTCAACAAAGTAAAGCACAGAACGAATTGACTCTACAAGAGGGAAGAGAGGAAAAGGAAACACTAACCACACGCGCCAGATCCTCAGGAGTAGGGGCAAGGACCTGCTTAAAGCCTCTGGGAGGAGGAGGGGCAGCCTTCCTACTAGGAGGAGTAGCCTTCTGAGCAGGGGGAGACAAGACAGTCTCCACCACTGAGACGGAAGCCAAGCTCTGCTGCTCCACCCTCTCATGCTGGAGAGGCTCCACCGTCTCCTGATTAGTCGGGACGGGCGTAGGGACGGTTTTCCCAGCAGAGCCTATCATATTGATATAAAAACAGGGAAATCAAGAAGGTGCAGGTAAAAAGAAACCGATAACAAAGAGCAGTTTGGGTCTGAAGAAGACAGCTACCTGACTGGTCCTCACTCTGATCCTCAGCAGACTGAGTCGAGACAGTCTTAGCAGCCTCCGCCCCCGTCCTGTCAAACTCTGTCATGGCTCGATGGGACTCCTGACCAGCTTCATCAGGCTGAGCAGAACCACCCACTGGAGTAGGTTCTTTCTCCGTCCTGTCAAACTCTGTCGCCGTTTGGTCAGGCCCCCCCATGAGCACATCCTCCACCACAGGCGGTTCTGAAAGTAAAAAAAAAATATATATAAAAAATGAGAAGCTGGTCAGAATGCACACAAGCAGAAAGAATACCTTGGGGTTCATCATAAGTAATACCTGGTTGCGCAGGAGGAAGCTGTTGCAGGGGCTCAACAATCAGAACAGTCCCTTGCAGAGTGCTGGCCCCCTCTGCAGATCCACCAACATCATCATCACCCGGCAGATGTACAGCACGCCGGGAACGATGAGTCTGCAGAGGAACAGTCGCCGCCTCCTCCTCGTCATCAGATTGAATCTCTGTGACAGTGGCAGAGGGGCCCCCTTGCGGCCGGGACGCCCCAGTAAACCTATCCACAAGCTCCGGGCGCTTGGTCCGGAGGGAAGGATGGTCCAAGGGGGTAGCGTTAATCTCCCTGATGAAGTCAGGGACGGTGTAGGTCCCTGGGTCAGGTACCGGACGGTACCTGCGACATACTGAAGACTGACTCAAACCCAGCTCCCAAGGAATGGCAGACCCCAGAGTCTCTGCAACATTAGAATACTCATTAGCTACAGCAAGTCAGAATGCAGAAGGAAAATAATGGAAAGGGGCAGAACACGCCCGCCAGCTCAAAACCCACCCTTAATCACTTGGCGAACAAACTGTCTGCACGGAGCTGCAGCACAGTACAAACAATGAATCACAGCAGAATGGAAAATGAGAAGCAGAGTTAAGAGTTTGCAGAGCGCTTACCCGTAGTATAATCAGGGGACAGATGGCCTATCCTCAGGAAGGCATTTTGACACATCACATAGTGATGCGGTAACCAGTACTTGGGAAGAAACTGCTTCCCTGCAGTAACCTTGGATCTGGACTTGAAGTAGTAGTAAGCTACCCTCTCGTCCCAGTTCAGCACATTCGGGTCCAACTGCCTCTGGAAGTTAGGCTCCACAGGGCGCAGAGGGGCCCTAAATTGATAAGGGTGCCCTTCCTCCGTCGGTACCCTAACAAAGACAAAACTATCCCGCCAATCTTTCAGACTGAGATCGACGGGATAGACCGTCAGATGATTGGCCCGCACCGAGCCGGTGAAAAAGCTATACTCCCCCCCTGCCTCTTAAAGTAAAACAGGCATTGAAAGAGTTTCATGGTGAGGGGGAAGCCCAGAGCTTCACAAACCCAAATAAACCCCAGAATCTTCTTCAGAGACTGGGGATTGACTTGGCAGAGAGCCATACGATACCGGCAGAGAACCCACTCCAAGAACCAGTGGATGGGGAATCTAAGCCCGAACTCCAGCTGCTTCATATAAACAGCAGTGTACCCCTCTGGTACATCTGCCAGGCTCTGACCCTCTTGGGGAAGCACTACCCAAGACCCGCGAAGCGGCTTGATCTCGGCAGCAATCTCCAGGTAGTATGCAGCATGCGCCCGTTTGAACGCTTCTGCAGATCTCTTCGCCAAATAAGGCTTACCCTTGCTGTCGTAAAGGGCAAGACTCCGCATCTCATGGTCGCTGTACTTCCATTTGACTGCGGGCAGAGTGGGCTTAAACTTGTAGTTGGGAGGAAATCTGTTGGTTTCAGGACCCAACACCTCCTTACGAAGACTGTCCCAGGGGTCAAAGATCTCCCATTCCTCCGGAACCACCTCGTCCTTACACCGAGGCAAATCCAACTTTAAAAACGGGGACTGAGTGTCCACCGGATAAGGCTCATCCGGCTCGGACGAAGAGGTAGATACCACATCCTTCCCACGGGAAGCAGCAGAGTGAGAAGTAGACATCCTACACAACACAAGAAGCAGACGACAGCACATCAGACTTGCAGTCACCACACAAGACAGTCTGGCACCTCAGACCTACAGACTGAGCTACCAGACTGGGGGGCAAGGATGTGTATGGTATGTAAAGATCAGAAATAGCCAAGAAATAGGATATTTTCTTGCAAATAACGCAGTACAAACAATGAAGACACATCGCAGGCTTACAACCCAGCAAGTAAAGAGGATAACAGGGTAAACAAAGCAAACCCTAAAAATCTTAAATGTCAACAGTAGAGCAGAACTCAGCTGAAGAAGCAGAGCAGAGCCTACCAACCAGAGCAGAGTCCTGCTGAAGAAGCAGGACAGAGCCTAGCATTCAGAGCGGCAGAACGGAAACGAGACAACACCAAACAGATCTATGAAGCAAAGAAGTAAACAATCGCATCTGAAGACCAAAGGAAAGAAACCCTAACCCCAAAAACACAGGCAAATAAATGCGTACAGAAGGAAAAAGGGGGGAAATCCATAAACACAGAAAAGATTACATCAAAACCATCCAAGAAGGAAAAACCCAAAAGTAGATCTGGGAAAAGGAGTTTACCTAGATGGAGAGCAGAAGACGCCAAGGAAGAGAAGACGAAAGCCACGAACGCAACAGTATCAATTAATCTCCAAACGCAGACAGATATCTCCCAGGATAATCAAGAGAAATCACTCGAAAATGGCTAGGGCGAAAAGAAATTGTCGAAGAACAACAAGAAAGTTTGAAAAGCAAAGAGTTCGAAGGAAAGGAAACTGAAAAGTTCCACAAAAGGTCGATTCAACCTTTAAATAAGCATAATTCGTCCACTCAGCACCAACTTATCATCATTACATTCCTTGGGAACCCAAAGAGTCACATCAATTCAATTCAATTCAAAATGAATTAATGACCCTTACTCAACACCCCAACCAAATGGGCGGGAAAAATGGAAGCATTCTGGAGTTTGTGAAGAGCAACTCACAGACAGCCACGTATCATTCCGCGAAGAGCAGAACGCCAGAACAAAAACAAATGCACCCAGCATATTGCAATCTGCAAATACTGGGTCCGGGGGGCAAATTGTATGGGGTCTACCTAACAGACCTCCAGCTGGAAGCAGCCTGCCACTCCACGTCAGAGCGCCTAGAGCAGAGCAGACCTCCTCAGGCAGACCGCTCCGGACATAGCCTTTAGGCTGGAGTTTAATGAAGGCCTCGTTCCACCTTGGCCCACTTTCAAAGAGGCCCACTCACTTTCCTTGGTTCACTTTCAAAGAGGCCCACTCACTTTACTAGGTCAGTTACAAATCCATGTCTCATATAAATACCCATGCCCATGCATGGGTAAGGTACGTATAATCAAACACTCACAAAATACTTGCACTGGATACTCGTTTTCTCTCGACTAGAGATCTTGTGCTCAATTTGGACTGACTTAGGCATCGGAGAGGCGATCCTCGGAACCACCCCCGAGGTTTCTCCTTGTTTTGCAGGTAACCACCACCACGAAGGACGTTGGGAGCCACAATTCCACCAAGTACCCACCACCACATTCACTGTTGCTGTTTTGGACAGAAACAGAAAGGAATTTATGCTGAAATTGTGCGTTAATCGATGTGTTCGTCTTGGCTACCGAGCGAGAACAAGATATGGGCGATGCACGTGCACCATCCTTGCTACTTGCTATGAATATTTGAATGCTACTTAAATTTCCTTCATTTAACTTCAGATATACATAGATAGATCGCTTTCCATTAGGGCATTAAATCTTCAAACAAATGCAAACGATTATCTTGTTTTTGTGTGATGGATTAGGATTTTCTTAACTTTTATCTCTTCTATTTCCCTTTTTATAGCCAAATGAGAGTTATGATTGACCATATCAAAGTTAAACTCTCTATTAGTTTTTCCGTGAAGATGCAAATCGAACCGCTGAATTGAGAAATGAAAATTCGTGTTCCTACATGAAACTTGAGAGAAGTCGGATGCTTTTACTAGTGGCAAACATTGATTTGAGACTCTTTATTTGAGACGTTTTTGGCAAAGAGCAGCAAAAGCCATATGTTTTTTTATTTAAATGATAGGCTTTATTTGAGGCTGAAAAAATGAAAAACGCCGCCTTAAATAATATATTGCATGGAGGCGTTTTATCATTTTAACGCCTCAATTACGGGCTTCATTTTGCTCTGTTTACTTTCTGCCTCAACCTATACGTTTATATTCTATTGACTTTTACTTTATCCCTTGCAAAATAATATTATTTCCCCCTTTTGTCCTTTTGTGGCCCATCGTGTAAGACTCATTTAAACTCACTAACTAGACTTCAGTTTTAGTTCTGAAGTATGTAAAACATTTTTAAAAAAACAATGAGTGAACCCTCTTTACTCCAATCCTTATTAATTCTTCCTATCTTCATTCTTTGGCAAATTAAACTGTAAGGATTGCTATACTCTTAAAAAGTGATTTATCCTTTCTAACTTTTACTTTTTGAAGAAATATATAAATCATTATATCACACAATAATTAAACAACTAAAAATTTGGATCAATGGATCGACAATGTCGTTTGAATTTACTAGGGGCCTTAAACCTTTGTCGTAGTTAGAAAGTACTTCTGTTTCTCACCAAATAGGATAGTTATAGACCTACACGCAAAGCTACATAAGTTGACACTAACCTAATTAATTAGGCCTACCCTGTAGATCAAATCGTTAAACTTTGTCATGGGGATAGAGAATGAGAATTCGTGTAAACAAAGAAGTGAAACAACTAAAAGACGCGTAATAGTACTTTATAAGTAATAATGAAAATTATAGAAATTAAATCGAATCTGAATTTGAAATGCTTTGATGGCCTACTCTATTAATTAATTAAGACAACTTTTTTTTTTGTATTTGTTTAAATTCTACAAATGATTTGGTAGATTTAGTCATAGGTGTGGTGTGAGCAACTAGTGAATGGGATGTGAGGTGGGGGACTAAAAATAATTGACAAAGAGGGGGCTAATGATATCATGTTTAGGTATGCCAAGGCAAAAGGTAAAAGAATTCATCAAGGACAAGAGAACATGCTTTTGGTTAGACTAGACAGTAAGAAAAGTGAGATACAGTGAGAGACATTTCAAATTTTAGCTTTATTTTGCTTTTCAATTGTTCTTTTTTTCTTTCTTTTTTTTTAATTTTTACTTTGGTTTTAAGTTTGGGTCACCAACCGAAATTGCTTTTATTATATAGTTTGGGTAATTCAGGAACCTTTTTTCTTTATTTCTTCACACTATCACCAATGTTATGTGTGTACAAAAAAGGTGACACCCATTGTATTGGCAATTGGCATCATGAAGTGGGGACATGTTATTGATCTCTACTATGTATGCCATTCAACTTGCTACTCCTTTTGACTAGGAGTTTAATTTATTTACTACCAAAAATCTTAACTTAAAATCATTGTTCGACTAGTGCACATGTGACATATGGCTTCCATAAATCCATAATGAGTAGTAATGTGCATGCACTAGACTTGAGACTTCATCCTCCCAAAAACTTGATCCTGTTTTTGTCTCCATTTGTTTGATACATTGAGTTTCTATTGTCTTTTCAAGGATTTTTTTATCAAAAACTATATATTAAAATTCATACTATATGTAAATGGGTGAAGATTGATCGCATAACAACCAATTTCAATAAAAAAAATCACTTATTTTGACTCCAAAAACCATTTAACGATAGTAAAAAATACAAATATTGCATACAAAAAGTATTTGAATTCAACAAAAATTACACAAGGTATATCAACTTATAAACTGCTCTTGCATTTAAAATTTTGATGGATAGAGTTGATAAAAGACGAATTTAATAGGATCAAATGAAGTAGTTGTGATAGCAAAATAATGGGCCCATGTAGTCATCTTTGTTATATAGCAGTTCTTTGTGAATATCCCAAGAAAAAACATATAAGGCAAATGAAGGAAAATAGAGGGTGTAACGATTAGCTAAGTTAAACAAGATAAAGAAGAGTTGTTTAAGTTCTAAGTTACAAAAGTACCCCATTATCTATTATACTCTTGGAGTCCTACTACACTTGACATCCAACATGTCTATAATGTTACTTCTTTGGCATATTTATGATAAAGGTTCAATTTCAAAATATTGAACCCCAACACTCATGTCTTCATCTAGGACTGTCATCCACAGGATTCATCATATACGGTGATGATAAGTCCTAATTTCCTTTAATTTTATGTTTTCAATAAAGTATTTGTGATTACCTCTCTTTATGAGATTCTTTTTTTCTTTCTATGTATAGATTTTCTCATCACTTGTATAATTTTTCATGTATTGTTTAGAGTATGACTAATAACAATATGTTACAAACTTCTTTAATGATTATCAACCATTCGTTTGTAGTATACAAAGGCAAGGTTTTTCTTCTTAGTCTTGCGGCGGAGCAAGAGATTCACTTGTGGAAAGTTTTAGCAACGCAACAATTCGTAGTTCAATCACACAAAAAAAGTTATTTTATTTTGTTAGATTTGTCTTCGTTATTTTTGAAAATTTATTATAAATATCGTATGACTTGAATTAAAGAAAATTATTGGGTTTTGCACTTTTTTCAAAATAAAATGCGTGACATCATGTTATTTCCAAAGGTGAAGTGCTAGAGTATTGATACTATGAAGATTTGAGATACTTGGGAGATGTTGATACTAAATGTGAGGTAATGCATCATTAACAGTGGATTTGTTGACCTTGGACCATATGATTATATGAATATGCTTCAGGACGAAGTAGTAAGTACATTGGTCGGACAATATGAGGAGACTTTAGAGAAGTGATCATTATAGTATGACTAAATGAGGACCATGTGCCATTTAATTCCCAGAGTAACGAAATATTTTTTCTTTCATTTTCTTTTCCTCTATAATATAAAAGGAAAAATTAACAAGAAAAAGCTCATTTTTATTCAATATTTCCACAATCGTCTCAACTTTTGGTATCCACTTTTGGGATACATTTGCTCAAATTGGATCATGTCAACCTATAAGCCGTTCGACTTGTTAAAAAAACGTTGACTTTAATTTCCTCCCCCCCCCCAAACCGCCCCTCCTTTCCCCCACCCCTGAAACCACCACCCTCCTAATGACCATGCACCCACGACCACCGCAAATCCCCTGCTTCTTCTCTTCCCTCTCACACCTCCCGACACCTCCATACTTCCTCCTCCTCTCGCTCCAACACCACCACTTCCATGCTCATAAACCATCACACCTTCCATGACAATTGGCATTGGAGGCAGCTACGGGTACGAATCCTGCACCAACCGATGATGATCAAATGAAAACAACCCATACTCATTTGCATTCCTTCTGAAACCTCCACCTTAACATCCTCCTCTTCTGTTCTTCTCCTTCCATCCTAACACCTGCCTTCACAAACATGTCCTCCAAGGTCATCATATCATTTGGAGCCTCCACCTTACACTCCTTACTCTCATTCTTTCTGAAACCATCTCTCTCTGCAATCTTTCTCTTGATATTTTATCGTCTAATTGAGGTGTCATCATCTCATAATAGCGAGAGAAAGGTGTCAAAACGTCCTCCAAGGTCATCATCTCATTCGAAGCCTCCACCTTACACTCCTTCCTCTTATTCTTCCCCGAAACAATCTCTCTCTGCCATCTTTCTCTCGCTATTATGTCGTCAAATTGAGGTGTCATCGCTATTTCCAATTGCATAAATTGCACTAGCTGCATGAATTAGGGTATGTTAGGATAATAATTAGGAGAATAATATCTCCTAATATCTTGTTAATATCTTGTGAATATTTATCTTTTATATTTATTTATCTTTCCAAGCTTAGTGATGTATAAATACCTTTTCACAATTAATGAAAGGCACGCTCCTCGATCAAGTGACCCGCCGGGCAGTACGCGGGCGCAGGACGAGCAGCGTGAGGATGAGGTTGCCATTGGTGTGAATGATGGTGTTAATGGGGGTAATGCATTGAGTAATGACACAATGGGTCGTGGCATGCGTAAGAAACGGACATCCGTTCTTCTAGACGACTTTGTGACAACCTATACTACGATAGTTCCGTAAGCGACTCATGGCTCGAAATCTCAGTGTTCTAAAAGTCCATCTCATCCCTCACTTAATCCAACGGCATCCTCAGGTACGCCATTTCCTATAGCACATTATGTTAGTTGTGACAAGTTTTATGTGAAACATAGACATTTCTTGGCAGCTATCATTGCAGGTTCGGAGCCTCAATCATTCAAGGAAGCAATGAAACATCCTGAATGGCAAAAGGCCATGCAAAGAGACCCAAGCCCTTGAAAATAATGGCACGTGGACGATGGAAGCACTCCCTTCAGGCAAGAAGGCATTGGGAAGCAAATGGGTGTATAAAATAAAGTATAAGTCAGATGGTAGCATTGAGAGATTGAAAGCTCGACTTGTGGTCTTTGGGAATCATCAAACTGAAGGACTCGACTACAACGAGACCTTAGCTCCTGTGGCAAAGATGGTTACCATTCGAGCTTTCTTGTCTATAGCTGCCTCTAAAAATTGGGAACTGCACCAGATGGACGTCCACAATGCGTTCCTTCACGGAGACTTGGATGAGGAGGTGTACATGAAAATTCCTCCTGGCTTTGGATCTTCGTCTTCAAATCAGGTTTGCAGTCTTCGCAAGTCTCTGTATGGTTTGAAGCAAGCTCCTCGTTGTTGGTTTGCAAAGTTGGTGTCTGCTCTTAAGGATTATGGGTTCTGTCAGTCCTACTCTGATTATTCACTCTTCACATACACTAAGCAGGGCGTTCAGATTAATGTCTTGGTGTATGTCGATGATCTCATTCTTTCAGGCAATGATTCCACTGCATTGAATGACTTTAAAGCCTATTTAGGGCGTTGTTTCCATATGAAGGATCTAGGGGTCCTCAAATATTTCTTGGGTTTGGAGGTTGCTCGTAGCTCCAAAGGGATATTTCTGTGTCAACGGAAGTATGCTCTGGACATTATTTCTGAAACAGGGTTGCTTGGTTCGAAGCCAGCAGCAACGCCTATTGAGTAGAATCACCATCTTGGTCGTGATGACGGCCCTCTTCTCGATGATCCTGAGCCCTTTCGACGTCTTATGGGTCGTCTGATTTATCTTGCTGTCACACGTCCTGACTTGACTTATGTTGTGCATGTTTTGTCCCAGTTTATGCATGCTCCTACACAGACACACTTGGAAAGTGCACATCGTATTGTGCGCTATTTGAAAGGATGTCCGGGCCAGGGTATTATTCTCAGCTCGGATAGTGACCTATCTCTACAGGGTTGGTGTGACTCTGATTGGGTAGCATTTCCTATCTCTCGTCGATCTCTTACAGGTTGGTTGGTGTTTCTTGGTGCTTCTCCTATCTCTTGGAAGACTAAGAAACAACATACAGTTTCCCGCTCCTCTGCTGAAACCGAATATCGTTCTATGGCTTCTATCACTTGTGAGCTTAAATGGCTCAAGGGTCTTCTGTTGAGTTTAGGAGTTCATCATCCTAAAGCTATTCCTCTCTTTTGTGATAGTCAATCGGCTTTACATATAGCACAAAATCCTGTCTTTCCATGAAAGCACAAAGCACATCGAGGTTGATTGTCACTTTGTACGGGATGCCATTCAGGAGGGTCTCATCGCTCCCTCATATGTTCCCACCACATATCAACTAGCCGATGTATTCACTAAGGCACTTGGGAAGCAGCAATTTGAGTTTCTACTCTCCAAGTTGGGCATTTATGACTTGCATGCTCCAACTTGAGGGGGGGGTGTTAGGATAATAATTAGGAGAATAATATCTCCTATTATCTTGTTAAAATCTTGTGAATATTTATCTTTTATATTTGTTTATCTTTCCAAGCTTAGTGATGTATAAATACCTTTTTACAATTAATGAAAGGCAAGTTTTGCCATATTATTAACAGGTACTTAATTTCTCCATCAAGCAAGGTGATTGGGGTTGGAGGGAAGGGGTGGGGGAAGGGAGGTATTTTTGGGGTGGGGAAAGGAGGGGGTGGTTTCGGGGAGTTGGGCAGGAGGTTGGGCTGGGGGGAAGTTTTCTTTTTCTTTTTTAGAAAGTTAATTAACAAATGTTAAATTAGAATTAAGACTTTAATCAAAATTTTAGGTTTAGAATATACTTAGTTGTTAATTATGTAATTAGGAGAGTTTACATAGAATTGTAGGTCACCAACAGGAAAGGTGGAATTGGTGGGACCATTGTGGGAAGACCGGAAAAAGGTGGAATTTTTCTTATTAATTTTGCTATAAAAACCTACTTTCTTCCTAAAAACATGGTAGGCCATGTAGGAAATGTCATCTATTTACTAAATGAAATGGGAAGCATCTCAATTAAAGTGTTAAGATTCATTGGTGCAGTTGCTCCTCGTTAAATATAGATATAGCTAGCTTTGTCGTAAATTAAGTTTGATAAGAAGTTTTCGGCAAGCTAGTAGGGTCCAGAGTAGTCGCTCCAACACTCACGTAACTTCAATTTACACGACCATAACTTTATTACGTCCCATTAGAATTGAGTTGTGGTTTGTTATTGGGAAGATATTGAGCCAAATCTTTATCTCCACTTTGAATAGCCTACACATAGTGTGTGTGATGGAGGTTATGGACATGTAATATTAAAGTGTATAAATCGTACCTCCAAAAGGTCTTGTTTTCCTCCACTATATTCAATCCCTTTCCAAAGGCTCATTCCAATTCTCTCCCGAATATTCGGCCCAAGGCCCAAATGACACAAGGCCCACGCTCACTTCACTATATAAGCCCCTTATAGGGCTAAGGTAAAAGGATCCTGAATCCATTCTCTCTCCCTACACCCACACTCTCTCTATCTAAAATGAGTACTGACTTGAGCGTCGGAGAGCCCGTCCTCAGGACACCCCGGAGGTTTGGGGTTCATGTGCAGGTTCTTCACCGGAGCTCGGACTAGGACCGCTCATATCCGCCGAAAAGAGGTACAACACTTTTAGACAGAAATAATTTGGCGCTAGAAGGAGGGGGAGAGAAAAAGCGCCCATGGAAACCCACAATTTGCATGGCTACATTGCTCAAACATCTATTCTATGGTCTGAAATACTCCAATTTAGACCAAAATCTGCAAGATCTACAAAATAATACTTGAGCGTTATTTTGGTCAGCTCCACAAAATAATAGAACACCTACAAAGCAGCAATTTCCATGATGCACCTCTCCTCCATCAAAAGGGCATCAGTTCACGCCATTTGTCAACAAAATGGAAAGATGAAGTGGAAAAGCACACCATTGATAAATACAAATGATGGTAGATGCTTATAGTATGTATATGTTAATACTAACACCAAGGAAGCATTGGTTAGCTTGTCACATGGCACGAATCAAAGAAAGTAGCAAAAGGGGGGAATAGGCACATTTGATGGATTCCACCAAAAGTTGATAAACAAGCAAATGAAGTTGTTTGTCTTACACCCACAAGCAAATGAAGTTGATAAACCGTTAGTGACAGATGTTGTTAATTTCACAAGCCATCCCCACCTATTGATTAAAGCTAAGTATTACACCTGTAAACTTGCTACTTTCTTACATTAATATGCTGGTGGAGTTGATTAAACCATACTAGAACGTAGCACTAATCCTCATGCTTTGAAAACCGAGGCATAAAAATATAGAATAACACACCATATACTCACCTCTCTGGTAAAAATGGTCGCCCGCAAGATGTTTGATAAAATGCTTCTATGAAATCAGACTACATAAAAGGGGCAAAGTAAATGAATGCACTACAGGGCAGCATTCCTTTCGAACCTAGAAGTTTAATGCAGAGCGGAACGAGCCTTAAAAGGTTCTCTGCAACCAGCGACCTGAAAGCAAACGGCAGAATGCATCAAGTTGCAGGAGCAGATGACAGACAACAAACCAATCTGCACATCAATGAGCAGTCTTGGGCATAACCAGCAGAGCTAGATTACATGAGTGATGAGTCTGCAACATCAGTTAAAGAACTTGCAGACTTACGGAGCAGACGCCGATTTAATGGACAGAGCAGAACTCGCTCAATCAATCTGAAAAACCCGGTCTGCAACGTCACTCAGAGAATCAACAAGCTTTAGGGGACGGAAAGCTTAGTCTGCTGCATCAGGGCAAACCATGATGGCCTAAGCAGACCAGCAGACTAGCCCACAATGCTTGAGTAGAACGAGTTCAAGTGAACTTTGGCGTGATGATGTGCAACTCAACCTGCAGCAGAACAAACCCAAAAACAAAGTAACATAATCTGCATTAAAAATGAGACCAACTCCTGACGGTTTGCGATCAGACACGCACCCGGCAGACTACAGCAGAGTGTACTAGCTAAAGGGCAGATCCGTGCAGAACTCTGATCTCCCTTAAAATGTGGCAGCCTGCACTTTGAGTTCAAAAATTCAAGATGGCTCAGACCATAATCGGTTTGGCCTTACCGACAGAACCAATCTGCATACAAAGCAGACGTGGTACAACTGACAGAAGTAGAAAGCATGCCAGGAAAGCCAGACTCGATTTGCAGACTAAGTCTAGCATATAGCAACCATGATCTGCAGACTACAGAAAGAATTTACACCGAACCTTTTTCTGTAGCAGAGCAAACTGAACAGCAGACTAGAAGATCAGACGACAGACTAGCAGAACACTATATTAGCTCGCTCTGTAATCTGCATATTCTTGTCACTCTCTGCAAACTAGCTCGCGAAATCAGTCTCGACTTGCTTCTACTCTTCGCCAACCCGTCAGGCCAATGACTACAATCTGCAACCAGACTCGTGTGGCAGACTTTGTGGTCTGCACTAGTTCAGTTCCATGGACTTTTAATGAGGGATTAATTCTTCAAATAATATTACTCAGACTTCTCCCGGAGGGAGCATCAAGCTAAGTACACTGCTTCTATTATTATTGATATCGATTTTGCTTACCTTAAATGCAAGATAAGATTGAATATCATGATGAATATTGTGCTTAGTTCATATTACAAGATTCAAACATTGATTATCTGTCAATGATAATGTGAAGAGTCGCACTGACATTCACTATATTTAATTTTATAACATGATCAAATGATGTATTTGGACCTTTATGTATGTCTAGTTGGGAATATACTCTCAAATTGACCCAAGTTCAACTTAAGAGTGGGGGGCAAATGAGTATATGTGACCCAACTTAATGGGAAATTTGATTGTAATATTCATTATAGTGCTCGACTATGAAAGCACCTTTTTGTGAGTCTGCACATATTATTGAAGGCTTCAGCAGGCTATTAAGCCGCTGAAAAGATATATTCTGTTATTATTAGTGCAGACACATCTTATCTTTTCCCTTTGGCAGGCTTAAACCTGCTAGAGAGGTATTATATCGCAGACCCCATCTCAGACAGACGGCTCTGCCATTACTATCATTAGCAGATCCTCACTTCAGACAGAGGATCATGCTCCTCATATATTATCAAAGGCTCCAGCGAGCTCGTAAGTCGCTGGAAAGATATTTTATTGAAGACTCTAGCGAGCTATTAAGCCACTGGAAAGATATATTATCGAAGACTCTAGCGAGCTATTAAGCCGCCGAAAAGACTTAAGCGAAGAGCTAAGTTATGTTACAAATCAGGCTCTGCTGAAGAAGCAGAGTGAAAGACTTATGTGAAGAGCTAAGTCATAGTTATAAATCGAGCTCTGCTGAAGAAGCAGAGTGAAAAGACTTATGTGAAGAGCTAAGTCATAGTTACAAATCGAGCTCTACTGAAGAAGCAGAGTGAAAGACTTATGTGAAGAGCTAAGTCATAGTTACAAAGAGAGCTCTGCTGAAGAAGCAGAGTGAAAGACTTAAGCGAAGCGCTAAGTTATGTTACAAATCAGGCTCTGCTGAAGAAGCAGAGTGAAAGACTTATGTGAAGAGCTAAGTCATAGTTAAAAATCGATCTCTGCTGAAGAAGCAGAGTGAAAAACTTATGTGAAGAGCTAAGTCATAGTTACAAATTGAGCTCTGCTGAAGAAGCAAAGTGAAAGACTTACGTGAAGAGCTAAGTCATAGTTACAAATTGAGCTCTACTGAAGAAGCAGAGTGAAAGACTTATGTGAAGAGCTAAGTCGTAGTTACAAATTGAGCTCTGCTGAAGAAGTAGAGTGAAAGACTTATGTGAAGAGCTAAGTCATAGTTATAAATTGAGCTCTGCTGAAGAAGCAGAGTGAAAGACTTACGTGAAGAGCAAAGTCATAGTTACAAATTGAGCTCTGCTGAAGAAGCAGAGTGAAAGACTTATGTGAAGAGCTAAGTCGTAGTTACAAATTGAGCTCTGCTGAAGAAGCAGAGTGAAACACTTATGTGAATAGCTAAGTCATAGTTACAAATCGAGCTCTGCTGAAGAAGCAGAGTGAAAGACTCAAGTGAAGAGCTAAGTTCTTTACCGTCATTATTAGCAGATCCTCACCACAGATAGAGGATCCCGCTCCTTATTATTACCGCAGACCCCATCCCAGACACGGGGCTCTGCCATTATTTTCATTAGCAGATCCTCGCTTCAGACAGAGGATCCTTCTCCTTATTATTATTGCAGACCCCATCCCAGACAGAGGGTTCTGCCACTACTACTATAGCGGATCCTCGTTTCAGACAGAGGATCATGCTCCTTATTATCATAGTAGATCCTCGCTTCAGACGGAGGATCATGCTCCTTATTATTACCGCAGACCCCGTCTCAGACAGAGGGCTCTGCCATTATTATCATTAGCAGATCCTCGCTTCAGACAGAGGATCCTGCTCCTTATTATTATTGCAGACCCCATCTCAGACAGAGGGTTCTTCCACTACTACTATAACGGACCCTCGTTTCAGACAGAGGATCATGCTCCTTATTATCATAGCAGATCCTCGCTTCAGACGGAGGATCATGCTCCTTATTATTACCGCAGTCCCCGTCTCAGACAGAGGGCTCTGCCATTATTATCATTAGCAGATCCTCGCTTCAGACAGAGGATCATGCTCCTTACTATTATTCTAGACCCCATCCCAGTCAGAGGGTTCTGCCACTACTACTATAACAGATCCTCGTTTCAGACAGAGTATCATGCTCCTTATTATAGCAGATCCTCGCTTCAAACAGAGGATCATGCTCTTATTATTATTATCGCAGACCCCGTCTCAGACAGAGGGCTCTGCCATTACTATCATTAGCAGATCCTCGCTTCATACAGAGGATCATGCTCCTTATTATAGCAGATCCTCGCTTCAGACAGAGGATCATGCTCTTACTATTATCGCAGACCCCGTCTCAGACAGAGGGCTCTGCCATTACTATCATTAGTAGATCCTCGCTTCAGACAGAGGATCATGCTCCTTAGTATAGCAGATCCTCGCTTCAGACAGAGGACCATGCTCTTATAATTATCGCAGACCCCGTCTCAGACAGAGGGCTCTGCCATTACTATCATTAGCAGATCCTCGCTTCATACAGAGGATCATGCTCCTTATTATAGCAGATCCTCGCTTCAGACAGAGGATCATGCTCTTATTATTATCGCAGACACCGTCTCAGAAAGAGGGATCTGTCATTACTATCATTAGCAGATCCTCGCTTCAGAAAGAGGATCATGCTCCTTATTATTGGCAGATCCTCGCTTCAGACAGAGGATCCTACTCCTTATTATTATAGCAGAACCTCGCTTCAGACGAGGGATCCTGCTCATCATCATTGCATGTCCACGTATCATCGTTATTGCGGACTTGTCTATAGCATTCTAATCTCAGTCTGCCTCCTTCGCTGCAAGCAAAGAAGACAGACTGGGGGGCAAGGATACGTATGGTAGGAGGAAGAAGGTAGCAAAGAAATAGCATATTTTCTTTCAAAAACTTCTGAAAAGAACGCAGAAAATACAAATCTAGCAAAGGCTCTAGACGATGCTACATTCTTGCTCACCAGAGAAGACTCTCAAATTGGTGAAGCAACATTGCAGACTACGTGAGCAAACCTTCATTAGAGGATGCTACACGGCAGATTATTAGAGCAGACTCCTAAGCAAAGGAAGTTGCGTCTCTTATTACATGAGAAAATCCTCAATTAGAGGATGATACACCTTAGCTCATTGAAGCAAGCTCTCTGACTAAAGAGGCTATATCTCACAGCAGAGACTCGATCACGCACAAAGGTCATCATGAAGACATACATGTCCAATACCATGAGGAACCAAGTGAATAAGCCCAATATAGTTCAAGTTCAATCAACGATTATCACTCGAACTAGGGGGGCAAATTGTATGGGTATAAACACCCTCTCCCGAATATACGGCCTAAGGCTCAAATGACACAAGGCCCACACTCACTTCACTATATAAGCCCCTCATAGGGCTAAGGTAAAAGGATCCTGAATCCATTCTCTCTCCCTACACCCACACTCTCTCTATCTAAAATGAGTACTGACTTGAGCGTCGGAGAGCCCGTCCTCGAGACACCCCCGGGGGTTTGGGGTTCATGTGCAGGTTCTTCGCCGGAGCTCGGACTAGGACCGCTCATATCCGCCGGAAAGAGGTACAACACTTTTAGACAGAAACAACACTATTGATGACCCTTGAAGACTATGAATGTATCATGAGGACATTGTAAATATAGATGGTTAATGAAGGTTGGATAAAAAATAGGGCGTAAAGTGAAGATTGGAAGGAAAGGAGATTCACACTATTAATGACCTTACAAGTATCATGATCTGGAACAAGAGTGTAAAGAAAACCGTTACACCACTCCATATAAGGAAAAATCACTCCTGGAATTTTAATCTATATTTTTAATTGCCAAGGACTTTATGTATAAATACTCGATGAAGTAGGTATTGAGGTACCGATTATCAATCCAAAATAAAAAACTGGAACTTGAACCAAAATTTTCAATGAGTACCCTATCTAGCTGATTATATCTCGAGTTTGTGTAATGGATTTCTAAACAACAATACAATAGGGTCTAAGGCATATTCAAAAAAGGAAGTACAGGGAGAGTTACTTGTTTCAACAGGTTTAGCCGAATGACCCAAATATACTCCCACTCTAATTAGCCCAATGAAACAAATTTATGCTCCTACTCATTTACCCACAATCATTATTAGACTTAATTGATTGTTCAATAACGTTGACCAATGTTGACCTTTTGTGACCAACGTAGCTTGTTCGGCACATAAAGCCACAAGTTTAGCACATTCAACCACTTGTTCACCACATTATAACACCAATTCATTAACTTGTAGTTATAAAGTAAAAACACTAAACTATATGGTCAAAACTCCGAGTTGCTCAAAACACAGAGTACTTCATAAGGCGCGTCTCATATACTAAATACATAGTCTTAAAGAAGACTTTGTGTTCTTATTTTGAATAATTGGGGCTCGGGAATTATTTGTGCAGTTGGAGAGAATTTCCATTCAAGTGTTGCCAATTGAGGCCCCAAAGAGACTGCCTACTTTCTATGTCTGAAGACGCTTATTGTACTTTCTTCTTTTCTTTTTTCTGTCAAGGCAGACAGACAATTGTCAGGATGTAGTGAAGGAGGTAGGCTTTTTTGTAGCAATAAAGCTAGCAAAGAAAATCTACCGCGAACAGGTAGCTTTTGCCAAAGAAGCGTTGAAAAAATTGTCAAGAACAAGTCAATATTACGAAGGAGGATATAGGGAGGTTGGCCAGGGAAGGGGAAGGAGGGAGCAATATTTTTTTCTTTAAAAAAATTAAGTTAATTAAAAAAAAAAGTCTAATGAAATAGTGGCACGTGTAACTTTAACTTATTGAAAAGGTTAACAATATACCATAACCGGTTTTAATTTATTAAAAATATTAGGGTATGAAAGTTAACCTGTCCATGATTAATCGAAAATATGACTTAATTTTAGCGGACAAGCCAAAAATTTGTCAATTTTTCCAAGAGATTTTGGGCAACAAGTGCTATTCGAAGAGATAAGAGGATTGGCTCCCTTATCATGAGAATTTTTTCAAAAAAAAATCATTTAAGAGAATCTAAATTATGCTTCACTTTCATCGGTAAATTAGAAGTGAAAATTTCGAATGGGGGATAGCTTCTTAGCAACTTTGGATTAGTAAGTACGACTTGTTTTTGAAAGGAATATACTAGACTCAACATTTCTCTTTTCAGTGTTTGCAGTTATTATACATATAATTGATGAGTGATAATTATAGCAATCTAAACCCCTTATCTCCCCCATGATTAGAGTCTTTTCTCCCCATTTGTTTTTGCTTATTTTAGCTTATTTTGCTTACTTTATATTGAGTGAAATATAGGTCATTTGTGAATAGTAGTTATTTTAAGGGAAATTCCTAATGGTGGCCCTTAGGTCTGAGGAATTCCCAGTGGCGGAAATTCCAAAAAACCTTTCCCGTTGGTAGCCCTACTTTACAAATTATTCCCAAACATAACCTTAATGAAGAATATTCCGTTAATAATAAAGCATATTCCGTTAGTTAACAGTTAAGGCAATCACTCGCAATTAAAACGAGGCATTTTTGGTCGTTTTTTGTCATTTCGACCTTAAAATCAACTCTTAAGGGCTAAAACTTACCCACTAAAATCATCCCTTAAGGGCAAAAAACCACCCAAAATACCTCGTTTTACGTGCGAGTAACTACTTTAACTATTAACTAATATAATATGCTTTATTATTAATTAAATATTCTTCATTAAGGTTATGTTTGGGAATAATTTGTAAAGCAGGGTTACTAGCGGGAATTTTTTTTTGAAATTTACGCCACTGAGAATTCTTAAAACCTAAGGGCCACCATTGGGAATTTCCCTTATTTTAATTATCTTTCTAGGTTCTAATATAGATTATTTGTGTGTTTATGTGTTAGAATGACCTCGAAGGTTTGCATCCCGCACACCGAGCATAGAAAAGTTAATTAAGGCGAAATAACGCAATTTGAAAGTGTTTGTACGCAATAGTCAACTTCAAATGCACATATTTCCTAGACCACTAAATAAACTTTAGTGATTCAAGTTGGACATGAAAGCTTGTCTTGAAAGCTTTTCAACGACTGGTCATAAGCATAATTCCGATAGAAGACGAGAGAGATATGATCGTTCGAAGTTGAGTTTTCTGTTCAATGAGAGCGGGCGCTCCATAGCTCCTGGGAGTTTCTGTTTTCTTTGTTTTTCGGACAGCTTAATGAGTTGTTTTTACTCTTTTAAAGGGACAAACCCCAAAACTTTGAAAAGGGACTTTTGGGAGGGTTATCCTCCATATAACTTCGTTAAAGTTTTACTTACAGTTTTTAGAAAGACAAACACTCATTTTTTTTAGAGAGAGAAGCAAGAGAAAATTGTTGAGAAGTTTGAATTTTGAAGAATCTAAGAAAGAAACTTGAAGATTTGGAGATTCCTTGCAATATCAATGAGAATTTATTACCCCCTTTCATATTTTTATTACTATCTTTACGTATCTTCATATCATTTTCACTTTATTCACTTATCTATGATAGTTACCAATTTTTGTCTTGTATCCCCATACAAAAAAGACGTAGGAGGGTAGTAACGGAAGAAAGGAATAATATAACTTTTATTATATACTGGGTGTACCATTAGTATGATGTACTAAGGCTATTTTTTGTTCATTGCTCATTTGGACGTCTAAATTTTTTTTCCCCATTAGGAGACGTTTGAGCAAAGATAAAAAATATTATTTTTTTGGTGTTTGCACCCGGTTCACCCTTCGGGCTACATCCGAATCGAGGTCAAGTTCGGGGTCGTGGTTAGGTTCCATTCCTCTCCCAGGGGTGTTGCAGGGATTCGAACACGGGTTCGTCCTACCAAAGTCAGTCCCCGGATATAAAAAATAACATTATGAGATACCATACTTATGGTACACCCGGATATATGATAAATGCTCTCAAGGAATAAGGATAAGGTAAATTGACCATCTTCAATAAAGAGAAAGGAGATGAGTACATGACATATGAGATATAATAAGGTTTATCCGTTTATAGATAATTTTGTGATTTATTTTCAATCCATTTCTAAATTTATTCCCATCATATGCCAAACGACAATGTGTAATGACTATAAATGCTTTTATAAATTCCTACTCGCTAATTCCCAATCCGAACACTAGGGATGACAATGATTCAGACTCGAATAGGTTTACTAAACTTAAGTTCTCTCTGTCTCATTTAGATTCAGAGTTATTTTTGCTCATATTCAAGTTAAGTACTTTATTTATTTTCATATCCAAATATGTTTTTCTCCTTCAGATTGTTTTGAACTTGAGACAATTAAATTATTTTTTAAGTTAACCAAAACTTAGTTTTAATATAGACTTACAATTTTTACTGAATTTGGAATTGCTTGAATTTGATTATCCTATTATAATATACTTTTTAATCAAATAACAATAATACTCGAATTCAAATCAGATCTTATATAAGAGTCAACTCCTATCGATTTTTTTTAGATTTCATGTTTTCGAGTTCGAATCAAAGTTTTTCTTCCAATCAAATTAGACTCAGGTTGGAGTCGAACCAGATCAAAATTCCTACCAACCCAAATCCTAATTCTAATCCGGCATATTACGACTTGTTTGTTTAAGGAATAAGGCCATAAGGGGTAGGGTTAAGGCTTTCTTATCCCTTTTGACCCTTGTCCTATGTTTGTTTAAGGGGATTTTTAAATTTAGTAGGGATAGAGATACAGATAGGTATAGAAACCTAAGTTATTCCACCAAAATAATACTTTTTTTTTGGAAGATAATGTGAAGGACCCTGACCAAATCTCAACTATCACAGTTTCTTGATCTGGTATTTGCGGGCCCGTCATTTGGGAGTAGGGGGAAATGGTAAGCGAATCCCCACCCCCAAAAGCTTATAGTGGGATTTGATCCCATGAACTTGAAGTTATGAGGCCAAATCCTTAACCGCTAGGCCAAGTCTTACTTGATCCACCAAAATAATACTTGGGAGGGGGTGGTACAAGAGATAGGGATAGAACATATAAAAGGATAAAAAGACAAACTTACCCGTAATGAAAAGGAATAAATGAGGAGAGAAGGAGAAAATTAGTAAGGGCGGTTAATTAAATTTATCATATATCCCAATCTTATTCCCCTCTATACCAAACATGAAATAATTTTATCGCTATCCAACCTATCGATTCCTTATCGTTATCTCAACCTAAAGTCTAATTTTTTGCTCAAATAGTCTTAGGTGTATCATGTTCATGGTACTGCCAAGGCTATTTTTTGCTTAAATAGACTTGGGTGTACCATGCTCATGGTACCCGGGTGTATGATGTATAATCTCAACCTTTATCCCTAAACCTAACCCTATCTTTTTTATTAAGGTCCGTTCTTTTTAATCTATTTTCATTCCTTAAAAATTTGATAAGTTAAGATAAATTAAAGTTAAAATAAATTCTAATAAGATCGAATATTAATAATAAATTTAGATTTTTCCAAATAAATAAAAATATAAGCCCCTTCAGGCATTTACAACGAAAAAATCATTAAATATCCCCACTCTTCGTCAACTTTTAATCATTTATTTACCTCTCGCCTGGATCCCTTATCTATCTAAAATATACTATTTCAGCACATCCAATTTTCTCACTTTAATCCTTTCTAGTTAATCCGTTTTGCCCATACTTTCACCATTATTATCGGACATTGCTACATCTACCCACCGGGTAGACAACCCACTACTAATAGAGATATTAAAATATAATAAATCAAATTGAGGTGGAATCCACTATCACTTCTCATTACACCTTCTATTAGTGGTGGGTTATCAACCTGGTGGGTTGATAAAGTTTTTTCCATTATTATCCAGTAACTACTTCATTATCCAATATATCCATTTACCCATCCCAGTCGCCAAGTCCCACCTCAACTTTCATATAAAACGGGAGATTCACTAAACGGGTCAAAGCTTTCTGACACTCAACACTATTATTTTCGTGAGAGAGAGAGATTGAGAGATGGAAGTGGAATTGCAAGGTTCAATTTTGCCCCAATTTCGATCAGAATTTCCTCCTATCATCAAACCGGGTAATACCCATCTTGCCATTATTCGGATCCCATCTCCTTTTGGGTAAGTTCTTTTACCCCTACCACCCTTTTGTTTTTAAGTGTTTCAGGGCGACAAGGACGGGATGAGAATCAATTTTAATTTTTTTTTAAATCGGGAGAGATGCTCTAGTTAACTGAGTTATCTCTCACTTTCTGTCTTTATGTTAAATTTCCTATATCTTGTCAAGTTTGATTTTTTTTTTTTAATTATTATAATTGTGATTAACTGTTTTGGATCCGAACTATAGGCAATACCGAGAGGGTTAGCCTAGCACTTGTCAACATAGGCATTAGACCACCCCGCGAAGGGCCGCCCTCGACCAGCCAAGTGTAATAGGGCGGCCCAGCATATGTGCAAGGAATTGATTTCTCATTAATAAATTATGGGTCTTTTATAATATTTGGCATGTCAGCAACAATTGGTTTTTGCTTAATTTGGCTAACTTGCTCCCAATTCTAACAAATGAAACGTGAATGAGAGGGAAATTACTTGATGAGTGTAGCTAAAGAAAAGTGTTATCTTGAAGCTATAGTCTTAGATGTAATGATTGGGGGAAAGTAATTAAGGTTAAAGGAAAACTGCATTTCCTAATTGATATTTTTGGTAGGTTTAGTTTGATGTTCTTATGATGAGTGTAGTATTCGATTTTTGCAGTGATTTATATGTCATGTTAGGACTTAGGAGTCCTTAGCTGAGCTATACTTGTAATGGATTTCTGGAATGGATACTTTTTGTAGCTAGTGTGGGACACGTACGTGTCCAAGTGTCAGATTCGGCTAAATTGTGAAATTTTTCCATGATTTTAGCCTAACATGTCTTGCCAAGTGTCCATACCCATGTCGGATTGTGTCGAGGATCCGACATGGGCACTTGAGGTAAAATGAAGAGTCTGAGTAACATAGTTTTGAGGTGCAATAAGAAAAACGTTGCATTTGATTTTAAGAGGTTGAATATGGCTGACACTTAAGCAGAACTTGTAAAATAAGGAAACAGTTTTATTGAACGAGCAAAAGTAGAGAGAGGGATTCGAACCCTTGATAGTTTTGAACGAAGAACTATGCCGGTTTTCAAGACCGGAGCTGTCAACCACTCAACCATCTCTTTAACATAAGTTAATTTCTATTTTATTCTTATTCTTCCAAGTGATTAAGGATTTTTAATTAGAAGAACTTCCTTACATAGTACATTGGATACGCCACGACATTTTAATGAAGAACCAAGTGATTAAGGATTTTCAAGCCCCAACATGTCAACACTTCAAGATTAAGATGCCACAATAGCCCAAACATGTGTTCATTGTAACTTGGTTCTTGAAGGTGCTGTTAAGAAGATCATGGTCAATGCGAAAATTATATATTCATTCATTAAGTACTTGATGTTTCTGCCTTTCCTCTTTCTAATGAGGATTACAATCATCATGTTTGTTTTACCCTGAAAGTAGAATGCTGAAGTTAATGAACAAGTTTTAAATGGCTTTTAATGATCTCGTGCTTTATTCTTCTAACGAGTACTGTTGGGATTTCATATCTGTATAATGTATCTGATGTGAATTGTGAATGTCATTCATTTCCTTTCAGAGAAAGCTTTCCTAATTCATATTCAAGATGGAAATCACTAGAAGTACATTGCAATAATGGTCAGAGTACACAGCAGTCTGTTGTGTCGACTAGTGACAGCCAGAGGCTGCCTGAGCTTTCTTTCAACCGGTTGCAGCCCAGTGACAAGGAATGTGATGGATTACAAAGGCGTCTTTTTGGACGGTTTCTTGCTCGTGAAGCTGTTCTTGATGAAGAATTATGGGTATGTTTTGCTTTAATCTTGTGATTTTCCCTTCTAAAAGTACTGGAGAAGAGCCTTGGCTAAATGGTTGTTTTCTCCTATCCGTGGCAGACAGCAGCATGGTTGCGTGCAGAAGCCCATTGGGAATCTGTGTCTTACATGCGGTTAGTCTCTAAGTCCATTTTGAACTTTGTTGATTGTTTTACTGTTTTTTTGTAGCTCATAGAGGGTAAGCGTTTGTGGAATCTCTTTAATTTAACCTCTCTTCTTTTCTATTGCAATTTGCCACTTCTCTCTTTGCCTTTGAACTTTAGTTTGGTCACAGATCTTGTTATATTCTTCTTCTTTCAGGCACATTGATGTACATAAAAGGAAGTATGCTGAACAGGTGAGTTAATGTATGCAAAAATTTTATCAGTTGTAATAAAGGGTTTGTTTTCGGGATTAAAATTGAATTTTTGGAATGGGAATCAGACATAACTCACAAGAGTATTTCGCTATTCCTTCTGAGGTTGACTTATGCATAAAGAGACATGGGGGTTTATCAGGTTAAGTGGGCTAGTGAACAGGGTTTGGTTAAAGGATCAAGTTAAAGTGCATACCTAAATACGTTCATTTTCCTTCTTCTGGCCAGATAGTTGATTTCTTGTTTCTGCATTATTTAGTTTTTAATTCTGAATCATCTTATTGGCATGTAGTGATTAGATTGCATATAGCCCCTGATTCACCTTAAATCAGAGCTTTGTTTCTCGATAGTTTGCTGAAACTTGTTCATGTTCAAGATTCTAGCCTCATATAATTTCTCAGAATTTGTTCTGGCAAAATCTAGGCTGGATTGCCTACGGACTTGATTTTTCCAAACTGGAGGTGTTGGATTCAAGCCTTTGAGGATTGAGAGATGTTGGTTTAGTCAAATAAAATTCAGCTGGCTGCAAAATTATTGATGAGAGCAAATTGATTATCAGTCTTTTCTAGTGATTGATTTAACCTATACTATCTTCTTGTTCTGGTGTTAGATAGTAAACCTTTATTCAAGTTATGTATTGCTCTTTTTTGTCATGAGTGCCAATGACTTGGAACTGTTCTCTCTCATACTACAGGAGTTCTATGCGCTTAAAAGGCGATGCTCTGGACTGGATGGAAATTCCCTGAAGTGCTTCTGTCTAGTTGCAGTATGTTTTAAGCTTTGTATATATCCTATACAAACATAATTAGCTTGTCCCTTTTTGTGTATTGTAGGCTTGTAGGTTTGTAGCCCTTTGAAGATTTATGATACATCTCATATTAGTTATAGGCAAAAAAAATTCAATGAAGCTACGTCGATTAAATCTTGAGTCCATTTCTAGAAAGACTAGTTATTCTTGATTGAACCAAATTCTAACATAACCTAAGTTGAAAGACCCAAAACAGTTTGCTGCTCATCTGGATTAGTTAGGCTCAGGTAATGCTTCCATCTGATCCTTGCTAATATAGACCATGTACTGTTGATATCACATTTATGGGTCTAAAATCGTGTGGCTCAACTTAATTAGTATTGCTTTAACTGGTTTCCTGAACTTATACTAGGTCCATTCTATATCTGCAGTTCTTTCGCTCTTTCTTTTTTCTGTGGGAAAGGAGGTTTAGAGTTTAATCTAGGAAAAGAAACCAAGCAAATGTCACTTAGTACTTGGCAACCTTATTTCATTTACTCCGTCACCTTCGTTATGATCTTGTTTTTTCTTAGCTCCATCATGAGATAACAATCCAATTTTGAACCAAGTTTTGTTTTGTCTACTAATTAATTTCAGTCTGCAATTCTAATGCAAGTTATGCAACTGCCTGTTACTTTTTTCTAGCTAAGAAGTAGTAGTTCAGTAAGTTCCTCAAGATACAATGGCTTTACTTAGAAGATTGATCCATCACCTTTCATATATGAGCACATGGCTGACACTTTCTTTCTTCTTGTCTTGTGGATAGCATTTTTCTTGACAAAACTTCTACAACTTTCCTTCGATACCACATAATCTCTCTTGTGAGTAGAGTACTGACTTTGCTATGTCAGACTTTGGCCCTTTTGACTATTTCTTGGGCATTTCTGTTCGTCATACTCCTCACGCTTCCCTTTCCTAGAGGTAGTATTCCCAGTAATTCTTAGCCAAGGCAAATATGAGTTCTTGCAAGCCCGTTTAATATGCAGTGGACACGAAAGCTAAACTGGGTGCGGTACAGTTATGCTGTCCAAGGGCTGTGTATCTTCATGCATGGTCCTTTGTGGCAATATTAGTGTAGTTTAATATCTCTCATCTTATCCAGGACAACATCAGCGTTGGGCATACATTTTGTTCCGGATAAGGTTTCTCTTGTTTATATGCGGACATCTTTACCAAGGGTCTCTCTTCATCCCTCTTTTTGGTATTTTGATCCAGTTTCAACATTGATCCTTCTCCCGTTTCAACTGGGGTGTGTGTGATAGTAAATAGAATAAATTGTAATATTTGTTTCCTAATTCGTCTATATTACGACTCTGTGTATTTTGTACAGCTATATTGAATTGCAATGACACCTCAATGAGGGACTCTAGACCAAATAGAACATTGAACCAACTTAGTACTTTCTTAGGTACATGTACACCAGTACATCCTTAATGCTAATAACCATATGTGTCTTGTATAATATTTCCTTGGCATTGGGGGTAATTGTATGGTATGCTATGCACTTAGTTGCTCAAGATATTTCATTAGATATTCCACTAACACTATTGGCTCAGTACAAATAAGATATATCCTTCTGTTTTTAGAGAACTAGAGATGTTGTAGACCTTGCACAGTTTATGGACATGTTCCACGCTGCTCTTTTCCTCAAGGATCAAGCTTATGAAGAGGAAGCTATTATTTTGTCTTCCCTGTTTATTCGTCTTAGACTGTTGTTTCCGTCATTCCTCTTTTTTTCCGAGGGATTGTGTTTTATCTTATCTTCAGGTTGCTATGGAGATTAATGAACATTCCTTATCTGTTTTTTTTCCTTTTAATTTTACGTTTATGCAATCTTTTTTCATGTTTCATGCTCTGCATTTATGTGATGGCATTTGGTTTGAGACTTAGGTGAAAAAAGAGGAGAAAAATGTCAGGAGAACTGTGCTAAACAGTATTGTTGGAACTCTAGATCTAAGCATACGACAGTTTTTGCAAGGAGAAACAAGTCCAGGGGTATGTCTTTTCAAGTTTAATAGAAGTATGATGATACAATGTGAACTCTATCTTAACCCAAAAGTTTACTTCTCTCTACCTAATTTTTTCAGGAGGCAAAGAATTCTTCAGGATTCTTGGCAAGTCAGGAGCCCTTTGATGCACATAAGTATGCATATATTGCTAATGTTTGTGTTGCAAAATTTGCTCGTCGCCAAGGAATTGCTTCAAATTTGCTTTATTTGGCCATTGATGTTGCTATTGCATCTGGTATTGCTCCTAGAAGCCCATCTAGGACTTTGTTCCTGATGTTGCTACATGTTTTCTGTAGTAATTTCATCTGTGCATTCAATTTCTAGGTATGAAGCAACTATATGTTCATGTAAATGTAGACAACAAAGCTGCTCAAGAATTATACACCAAAGCTGGTTTCAAGGTTTGGCATCATTTCCTTGCAGCACGTTCATGTCTACTATATTTTCTTTGCACATGGACTCGCTTGTTCATTCTTTATAACTTGCTTAACTTTTCTGTGCGGAAAAATTCACTGATGCATTTATGTTTTTTCTCGTCTTTTTTAGATTTTGGAGGCTGCTGCTTCCGCTTTCTCACAAGATCAGAGGCTTCTAATGTTGAAGGTGCTATGAGCCTTCAAAGATTTCATACAAATTCATATCCAACATTCAACATGTAAATGTGTATATATTCAAAGGTACTTCTTTCTGTCATACTTCATCTATTGTCCCTTTCCCCCTTCTTTTTCTCCCTATGTTTTAGTTGGTAGAAGTTGCCAAAAAAAAATTCATCTTTGGCATGTGAAACTTCTAGCGTCACAACTATAACCTGTGAATATTAACATTTGGTTTCAGACCTTCTGTACATAATGACATGCTTGCTAATGTGAGCGTATATTTGATGTGGTGCCAACAATTTGACATATTCCTTATGCTGAATTTCTGATCTTCTCCCAGGATCTAGTGTTCATTTTTTTTGCCTTTCTTTGACCTTTGTACAAAAAAATTCCTTTCATTGGATGGATGTAATCTTTCAGCTCATTGGGTGAGGGAAAGCATATATAACAACTCGCTGTATATTACGGAGGAACTTATGAAATCAAGTCCATATTTTATTTCTCCTATAATATGGTACATTCAGCTTGTCAAAATTTATTGTAGGTGCAGGCAAAAACAAAATGTTGGCACTCATAAAGGTCAATTATAACTCACAAAATTCACCTCAAAAAAATAAAATAAAAAGATGCGCGAAATAAGAAACATACTCCTCCCTGGAAACAGAAAATAACTAGCAGACTTTGCCAGGCTTCCTGGCCATGACAAACTTCTTCCACACATCAGTTATCTCCTTTTGTGTCTCAAGCACACTTTTCTTAGGCACACAGACAATCTCATTCTTCCCAATGGCAGGATGACTTTGACTATTACTAGTCTTGGAAGGGAGGTGATCAAGCTCGTTGAGCACCTTGGTGATATCAAGCACGAGTCGCTCGGCAAGAGTTCGGGAGAAGTCTTCCCGGACCACAACACGGAGCACTGTCACATGTTGTGCATCAGCAGGCATGGTGTAGGCTGGAACTATCCACCCAAATCTCCTTAGCATCTCTGAAACCTCAAACTCGTTGTGGGCGGTATTGTCTTTAAGAGAGAAAGCAACTAGAGGAACACCACAATCTTTAGACACAATGGTGAATCGCCCTGTCTTTTCTAAGCCGGTCTTTAAAACCGTGGCATTTTCTTGGCAGTTCTCCATCACCCTCTGATATCCCTCAAAGCCAAGGCGGATTAGCTGATAATACTGAGCAATGACTTGACTGGAACCTGCACACCACATCATCTAGTGAGGATCCCGCTGCTAGCAGCAGGTGAGTAATGATACATCAAATGGCCAAATATTTTGCCCATCTCACCCTCTTCACAGTTCACACTACAATAAATTACAAGACACTAAAGCATACAACACAGACACTGCTATATTGTGGCCTCGGCACTAAATGACAAATCATGCAATGTCCCTTATTGTTAATTTTGTATACTCTCATGTGAGAGGAGATGGGGCAAAAAACGCCCCTCTCTGAGACAGAATTATCATAACTGCTAGCAGGAGACGCATAAAGATGAAACTTGAGAGTAAAGAAGGATGGGTGGTTATTATAACCCCCCTATGAGTTTTCACTACTAGCAGTATTGTCTAGGTGCATATGAAACACCCACCCAAAAGGTCCAAAGTGGAAACTATTGGAAGGAGAAAAATAATTTCTAGTGATTATGAATTTTGAAAAATTACCTTTGGAGAAGTTGAGAGTGAAGGTAGGCTGGTCAGTTCCTAAGTAGTTGATATGGAAGATGAGCTCTTCAGGCAAGTCTTCCTTGCTCCTCCAAACGACCCATCCGATTCCAGCGTAAACAAGGCCATACTTATGGCCACTCACATTTATGCTCTTTACCAGGGGAAGCCTGAAGTCCCACTCTAGCTCTGGGTAGAGGAAGGGTGCAATAAATCCTCCACTTGCTGCATCCACATGTATTGGAGTATCCCACCTACCAAGCCAACTTATGGTAAGTCCATGATTATTTTTTTCCGTGTATGCATAAGTTATGGATTCTTGGCTCATGAAGCCGACACCATTCTATTGTGATTGTTACTAAGACTTGCTGCGCCTGCATCCACATGTCTGGAGGTACCTCTCTTCTAGTTTTTAAGTCCACTTTAAAATCCGAGAGTCGTATATCTTAAAGTGGATTATAAATATGGGACGGGGGCTTAGATTTTATCACGTGCTCATGTAATTAAGTAGTAGCTAAAGATAAAAGATTTATACCCAGTTTTCTTGTTCTTTTCTAGCAAAAGATCATTCAAGAGCTTGACATCTTCAAATTCTCCATTGAGGGTGGAGCCAAGAATGGCAGCAACACATATAGTGTTCTCATCCACCATTTCAACAGCCTTAACAGGGTCCATCACATAGTATCCTTCTCTTAATTTCACTTCTTTCAATTCCACTTCAAAATACCTTGCAAATTTTTCCCAACACACCTGCAAGCAAAAGATGAAAAATCAATTCAGTAGTTGAGTTTAGAATAGACTATTAGTCGTATGTATTCATGTTTAACATGATTGTATAGTTGAATGATACTAAAACTCTTTGGGATAAGGAAGTATAACATACCTGAACATTGGCCCCGGTAACAATGTTGGGCTTGGCATAAGGTAACCCTTGAGCCTTGCGCCTGTTCTGCCACCGCTTCTTGAAGGCGAGTCCTGCTAGCATTATGGCCTCTGATGAGCCAACAGTTCCTACTCCGACAGCCGCCTCCAAGTCTTCTAGTGGAGCATTGAACAGCCTTGCTATCATGTTCACACACCTATTCTGTTTACATTGATGTAGCATGTTAATATTTTTGAAGTGATACCAGCTGGCTTAGCTAAATGCTTTAATCTTGAGATCATTGGATTAGTGGAGTCATCCTGATATGAAAATAACGAGCAGTACAGGGAGATTGAATCAGATTCGTTCAGTTTTATTGTTGACGTCGTGTAACTGATCAAAATTCGGGGAAGAAGTCATTTTTCGCATCACATCGAACTTCTACGTGTTGTAAGATAGCTGCATGGCACATACTTTTATCTCTTTTTCAAGGCAAAATCTTGAATGAGACAGACTTACTAGTTACTATAGTTTATGTAGAGACAAATTATTCAGTTTTAAGGCAAAATCTTGAATGACATATTCAGTTTCATATACTTTTTTAAGGCAAAATGTTGGACGAGACAAACTTATTTTTTGCTTAACTAGATTTATTTATGCGGAACTTAACTTACGGTTGTCGAGAGTAATATTGATAACTTGGAAGGAAGGCGAGAAGAATAGGGGTTTTCTTTTTTTTTAATCTGAATTCCCCCCTTTTTTTGTAAATTTTAATTTTCAATCTTACGACGTTCAGCTACTCTATTTTGTTATTTTTCTGGTACTAATTGAGATCATTCTATTTGAGGGAAATCAACTTTTCAATTTTAACAAGAGGTTGACTTTTCAAATTCAAGACCTCTATTTTTCCATGGTCTTTTTTTTTATTTGTCAAATGGTTTATGTTTCTAAAGTTGAAGAAAAGTAGGACTAAACTAGTTAGACTCAAACCATGGAAATTCAACTCCTTCAAAAATCAACGTAAAAGATGATGACCTGAAGCTCGGTGGTGACAGGATACTCATCCATGTCAACATAGTTCTTGTTGATGGCAGCCATCATTAGCTTTTCACACTCTGGCTCCATCCAAGTTGTCACAAATGATGCTAAATTCAGCCTCGGATTTCCGTCTAACATCAGCTCGTCGTTTATTATTTGGTATGCCGCCTCCTTTGGTATTGAATTGTCCGCCATCTTAAACCTGACACGACATAAACACAAATAAGTCAAAAAATCAACATGATTATCGTGTAGCATGACTTGGTATGTCTTAAGCATAACTCAAAAGCAACACAAAGCGAAATGATCGTGAATATAAAGTTCATAATACGTACTTTGGAAGCGGGGTTTGGAGGTGGCGGGAAGCGAAGGTGGATTGAATACAAGCATCTGTATCAAAGACTGCTTCTGAAAGTACCATGGTTGATAAGCTTGTTGGGTAAATCAACAACGAAGATGCAAGTTTTGTATGCTCTCGTATGCTTGGTTGTTTGCTTGGTGAAAATGAGGAGCATTAGAATTATTTATATGAAAGTGTGAGGGGGTAATGGGTGGTTAAAAAACAGAGAAAAATCTATTGACAAAGTCACAAAAGTAATTGAAAATTGTATTACAATTTTCCGCGTGTAGGAATATATTCTTGTATTTAGTAGTATAAGTTTCCAAATGAAGTTTAAAATATAGAGGAAGTTTACAATGATACTTCTATATTAGTGGTTTGCTTTTTGTACAAGAGAAGAGTAGTAATGTGTTTTGACCATACCCTTTGGTTTCCATTTTAATTGCTACCTGTAAAATTTTTACGACTCTCAATGAACAATTTTAATCCTTTAATACTCGCATCATTGAAAGCTTTCACGCTTTCCAATGCATATTTTGAACGCTAAATAACTTAGGTTACACATGAAAATATTGTGCAAAATAGATATTAATAATCTATACACTGAGACGAATTTAACAAGATTCCACATGATTATAGTTTTCCTTACATATAAGTCACAACTTAGATTATAAGGTACTTGTGTGAATAGTGTCATATAATGCGAGCATTAAAAAAACGAAGAAAGTATACAAGTAGAAATTATAAATGTTGATATTTTTAATACTACCTCCGTTTTTCTAATGATTACACTTTTCTTTCTAGGAAATTTAAAATTAATGGTTACACTTCTCCTTTTTTCCCTTATTAGTAACTTTTTCTCTCTATCTGTCTCATACCACTTTTTCCTACACACGTTTATCCACTCATCAAAATATTGCCTAGGAGTCCGTAAAATGAGAAGTATAGCCATTAAAAAAACGGAGGAAGTAGTATTTATTGATATATATTTAACAAGATTCTATATGAGTGTGTTTGTCTTTATATAAAAATTATATTCGAAGGTCAAACAGGAGTATGTAAATAGTACTTCCTCTATTTCACAATAGATGCATCATTTGTACTTTTCACGCTTGCCAATGCATTTTAAACATTAATATTTTTAATTATTAATGAGTACATATTATAAAAAGCGGATATTAAAAATAGAGATGAAACTAACAAGATTCCACATGATTATGTTTTTCCTAAAATGTAGATTACTAAAGTCAATCAAAGTATAAGTTGTGAATAGTACACAATAATGACGCATCTATTTTTAAACGGAGGTAGTATAATAGAACATCCAAATGTTGTAATGGGAACGTAACAATAGACCATTCACCGTAGAATATATGCCAGATTGCCACCAAATTAGCGATTAGCAAACGGTTTTATGCTTCTATTTGTTCCTTTTTTATTTGGTTAGCAATGATGGTATCAGATTATCAGAATATATATATATATATATATATATATATATATGTCAGACATGATGGCATATTATCACATTTCATATTCCTAAAACTAGACTTATTATTCACCACCCTTACTAATATATGGCTAATAACATTCAAGTGATATTTGAATTCAGTTTCTCCTATTGAAGCATAGACCATAGATCGGTTGGTGCACGCAGACTTTTGCAAAATGGACTCCCCTCTCATTGGATAGAGATCACCGAAATATCAAGATCCTTTGCCCAACTTATTCCAGTTCTAAGATTTCAAACCAGTGCTAGTTGGTAAATGAACTTTGGCTTTTTTTGATAAGAAGAAGTGGCCCGAAATTTGGTTTTCCGTGCTTTCTTTGAAGTGAGATTATTCCCAAATATAGAGATGTTAGTAGGTGGTTTGAAGCAATTGTACGATTGATAGAGTAATTTCGAGATTTAAAAGGTTAGAGAACCCTAGAAAGAGTATGGAGTACCTAGCGAGGACTTGAGAATTTTCTTGTAATCAATACATCGATTCAAGCTCATGTGCAAGTACGTGGTTTTTATCTCAAATCTCGAGAGTTGACGTAATTCTTGTGCTTGCGTCATATATTACTTATTCTTATTATTAACTAGCTTTTGGCCAAGCGATGCCCCGAGGTTTTTGTGTGTTATAATTTAGTAGTTTAAAACAACTAATACTATTATTGGTTTAGAAAAAGTTGTCAATAGAAAAGTAAAATACAAGTCATTTTATTCATAATATTTAAATATATATATAATCTCATTTATAAATATAAGATTATATTAAGGTATATAGGAAGAATAATCATCTAGGTTGTCCCCGCACAAGGGCCTCATCCAAAGGCCTATTACAAGCCATACACCCTCTAGCTCCCCTCCAAATTTCCAAGCACATGCTTAGGGGAGGAGTTGATCCTTAGACCAAGTTAGGGAAGATGGAAAGACTCACCACCTGGGCAACTTAATTATTGGTTTCCATTGAAAACTCATAATATCATTATTAATATTGATTAAAGGAGCAACAATACTATACTAGAGTAACGGTTAGAAGTTTATATTGCATCTTTGAGGTCAAAGGTTCAATGCTTTTCATGGACTATGTTATTGTTAAAAGAATGAGCCAGTGACACATGACATACTGCAATTTATGCGTAGCGAAACAAAGTTTAAGAGAAACGTGATTAACATAATTCCTGCTTTTGATTTTCCTATTGCTTTTGATTCCACATTTTCATATTATCAGTAAATTAGTTTAGCTATTATCCAACAGAACCAGATACTTCAGGAGCAAGTCTAATTTTTTTCTTCTTCAATCCATAAACATGTGGAGTTTTCGAATCTGATTCAACTGTTATACTTCCCTTCCATAACCAAGTTTGCGGTGGCAAAACAATTATGCTTCTTTGAAACTCTCACTTGAACCGGAATATTAATAACATTATTATTCATCTCTATCAACTCTCTGCTTTCAACAATAATGTAGAAAATAAGCTAACATGATAAGAAGTCAAGTATATTCTCCTATGTATGTACTCCGTAGCTATAGGTAGCGTTTTAAAATATCCTACTTGTATATTATAAGCTTTTGATTGGGATTTGGGGAGGAGTTGACAGTTGAGGGTTTATGGCTTGTAATGGGCTTTTGGATAAGGCCAAATGCGATGGCAACCCAGAGAATGCTTCTAACCATAATATAATCTCATATTTATAAATGGTGAAAGTATTGGGTCAGACCGTCTGACCCAATCTTACTGTCAGACGGAGTCCCGCCACCGACGCCGCTCCTTCCTCCTTCCTCTCCGCCGACACCACCGACCCCACCATGCCTTTTCTTTGTGCCACCATCATAGTCTTATTAATAAAGCTGCCTCTTTTTTCAGTAGAAAAATGCAAACACAAAAAACCTCGACATTGATTCTTACCTTTCTTGCAGCTTGGAAAGAAGCAGAAAGCTCTCCTCCAGAGGTGATGGAAGTATCTCAAGAAACTATAGAAGCTCAAGAAACAGGTAGTGTGGAACCAGTATCTGACAGCAATGACGAGGAATCAGTATCGAAAGATGAAGCTGAACAGGAAAACTCTGCTTCCGAAAGTACACAGAGCACCTTTTTTTTGTTTCATTTGGTATTTGTTTTGTTTCATTTGGTATTTGTTTTGTTTCAGTTAGATATTGTTGTTGTTCAGTTGGGTGTTGTTTTATTTCAGTTGGTTGGTTTATCCTTTCAGTTGGTTATTTTATTCTTTCAGTTGGTCACTTTATTCTTTCAGTTGGTCACTTTATTCTTTCAGTTGGTTACAATCAAAATACATCCAACTGAATGAAGAGAAGGTTCAACTGAAAGAATAGAAAGGTCCAACTGAAAGAATAAAACGACCAACTGAAAGAATATAAGGTCTAACTGAACATATTCACTGAACAACTAAAATCAAAATACATCCAACTGAAAAAAATTTGGAACCAACTGAAGTTCGTCTGACACAATACCTTCTCTTATAAATGAGATTATATTTTTTTTCATAAAAGAAACCTCATACAGATTAATACCCAACTTGCCCAACAAGAGTACAAGGCCCCTTAAAAGTATTTTTTTTTATTTGAAAGAAATAAAAGTATTTATTGCTATAGTATATTTTTTCATCTATTTTTCACTTGTCTCAACTCCGACTATAACATGATCTAACCCTTATCGTCACTTAGTGACCCTTACTAAATTTCTTTTTGTTTTATATTTTAGAATAAATGAACCTAAACACAAATTAATAGGTCCGAAATAAAATGAAATTAGTGGATATAAACTGAATTGAACAGTAGTCAATAAGTTAAGGAGAGGAAAATTTCAATAGGTACTAACACGTTATAAAACATACTTCAACAAGTTACAAGAAAAGTTTCGAATAAACAGCAGATAAATTCCAACAAGTTAAGATAAGTTCAGATAAGTTCAAGTAAGACAGGATAAGTCAGATGAAGTCAAACAAAAATCCTTATTTGAACTTATTAGCTCTAAGTTTAATTGATATGATATTTTTCTTGAATCATTCAATGACTAGTTTAATCCAGTTTGTGACTAGTTTAATCCGTTCGATCAATAAGTTTGTTGGTCATTTGTTTTTTTTCAAAAATGTTTATTGTGGTTCGAGATTCAAAAGGAAATAGAGGAAGGAGCGAAAAGGGGAAGACTGGGTTGGCTCAAGCCGGTAGTTTTAGATGGCAAATGTGTGATGGTAGTAACGAGTTAAAGTGTGATTGGATGAACTTGTTAGAAGAATTTGTAATTGGATTTAGTCTGATTTTATACTAACATTGTCTTGTGTTTAGTGTAAATGATTTTTAAGGGGACGAGTTTGTAGTTTCTTTATTGGTTCAAGATAGAAGAAAGATATTTTGTTATATATAGATGTTTCTTTTGTATTAGAATAGTGGAGTTGGGTATAGGAAGAATATAGGAATACTTGATGTATTTATAATTTATCATAGGTAGTATTCGAGTTAATTAGGTACATGTGCTTAATTATGAGGTGATAATGCTCAGTATTGGTTGTTTGATTTCATATACAACTTTTATTATAATACAGTCGGGTGCATCATGCTTATAGTACACCGGGATATGTGATGAATACTCTCGATTTCATGGGAGATTATGTAAGAATCGAAATATAGATATAGAGCTTAGAGGAAGTCTTTTGCTAAATAATCGTTTCACCTGATGTTTTATACTATAAGCGCGCTTAAATAATATTGTGACTTTATTTCAGTAATTCTATTGAGAGGCTCCTCTTACTTTCATTAGTAAGAACATTATTATTGCATGATTGCATGATTGCATCAACAATAATAACCTTATCCTTTTATTAATTCAGCCGTTCATGTTTATAAACAACTTACTTCATAAACTACAGCCGATAACCCATTTGTGCATGGTATTTGTGGGTAATCTTTTTATCTAACATTATCATAATTTAAACTAATGGTGCGAAAGATTTTATATTCTTCCTTTTGAGATCTAGAGACTTGCAAATAATATAAATGAAGTTGAAATTTCATATCAGATTTTAAGGTATTACCTCAATAATACTTTACTGATCACAACTTATATTTTCTAGGTGAAATATGTAACTATTCTCTAATTAAAAGTTTTTTGTGTCTTTTCGAAACGTACTATATTAAAAAAATTGAAAATGAGATAAGACTTAAGAGAAAGGACTTAAGAGAAAGGACTGAACATCACTACAGAAAGAATACATATACAGCAATGTTATCCTTACTTTAATTACTCCCACGTACAAGGGGCAGTTTCAAAGCTTACTCTTGCTACGTTGCTACAAAACTCAAAAAGTAGTATAATTAAGTATTGATATGGTTATTTGGCTAAATCTTATTAGCTAACAACATGCTTGGACAGAAATTTAAAAAGGAAAAGAAGTACTCCGTAGCAAAAGATAATCTCTTGTTTGGATAGCATAGAATATAAGCGAAGGAGAGAGATTAATCTGATTTTATGCTTTTCTTTTATTGGACTGATTTTTATGCTTTCATATTAGTCGCATATGATAAAACGGTTGATAAAGTATTGGTTTCTCGATTGCATAGTTTTGAAGGTTGAACTAGTTTTTTGGCCCAGGCGATGCCCTGGAAAAATCGTATTGTGTTATCTTTTGTATATTTCATTGGATCTATTGTTTTGGCTAAGATTGCGTGTTGTTGTTTTTGTATGGTTGTGTTTGCTATAAATTATTTTCTTGGGTTAGTTCTTTTTTTTGACCGTATGGTTTTTTGCTCATTTTGTGTGAATTTGATATCCCTTTTTTTAATAAGGAAATGAGTGTTTATTATTGATATACATAATTGAATAAGATTTGTAATACCTTTCGGACCTACTTGGAATATTTTTTTACATTATAGAATAATAGTTATAACATAAGTTCTTATTTCATCACTAAGTCTCATATTCTAGAGCATTTTTTGAACAATATGTTCTACTTTACCTAAATTTTATTATAAAATGTATGTGGTACTCTTGCTCGTCGGCAAGCCATACCAATGTATTTTATCGCAATAAGTCATCCTTGCAAATGTACGCCGCTGCCACCACCAATCCACCACAATAACACCATTTTTGCCTCAAAGGTTGAGGCAACAAATAAAGAGGAATGGTAGGAAGAGGAATTTTTTAATATAATTATAGGTTAAGGATAAGATATAGCAGTAATGAGGGAATCGAAATAAACAAACAAATTATAAACCGAAGAGGGATTGTAATAAGATATATTTCTTTCCTTTTTAATATAAATTGGAGGAAGAGAATAAGGTAAATATTTAATCGGAGAATTGTATTGGACAAAAAAAATCAGACGCACATTGGAAGAGAAAAAGTTTGAGGAGGTTCTTCTTTTCCTAACAAAAATATAGGTAATGAGATATATAACTTAAAAGCCAAAGTAGATCACAAAAAGGAGGTGTAGTCTAGTGGAAAGTGATGGAATTCTATTTGACAAGTCTCAAGTTCAAACCTCGTTAGTTGCATTTTGTATGATGCAATATCAATAGATGACATGGGGTGACACGTGGCGGGTAGCAACGCTAGCTCACGCTTTTTAATATATATATATATAGATAGATTAGTGTTTAAACCCAGGCGATGCTCTATGTTTATGTGTATTATACATTAGTACTTTAAGACAACTAATTTGGAGTTTAAAGATATTAGTAAAAAGTTACACAAATTAGTAGTTTATTCATAAATGCAATTAAAATATTGTAACTTAATTATTGCTTTTCACTGAAAACATATAATATCATTATTAATATTCATAAAAGACGCAACAACAATGTAGTGGTGCAACGGTTAGAGCATTTACCTCCCACACTCGAGGTCGCGAGTTCGAAACTTCTTATGGACAATTTGCATCTTTTTATGAGAATAAATTTGATTAAATGTTGTTGAAAAGAAGGGAGAGTGACACGTGGCGGATTGCAATCTATGCCTATGCTTTTTAATATATATAGATTTTGATTATTCATAAGTTATAACTTAATTATTTTAATAATTTAAATTTATAACAATAAATATTATTTTTATAGCGGTACTTAAAATATATATTATCTCATACTATATCATCATTATTTTTACAGTGTCTAAAATCAAAGATACAAAATTTTCTAACATTTAAACATTTTACTTTAATAGGTCAAATATGAAGGGAGATATATTGCATGAAAGTATAAGTTCCTACTTACAAACACAATATATTGAAAAAAAGCCTTGGACGAATAATCTGCTTCGTCTCGAATAAAGTTGACGAATGGGTCTTATGAGATAGACTTTGTGTATATCTTATACTAATATATGACCAAATGAATTCGTTAGTAAAAGTTGCTAAAACTAAAAAACATGAGTATTAATTAATCATTTATTATATTGATCGACGCGTGATTTTAGAATAACTTCGCAAATTAACTCTATATAATGTACCTAATACTTTCTCTAAAATAATAATTCATTTAATACTTATATGTAGTCCTTAGATGGTTAGATTGCATTTTGCATATATATATTAGGTTAGGTCTTGGTGACTCTAATTTCAAGCATGTTGCTTTTCCCATCTTCTTCTAAATAAGATTGGTCAACCTTAGTTTTGGTCCACGTTTGACACAACCTTTGGTCCTTTTGCTTGGCTTGGTCAATTGATGGTTCAAAATTTCCGTCAATTGAATTCGTTTTAAATGGTTTACTAAGTTAACAAAATGGTGCAACGTCATGTCATACATTTCCTCATGTTTTGGAGATCGGAGACTACGACTTCCATTTATAATTTGTGATGTGCGGTTGGATGGTTTCTTTTTGTTGTGAATGGAATAACCGGTTATTTTTAGCTGCTTAATTATTTGACTGATTGCGTAATTATTGATTATTTATAAAAGTATTTGATAAAAATGGTTGCTAATGTTAGTTGTTAAGTACAAAATAGAAGTAAAAGCCAAAAGCCAGCTGAATGCAGCTTTTGGCTGAAAAATCGGCTGGCTTTTCAACAACTCCAAAAGCCGTTTACCAAACACTTATTTTGTTGTTCAACCGCATATAAAAGACAAAAGCCAAAAACCAACAACAAAGTTACTCAAAAGTCGTTTACTAAACACCCCTTCCTAAAAAAAACTAGGGGTCAAGCCCCAATTTCAATTTTAATTCTCGTTTCTAATCTACATATTTGTACTTTGTTGGTTGACAAAGATTGTCTCTATTTTAATAGGTTTCAGATCCTGCCAGATACAATTCGTTTTCATATCGTGAGATATATGAACATCGCAGCTGTTTAATTATTCAAATAAGTGATTCATGAATAATATTTTTTTGTATAAATCTGCAATTTTTTATCAATTACTTTTTGGAAATCTTCCAAATTAAATCAAGAGAACTTTCCTCATAAAATAATCAAAAGGATAGACGCTCTCCGTAAAGCTATATAATTAAACAACAATTACCAAACAAGGCTTTGTTCAGAGGTAATCTGGTAAAGTCTTAGTTCTTCATATTATTACTTACTTTTATCGTTTGTAAAGTATATATTATTTTTGTATTTATACTTCTATCGATGATGATATTCCAACTTTCGCATAATCTATCATCTTCCCTTATAAGAAGTTATTAGTGAAGGTTTCGTCTTATTACTTCAAGGATATTATTTATATACTATTATTTATCATTATAATAATTACTTATTATTATAAATTTATTATTATAAATTTATTATTATTTACCTATTATTTATTATTAATTACAATTCAATTGCGTACATCCTTATAGTCACCAGAAATATAATGAATAGGAAGTTTTTCTTTGGTCAAAAATTGGTAGCACCAAAAGTAAATGCGTACATCCAACTTTGTTCTTACAACTTACCATTATGCCAGAGAGAGCCAATAGAAAAGCAGCACTCTGTTTTGGTGGTTGGTGTTTTAACTTTCAAGGTTACTTTCTAATGCTAGTTCTCCTTTCACCTTAACAAACTAAACTTAAAACTTTATAACATGTCATATATTTGGAAGATAGGGCTCCAATTTCAACTTTAATTTAATGGGAGTAAATTCTAGCTGAATACACCAAAGTTTAACCAAGATTGTTGGTCTCTTCCTAACCTACACCCTACCCTAAAGGCCTAAACCCTTGTGGCCTCACTAAAGGGAACATGAGACTCCTTTGATTATCCTCTTTAGTCACAACAAAGATGTAACGATAAGAAATACACCATGTTTAATGTTTTTTTTCTAAAATAAAATTAGGAGTAACAATTAGATACTTTAATTTGTAACATTTGTTTAAAATATTATTAATCATGCGGTCATGCCTAGTTATGGATACCGACCATATTTATAATCTATTGTAAACTGTAATGTACTTACATTCAGTCACATAACGTAAATGCTTTAATTTATGTTGAATTATGAACATGAAACGATAAAGAGAACTCAGTTACTTTACTTTCGTCTGTTGTTATTTACTAAGCTAGTTATTGGACTGGATGATGCTTTGAGTACATTTTATTGTGTTAGATGTCGTTGATTTTAATATCTCCAATTCTCTATTAGTTTTTTAGGATACTTGTTTAGACCATGACTATTTTAGTTGTTCTTTTTTAGGATTTTTGTAAAAACCCCGTGTGCATTACTTTGATTTTGATTTTCATGAGCAAAGAGATTTTCAACCATGTTTTTAAGCGGATAAGTTTTCATGGGTACCAATTCCAATATTTTAGATTGAACGTCAACAACTAGTATTTCTCCAACGAAATCATGATTTTATCTCTAGAAAGTAAGGAAAATAGATAAACCAACCTTTGGTCTAATTCCACGCCTTATGACGAAAGGGGAGTCGGCTTGCTTTTGGGGAGGTAGACTTGGGCCGCAAGCTATCTCTTCCCGAAAGCAAAAGTAGCTCGAGCCAAGGGCGAGAGCGAGGCCACACCGAGGGGTGGGTAGGGGCGAGCGATTGAGAGAAAAGGATGGTGTGGTCACACATACCATGATCCATTGAACAACAATCTTCGTCCGCCCCGAGGAAACCTTTGCACGCCAGAAAAGGGGCGTAGTAAATCGCTAAAGTGAAGATTTTGTAAAGAAGGATTGCTTGTAAAGAAAATTCCGTCCCCTCGAGAATCAAGAATTGAGGAAAAAGAAAGAGGAGCACACGAAAGCAAGTATTTAACTTGTTGTCTTTTCTTAACTCTTTCTAATAATGATTATTAGGTCCCTTGTGGATTGGAAGCGAATCCTAAACTTGACTTTGAAAGAGCTTCGAAACCAATGCGCTTTGATGATAAGAGGGGAAATAAAGAATTGAAGACAGGTTATGCGATTCCTGGAGTTGTTGTTGCTCCTATACCTGTTTGAGGTGTTAGAAGACTTGTCTTTGAATACGCCTGATTGGATTCTATCTAAGCCCATCAACCAAAAGGTTGAAGATAGCCCCTAGATCAACAAAAAAAATTAGGGTTTTAGAGGAAAAAGAGAGAAAAGAGACAGCTAGGGTTGTTTGCCTTTTTCTTATGTGTGTTTTTATTTGGGTGGTAAGTGAAAATGAGTATAATAAGTCCAAATAAGGTGAAAAAAAAAAACAACTTCCAAAATTTTGGAGGTAGTTTAATGAGTTTCTCTCACAGTTTTCTTCTAAATATTTTTAATTCATCTCAATTTAATAAAAACAAGATTAATTGAGTCTAATTCAATTCAATTTAATTCAGTCTAAGAGAACAAGGACTATAGTAACTCCGGACCAGACCACATATCATACTCCATTCTCCACCCCCATCGACCTCGAATGGATCTCATGCTAATTAAGGCCCATAACATCATCAAACACACCAATCTTTACTATACCAATGTCGATTATTTCATATTAGTATGGATAAAAAGTAGTTCAAAAAAGCCCAACATCAACAAAATTTGTAAGTCCATCTTCATAAAGTGAACAACCCGTTTCAAATCATTAATGGGATGCTTACATTTTCTTGGAACTCCCAAAAAAAACCAACTTTCATCATCAAATAAATCAATTTGGTGATTCATTAATCTTCTTCTCCAATATTGATCGATGCAAAATTGATTAGATCGAAGAAAGAAAAGATGGGTTATAAAAAATGGGGAGTAGGAATCATAGGAGTAGGAGCAATAGTAGCAGGAAGAGGAATAAGCAAGAAATATGGGTGGGATAAAGATGAATTAATGGAGGTTTTTAAGAATTTATCAGATCAATTAGGGATATGGGCAATACCAGCTTATGTGGGTATTCATACACTTACATTAGCTCTTTGTTTGCCTTCTGCTGTGTTCTTTGAAGCTGCTGCTTCTCTCCTTTTTGGGTTTCTTCCTGCTGTTCTTTGTGTCTTTTCTGCTAAGATTCTTGCTGCTTCTCTCTCCTTCTGGATTGGCAGGTACACCCTTTTCTTAATTGTATTTTTGGGTTTTTGTTTCATAAAGAATTGAGCTTTGAGAGTGGCCAGTGGCGGAGCTAGGATTTTTAGTATCAGAGTGTCGATTATAGGATTTTATGAATTATGGAATTGGTTACTTGGGGTTACAAAATCGAAGATTAATACGGAGTATGATATTTTAAATGATTAGTTGTCCAATGAAAAAGAAATAGAGTAATTGGGACCCTTTCCTCAATGTAGGTCCTCTTATATTGTCATACGTGGCGATTTGACAATGGTGGGGAGTTTCAATATTTGGCATGAGTAAATTGTAATACATAGCATTGGTGCAATTACTTTGGAACTTGGAAGTGTTGTATTTGCTTGATGAGGTGTGCTATATTCTGTGTTCTAGATGTGTTGTCATCTCTACTTGGTTACTTATTTTTTGTGTCTGTGTTCTATCCCTTTTAACTTTTGTGATCAGACTTTGACCATGAAACTAAGTAATGTGAAAAAATATAGTTGTGCGAATGCTTGTTAGATTCTGTCTCAATGTCTGTTTTTTGAAAATGAAACTTTTAATGATTTGTAGAAATGTGTAAATGGAGGTACGTATGGTCACGATAGTTTATTGTAGAGTATGTAGACCAGCGCAAACAAAAAGCGTAGAACAAAAAGATCCCAGTAGAGTGTTAGATTTTGTGCAAAGATTGAGGCATTTCAGTGGTTGATTGCGTTAATGTAGGATGTTAGCACAAAGGGTTGTATTTGTTAGGAAGTGTCAAAATGGTTTGGCTGGCTGCGAGAAGGGAAAATCCTCCAAATGGGGGGGATGAGCAGCTTTGCTGGAGAAGGAGAACCCGTGAAGAATTGCATACTGGCAACCAAATAGGATAAAGAATTTGTATAGCCTACATAGTACAATTTTGTCTGTCTTTTCAACATCAACCAAATGACAACTTTGTTGTTTGATGGGTTTAGAGCTCAATTTTTGGAGCTATATTTGTGTCTCATGAATTTGTTAATAGTAGTTTGCCTGTTTGACAAGTTCTTTCCAAATAACTCTTGCAATTTTGCTAGAATGGTTTATTCCTATTCTAAATTTCAACCAGCAAGTTCTGTTAGACAATCATCTTTTGAATGTTGAGTGACTACTGTCTTTCAAAATCCATCCAGTCCATTCAACTGACCGGTGACATAACAAAGTTGTAGTGGAGGTTTATGATTTGGAAATTGATTACAAGAGACTCAGATACATGGCAATTCTATATTGGGTATTGTTGATACTTTCTAGTTGTAACTCACTTGACACAGGTCAACTCATATACCATAAGCAATAGGAGTACATATTACAGGCAGAAAGGAAAATGAAAGATTCTGTTATGTTTAATGGTTTCTATTTTCTATAAAAACAAAGGAAAGGTGGTGACAGATTGGGAGTTCATGATTTGCATTTCAAGACATATAAGCTCTCCGATTTTTACGCTCTCCTTTATCTACATAGTGATATTTCTAGTAATGATTTTGGAATCATTTCTTTCCTTTTTCGCAGTCGTATGTGTCTGATATCAAAATATAGAGACATGGTTTAGTTTAGGTTGTATACAATAATGATTGGGCTGATAGAAATCTGGAGTTTTCTTCATCTTGCTGTTTTTTGATTGGTTGTTGGAAGCTTTTACCCTGTTTCAGTTTAAAATTATGAGAAGCCCTCCAGTGTGAAGTGTGTGGGAGAACCTTAGTCATTTAAATTCAAGACTTTATTAGCATTCGTGAAAGTTCTTGGTAAATTATAAGGGTACCTTGGCTTTTTTCTCTAAATTGTGGAATCACTAGCGAAGAGATTAGAAAACTTATATTAACTGTCCACTCCTTTAACGTGCCTTTGCTGTGCTACATTTGGCTACCTTGAATTCAAAATTTATTGACATCGTGTGGCATCATACTTTGAACTCCATCCTTTGAGCTTCAATATGTCACTATATGGGCTTATTATGCAAATTGTAGGCTGCCATTTTCCTATTGATGCTAATAAGTAATAGATTTGTGCATATGTCCCAGTATTCGTGCATTACTGTTGATGCTAATAAGTAATTAACTTGTAACTTTATGTATTACTGTTAAGGGCCTTGAGGCTAATAGGTTTTCTAACATATTTTGATATGTTGCTGTTCAAAGACTCATCTTCATGAGTTCAAGTTCGGCAATGCAGCGGGTGCAGGGTAACAAGCATTTTCATGTGCTCTTGAAAGGTGTGGAACAAGATGGTTGGAAATTCGTTCTTCTTGCCCGGTTTTCTCCTGTCCCCTCTTATGTCATTAATTATGCCCTGGCTGCTACAAAGGTCAGATTTTTTGTGGATTTTCTGCTTCCTACCATTATTGGTTGCTTGCCGATGATTATACAAAATACCTCTATCGGGAGTCTTGCTGGCGCTGCTGTTGCTTCAGCATCTGGTTCTCAGAAATCTCAGATTTGGTCATATATTTTCCCACTTATTGGGATAATGTCCAGCATTTTTATTACTTTTAGAATCAGAACATACTCTAAAAATATTTCAGTTGCATCTTCTACAAGTGAAAATATTAGCAATTCTGAAAATGCTAGTGACTCATCTCAACTATTAACCAGTCACAAGGACAAGAATGTGAAGAAAAGGCGGTGATGTTATTTCTTAGTTCCATTTTTCGCCTCTACTTGATTTAGGCAGATTACAGGTTTGGAGCATTACAGATTGCGCTATTTGTTAGAACTCTTCCCTTTTAATGGAAAATCCATATTCTGAAATATAATTATTATCAATTACATTACCTTTGACTCGTCAATTTTACGACTCATACTATAAAATTATTATTATACATTTCTTTTGGTTTACATCAAGTTTAAGCTTTGACTTCAACAAACACCCTTGGTCTTCCCTCCAGTCACTCTTATTTCCTTATGAACCACTTTGTGTTTGTCTTTCTTCCAATGGACCGAGGTTTCTGGTATGTGCAAAGAGCCCGCATCAGCATCTTTATCACCTTCACTTGGTTTGACTTCCATTGTGAAAGTGATCCTTGGAACATTTTCTGTTAGTTCGGTTAGTGCTTGTTTTATGTGTGAGAGTAGCTTGTCCACCATTTGCCTCCCAAAATCTTCTCGAACCACAACTCGGAGGATCGTTATATGCTCAATGTTAGCAGGCATTGTGTATGCTGGTACAATCCATCCATGGTGTCTCAGGGCTTTCGATAGGTCAAATGCCAGGCTTTTGTTCTCATCTTTAAAGGCAAAGGCCACTAGTGGTATCCCTTGCTCTTTTGAGACAATGTCAAATCGCCCCATTTTCTCCAATCCTCTCCGAAGTGTTCTTGCATTTTCTATGCAATTTTCGATGACATGTTTGTACCCCTATACAAGAAAGAGTTAGAATACTGTTAGAGTAGTGAACATCTTCATATTTAAACAGTGAATCATGGGGCAGAAACTGTGTTCCTGCAGTCCTGCTCATACAACTGTCAAGTAGGTTAGTCAGGTGGTTTTCAGGTCGGTTCATTTGTTTTCTCGCTTGAAAGATCTCATCCAAGATCCCGAGTTTTTGGGTTATTTTGGCAGACTCAGGTTAATATCATCTCTGTCATAAATCATGTTCAAAACAATCATTTCGGATGGGTTCCATTTTGTTTGAGTCAGACCACATTTGTACAAGTTATGAAAATCCTGCTGCTGATTGTGGTAAAAATCGAGTCTTTTGAAGTAAAACTAGTACATCTCCTGCTACTTTCATGCTAGAAGTGAAATAAAGAGTATAACAAACATACCTCAAATCCCAGCCTTAGGAACTGATAATATTGTGCAACTATTTGACTTGCTCCTGCATATCAGTGAATAAGATCAGTGCTGAGTCCTCCCGTTCTCACCCCTCCCCTCATCTTTTTGAAAGCAAATGGTATATTGGTATAGTATAAGTCCTGTGCATTACCTTTGGAGAAATTGAGGGTGAAAGTAGGTTGATCAGCTCCGAGGTAGTTAATGTGGAAGACAAGCTCTTCCGGGAGATCTTCTTTGCTCCTCCAGACGACCCACCCAACTCCGGCATAAACAAGACCATACTTATGACCACTCACATTTATACTCTTCACCAATGGTAACCTGAAATCCCATTTAAGATCAGGGTATACAAATGGAGCGACAAATCCTCCACTTGCTGCATCTACATGTATTGGAGTGTTCCACCTGCGTTTCCAAGAGATGATTAGCAGAAAAGAGAAAGAGAAAGAAAGGAGCAGAGGATAAAGATTAAAGTTTGGTATATAGATGATTGGCGGAAAAGCCACTATGAAGCTTTGATAAGTTTCAAGATAGGTTCAGATAAGTTTAGTTAGAGGTCAGTGGCGGATAAATGTTCAGATAAGTTTAGTTAGAGGTCAGTGGCGGATAAATTTTTATTGGCCTCAGTTGCTGAACTTTCAGTAACATTTGCAAGAGTTCTTTTCAAAGACAATTCCAAACATAGATCATAGAAATCCATGATATAGGCTACCTGAGTTGGATTTATTACTGTGATAGGTCGAAAAAAGTTGCAAAAAGTGCAGACAAGTTTTTTGTAAGAGAATAGAGCCTGGTTAGTAAGGGTATGGAGTGACTCAAACCTAGGACCTGGACACTGGTGATCTTTGTCTTAATAAACTTACCCAGTTTTCTTGTTTTTCCCGGCAAGAAGGTCGTTCAAGAGCTTGACATCTTCAAACTCGCCATTGAGGGTGGATCCTAGAATGGCCGCCACACATATTGTGTTCTCATCCACCAATTCTACAGCTTTTGCAGGGTCCATCACATAGCATCCTTCACTTAGCTTCACTTCTTTCAGCTCTACATCAAAGTACCTCGCGAATTTTTCCCAGCATACCTGTAAAATAGCGAGGGGGAGAACTAGGAAGTTAATAGCACTTCTTCAATAGTACAAAAATAACAAAGCTGGGAAGATCATGTACCTGAACATTGGCACCAGTTACAATATTAGGTCTGTCAAAGGGCTTCCCTTCAGCCTTTCTCTTGTTTTGCCATTTCTTCTTGAAAGCTAACCCGGCCAACATTATTGCTTCTGATGATCCCACTGTTGCCACTCCTACTGCTACTCCATGTTTGCCTTTTGCTGATGGTGCATGAAACATTCGTCCGATCATATTTACACACCTATTCTGTAGATCCAGAGAAGTAAAAGTTTTTAATCATGTATCGTTGAAGATGTTGATGGAAAAAGAGCTGTTAAGATGAAACCCTATTAACAATGATATGCATAAGAAGGCAACAAGAGCTTAAGCACAGGGGTTCTGGAGGGGCCATGCCTCTCCCTTGCTTCAAGATAATTATTAAATATGCCCAAATATTCATCAATTATAAAAGAGATAAAAAATATATATATTTGATCTCGGCCCCCCTCACTTTAAAATTCTGGCTTCGCCCTTGAGCTTAAGAAGGCTTCACGAGACTAGACAACTCGCGAGCTACTTGCAGCGAGTTCTGCTAAAACCTTAATTGACGAAGAGTTAAATGTGATTTGCGAGTCCAAAAATTGATTTTTTTTATGACTTGTAAATGTTGTCTATGGCATATGTTTGCCAAGTATCCGAACTCAGGTGAAATTAAGCTTATATATGAAAAGATAGCAATTACCTGAAGCTCAGTGGTGACAGGATACTCGTCAATGTCAACATAGTTCTTGTTGATGGCTTCAGACATGAGCTTATCACATTCAGGTTCCATCCAAGTTGTCACAAAGGATGCCAAATTCAGCCTTGGGTTTCCGTCAAGCATAAGCTCGTCGTGTATTATTTGGTAGGCTACGTCTTTTGGTATCGACTTCCGGGGCATCTTATACCTTCAATCAACCAATAACCACACTTAGAAACTCACAGCCTTGGATCCAAAAGATGTTCCCTCGATCTCAATGTCCCATAAAAAATAACGTGTTAAACTTAGAGACGTGTATCACATTCTTTTAATAAATAGTGTAAAAGTAAAAATAAAAGCGTCTAAATAAAAGATAGGTGTCCCTACATCACATGAGGAGACCGGAGAGAGATAATCAATGGTAAACGGGGTACTTTTCCGAAATGAATCAGTAAGTTAGTGTAGAAGTTTATTGTGGACGAATAGAGTATGTAAAATAAGAGTATTCTTTGTTATATAATCACTTCCTTTGTTTTATTTTTCTATTGCGACATTTTAATTTTTGCTTGTTCTCAATATATTTTAAGCAACATTAATATGTTAAATCTCAACCTCAAAAATATGTGATATTTTATTTGAATGCTTGGATTAAGGGTTAATCCTCGCGAAAGAGATAGAGAAAATGTTTTGAATGCTTGGATTAAGGTTTAATCCTCGTGAAAGAGATAGAGAAAATATGATAGTGAATGTAGTATTGTTAATTTTCTTCAATATAAAGAAAAGAAAAAACTACTATATTTTAAAAAGATATTTTCTCGGCTCAGCAATTATTGCAACATTTGCTAGTTCGTGGTGTGCTATGCAATACTTTGATCGTTAATATTTCCGATTATTGTATTAATAAAAGTTATGAAAAATTGATATTGAAAATTAACATATTGAGATGAATCTAACAAAAATTCACATAACTATTACTTTACCTATATGATGGTGAAAATTCGAGATTAGAATTCTTAAAATGTAAGTGTTGTAAGAATTATAGAACGAAAAGTATACAATTCCAAGCGTAACATACGATATTCCATTTACCTTGGAAGAGGTTCATGGGCATATCTTGAAGCAAACACCGAGCTAATAACATGGGCTTCTGTCTCCTCTTGTGTTTGGATGTGTGTTAGTACCATATTCTCTTCACCTTCTTGAGATCTTTTTTCTATTCCAAAGTACTATTTTCTTTCCCACCTTTAATTGTGCCCTAAGTATGGTTTAGCCTATGGTTCAACAGTTGTTTTGGCCTGAATTTATACTTATGTGCATGTAATTGAGAATAGAAAGCCTATTGGAATCAGATTCCCTTTGTTGCTTCTGATTGTTGCATTCCTTTAACTTCATTCTTCCTTCGTATACCTTGCAATCAACAACAACTACTACTATTGTCTAAAGTTGCAAGTTTGCAGGGGTACAATCACATGATTAATCCCTGATTACTATGGCTTGACAGTAAACATTATGCACGTTATGTTAGGGTGTCATAGTTAATTAAATATCCATTAATCCACAGGGTCTATATATTACATTTTTTTTCCAAATAAGGTTTGTCTTAATTTTTAATACATTAATAATTTTGGCTTTTGTATACAGTGAAGATATTGTCAATACAGTTTTTGATGGTGCCAAATATAAAACAAAAAACTCGTGATATTGTGTGTCGTGCGGATGAGGTTGCTAAAGGCATGTTTAGCTGGTCCTTTTATGTTTTCTTCTATCTTGTAATTTTTGTACTTTTGGTTTGATTATGTCACAAAAGAAGAAGAAGATGGCATTATAGGATATTAACGAAAGTGGTAAGCTACATCAAATTCATGCTATAAATAGATGTGTTATTTCCTCTTTTAATTGACATATATCCACAACAAATTAACACAATTTATAGATTGAAATTAACGGTTAAATCAGGGCCGTCCAATGATTTTGGGAGGCCTATACTAGAACCTAAAATTAGACCCTTATTTATAAAAGTTTAGTTATTACATAATAAAGGAAACAAGTATATTTATACCAATACTATATAAAAAAAAGGTATATTAATTATACGTGTTATCATTGAGTTGATGGTCCGTGTAGTATTTCATTTTTTCAAATATTAATTATTATATGATCAAAGGTTTTAATTTATTCAAAAAGGCTATTTTATGAAATTTTTGAAGGTAGGGGTAGTAAAATTAGAATATTTATTTTATATAATCAAAAGTTTTTATTTATTAAAAAATTTATGGTACAAAAATTAAAACCTCTTTGATAAAGTTGCTACTTTAAGTAGCGAATTTAGCGCCGTAAAAATAGCGAGTTTAACTACCTCTTTTGTACTTCAAATATCGTTGAGAGCAAGTCTTAGCGGGGCTTTTTTTTTGCAGTGGAAAAATCTTACCAATAAGAAAATGAACACATGCAACAGCTACTACAACCAATGAGAGCATTAGAGCCATTCTCGGCTTTAACTAAATCATCGTAGCACACAAACCTTGTGGATTTGGGAGAGCTTTAACAAGTCAGCCAGATTGTTAGAACAACGTAGTCGAGCTACTGCAAACCTGCATAAATAAGATAGGCAATGGGCATCCACCTCAAATTTATCCTCGAGAAGCTTGTGTCGTACAATTGTGGAGAAGATAAAGGGGAGCAAGTAGACGCTTGATTTGCTTGCTTTGATGTGAGGCTCCAATAGCATTAGCGGAAAACAGTGAAAGAGGTAGCTGAAAGTACACATTTCATTCATTATCGGCACAACTTAAAGACTCCACGAATTATTAATTCGCCAAAGAAGCAATCCCAAGGTTCCGAAAAGATAGAATCTTCTTTGAAACCCAATCACATTTCCTTATGACTTGACACTATGGCACCTTGCCACCTTATGTAAGAGCGTGGAGAGCATCTCTTCATTTTAAGAGTGCTTAGAAAATGTCGAGGCTCTACAAACCCCAAAGCTAAGTTGGGGCACCTGCTCCAGATCAAAGATTCTTGTTGTGAAGACACCTACGATCATCACAAACAATAGGGAAATGTGACACCTACAATCATCATTGAAAACCAAAGAACAAGCTACACTTAGGGGTGAGAATGAATTGTTCGACCTCGACTCTGTCAAAACTCGATCAAAACTCCGCTCGTACAAGCTCGGCTCGAATTCGGGCTCGGCTCCAAAGCTTAACGAGTCGAGCTGAGCTAGGCTAGGCTCGGCTCGAAAGCTCGTGAACAGGCTCGACTAGCTTTTTTTAGGACATTTTTAAAAATAGTAAATTATTTCCTACAAAAATAGATTCTTTTTCTTAAAAATGGTTCAAAAACGAGCCTACTATAACCGAGCCGAGCTCGAGCCTCAAAATATTTCACGAGCTCGAGCCGAGCTCTCGATTTACAGGCTCACCGAGCTCACTAGTCGAGCCGAGCCCAAGAGTGTTCGGTCTTGGTTTGTGCGATAATCACCCCTGCCTACGCCTATAGATGAACTACTAAGACGAATCTTAGCCTTGACACGATAAAAAATCTTCTCTGTCAATTTTGCTTCCTAAACGAAGATTACTATTCCCAAAACATACCACCTGAGACTAAGATAAGTACAAAGATCCAACATAAGGTCTTCTGAAAAGAAAAAAAGCCCCTATACACTCCAAGCAATTTTGCACACAACCTGTGATTGGTACTCTTACTCACCCAAAGAATCCCTCGATTCCCCTCATTCATACCCCCAACATTGGGTTTTGGGGCATTATCTCGAATTATCGTGTACTACCGTCAACTAACACTCCCAACGATCAAACACTTTTATGTGAGCCAAATTTCACACAAGTACATCGACCGGCCTGAAAATACTTGTATAAAAACAACAAAAATAGATACTTCCTCTATTTCATATACTTAAATTGTTATATTTCTTGTTTTCACGCAGGCCAACGTAAAATTTTGACGTTTATATCTTTAGTAGTGTATTTGTAAAAAATTATAAAAAATACATATCAAATATATGCATATCAAGACGAGTCCAACAAGATCCCACATGACTATATTTTCTCTTACATATGAATCACAAATGACAGTCATAGTAAACTTTGTAAATAGTGTTTATTATGCAAATGTTACATTATTTGTGAAATTGAGGGAGTATAAACAAAACAAAAGCTAAAAAGAAAATTCACAAGACAATTTTAATGAGAACAAGAGCCCAACTAAATTGTGAGCCACTTGCGAATTAAAGGACTCGTACTACTGGAGGAGCTTTAAAAACTAGGCCGAATAAACAACATGGGATATTTATCTTTTGAGTTATTCAGTACATCAAAATCACTACTTCTTCTGTAACGTAGTAAACTAGTAAATGCAATAAATCATTTTGCACGCATTTTAAGAAAGAAATTTAAGGATATAAACCAGCATATTAATCAAAATAATTTTAAGACAAGTAACATATCATCTCATTCTTACTTGTATTAAAATTAATTTATTTGTTTACATCTTTAAATTTCTTTTTTAAACTCGCATAAAAAATTTTATTGCAGTATTTCGTTATGAAGGGAGTATTTATTTTCAGTTTCTCTTGGCCTTGTGGGTCATCATTTCGAGGTAAATAATTTATTTTAGGTGAAGACGTAGTGAAGATGCATGGTACATCAATAATGTTAGATTCCTTCAGCCGAAATGAATCTCTGAAATATTAACACCTTGAAGTTGACAATTTTATCCAGACCCAGAAAATATAGTAATACTAGGAAATAGAATAAGATAAGACAGCAGAGAAATAGAGAAAAAAGTTGCAGTCTTGCGAGTTGCAGAAGCAAAGGAAAGCGATCAAAATTAATGGGTACTCAAGAAGAAGAGAGATTTCTCTTGGAAGATGGCCATTTTCAGGTTCTAATTCCTTTATTCCCGATTTCATCTCTCTATTCTTGTTTAATTTATCTTTTAGAACACTGGAGCAGAATATTCTTTCTATTTTTAGTTGAATTCTTGATTATGATCATCTGTTGATTATTGCTTGTTCTGCAGATTGTAGTGTAACAGTATGCTTTTAAGTATTCAGATCTAAAAATGATATTTTTTTTTAGAGAATCAATGCTATGATTTTTAGGGTTTTCAATTTTGATCATATATTGGATTTTTTTTTTCTGAATTGGATATCAAAGATGGTGTTTTTCAGAAGGGTGGTTTTGATTTTTATTTATACTGTAGCTCAGATGACTATTTTTTTTTGCCCAAGTGGAAGATTAGGAGAAGAAATTTGATGATTGGGGTTTCTGGTTAAAATGTTGTAATATGGAATTTGGGTTCTTAAAATTAATGCGTTGCAATGAATTATGTGATTGTTGCTATGGTGTGAAATGGTGCGAGAATTATCATTGAGAACTCAGGTGATTAGAAAGCTCTAATAATTCCGTTCTGATTGAACTAGATTATATGAAGATAAAGCTACTATATGATGCTTTGGTGTGTTACTCTAATTTGATTATGCATAGGCACCTTTATATGCTATGCATTCCTTCAGTTGGAGGAGGCTTAGAAAGGGAGACATTCCTAATTCAGAATTGATGTAAACATTTTTATTCGTTCATAACATATCCCGTTAGTGGTTGTATATTACTATATTTGACAACAAATGTTGTATATTGAGCTATAAATGTTATTTTTTGGTGCATAAGGAACCACAACGGCGGGATCAAAATCGATCCCAAGACCTCTTGGAATTTGAGACGAATGCTTTAACTAATTGACCTATCCCTCCCTCTCATATTGAGTTTTAAAATGTTGTATATAGAGAACACGAAAGTTGTATATAAAAACCAGGTATTCAATGTCATCTGTTAGCTATAAAAGATGGTAAACTTTTGTGTACAATATTTGTGATCTGATAAATACTAACATTTAAAAATTATACATTCATCTGCATATGTAATATATTATGCACAAAATCTTCCATAACAGTTCTGAAGTAGGAACAGTTCTGCTGAAAAGGGCATCATTAACAAGTCTCATATAGTCATATAGTGACCTGTCTTAAATGCAAAAGCCTTGTTTTTCAACGTATGTACCATATCAATGTGTTAATTAGGACTTAGGAGCTTCGATGTATCAACCTCTATAGTCAATGTATAGTGTGAACTGGACTTTGTTTGTGCTCAATGTGCCTCTGGTAATTGCATCTTTAGATGCTCCTGATGCACCATTGTCAACTTTGGACTTTCACTGCTGCTAAATACATAAAGGCCCATTCTTTTATCCACACTTTGTTTCTCAGTCGGCTCCGTGCTATAAAGAGTGGGGCTAAATGGAGAATTGTTTATTGGTTTACTTGTGGAAGGGTGAAATTTGGTAATTTTTCTAGGTGTGGGCCCCATACCAGTTCCAATCTCTTGTTGACAAGTGAATTTGTGCTCTATTAGCGTTTTTCTTATAAAAAAAAGTTACTTCTGACTTGTGCTTTTAGGGAAATGGTGACCAATATACTGGAGATGGCTCCGTGGATGTCAAAGGGAAACCTGTTCTCAAGAGCAGAACTGGAAATTGGAGAGCCTGCCCCTTTATTCTTGGTATGCGAGAACTTTTTTTTATGTTTGTGTGTAGAGAGGGATGGGGGAGGGGGCTTAATTTTTTGTGAATTGTGACTAATTATGCAGTGCTAACTATTTCCGCTTTCTTTCTTTCTTGACAGGCACAGAATGCTGTGAGCGTCTTGCTTACTATGGTATTGCAACTAATCTTGTTAGTTATTTGACCAGCAAACTGCATGAAGGAAATGTCTCTGCTGCAAGGAATGTTACTACCTGGTCAGGCACTTGTTACCTAACACCGCTGATTGGAGCTGTCTTAGCAGATGCATGCTGGGGAAGATATTGGACAATTGCTGTATTCTCTACTATATACTTCATCGTAATTCCTAGATTCCCTTTTCTTTTGCTCTCTCCTTTCTACTTTGATTTTTTCTCATTTTAGATACAGTTGACATCCATAAAACTCATTAAGTTGTCTTGTCTACTTCTCTTTGGTTAATGCTGGATTTCTTTAGCATTTTAATCTTTTTTTTTTTATTTTAGCTGGTTCTTACTTTGGTAGTATTTAGATGATTTTCTTCGCTAATGTTAGTTTGACATCTTTACGGGTATGACAATTTGACATGGATATAAACATGGCATTTTTCAAATGTTGGTAACTTGTTTCCTGCTGGATTATTTTACTTCGATTAAATAGTCAAATGGTCCAAATGCCTATTGATCATAAATTATGTTGAGTATTGCAATCATGTAACATGTGGATAGATTTTGCTGAGCCTGATGTTCTTATGTTTTTCTAGTTACTATATGTTTTTATGTTTGGGGATGAGGTTCCATTACTATGTGCATTGGTATGAGACCTTCTCTAAAAAAGCTACATATAAGATTATTTCTGTTGCCACCATCTATTACATTTACTAAACGAGCCTTGAATGCTGTAAATTTCTTGTCTTTATCATTTCCAATGTGGACAACATATTGCCTTCCCCATCTCTCCCAGTCACTGATATACTTTTGTTATATTATTCAGGGAATGTGTACCTTGACTTTATCTGCATCAGTTCCTGCGTTTAAACCTCCTGAATGTGTGGATTCATATTGCCCTACAGCTACTCCAGCACAGTATGGTGTATTCTTTCTGGGGCTCTATCTAATTGCATTGGGGACTGGAGGGATAAAGCCATGTGTATCTTCATTTGGTGCTGATCAGTTTGATGATACTGACCCTAGTGAGAGGGTGAAGAAGGGATCCTTTTTCAACTGGTTTTATTTTTCTATCAACATTGGTGCCTTTATATCGAGTACACTTATAGTTTGGATGCAAGAAAATGCTGGATGGGGCATTGGCTTTGGCATTCCAGCGTTATTCATGGGTATTGCTATCGCAAGTTTCTTTTCTGGAACTCCCCTCTATAGGTTTCAAAGACCTGGGGGAAGCCCATTAACCAGAATGTGCCAGGTGGTAATTGCATCTTTCCGTAAGTGCAAGTTGGAGGTCCCAGAAGATAGTGGTCTCCTGTATGAAACTCCAGACAAACATTCAGCTATTGAGGGAAGTCGAAAGCTGGAGCATACTGACGAACTGAAGTAATTTTCTTATCTATTTGTTTTAAAACACTTTGTTCGAATAGCTCCTATGGAGGGAAAGGTATGGGAGGGAAGACTGAGCTTGCGTTTTCGTTTCAAATCTTTCTGAGGATTTGGTTTTTAAGAGTATAAGCAAAACGAATCCTTATGATACCCTTCCCTTGCCTTCTCCTTATCTTATATCCAAACAAGGGCCAAACAATCCCTCCCTTCCCTCAATTTTTTTTCCTATTCGAACACATTTTTAAATTGCTTTCTGTTTATGTAATGCCAATATTCATTACACAATAGTAATATCAAAGCCATATTTTACAAAATGATCTAATTAATTCAAGATAGGGGATAGAGATTTAATTATAATTTCTGTCTTGGCGGTTGTGCTTCTTTTGCAGGTGCCTGGATAAAGCAGCTGTCGTGTCAGATGCCGATATGAAAAGTGGTGATTTTTCTAACCCATGGAGATTATGCACCGTAACACAGGTGGAGGAATTGAAGATATTGATCCGCATGTTCCCTATATGGGCAACCGGAATAGTGTTTGCTGCTGTCTATGCCCAAATGTCAACAATGTTTGTTGAACAGGGAATGGTGATGGACCGAAGAATCGGATCCTTCACCATCCCAGCAGCATCTCTATCCACTTTTGATGTCATTAGTGTTATATTCTGGGTCCCACTATACGACAGCATTCTTGTTCCTATAGCTAGGAAGTTTACAGGCCAAGAAAGAGGGTTTTCAGAACTACAAAGAATGGGTATTGGCCTCTTCATCTCCATCCTCTCCATGGTAGCTGCTGCTGTTGTGGAGATCAAACGGTTGCAGATTGCTAATGAATTGGGCTTGGTTGATGAAAATGTTGCGGTCCCGATAAATATCTTTTGGCAAGTACCTCAGTATTTCTTGGTGGGGGCAGCAGAGGTGTTTACTTTTGTAGGGCAATTGGAATTCTTCTATGATCAGTCACCCGATGCCATGCGAAGTTTGTGTAGTGCACTCTCTCTTCTAACAACTTCATTGGGGAATTACTTGAGCTCGTTTATTCTGACAGTTGTTACAGCAGTTACGACTGCTGGAGGGAAACCGGGATGGATACCAGATAATCTGAACAAGGGTCATCTTGATAATTTCTTCTGGCTCTTGGCTGGACTGAGTTTCTTGAACCTGTTGGTGTATGTTTTCTGTTCTCTCAGGTACAAACAGAAGAGAGCTTCCTAGGGAAGCTGCTGCTGTTGCCTGTTGGTATTACTGTACAACGTTCGATATCGGATGCTTCAGCTGAAAATGAAGTGCTGTATCATACTTAGATAGGATCATGATCTTCTTTTTCCTAATTCCACCTTTTAGGCAAATCAAAGTGTTATTATTTTTCACAAGGTTAGTTAATGAACCACAGTTTCTGACTTTCTGTGATGGAAATTGCAAGTGTAATTCTGGTTGATAGTGACCTATTGCAGTTTTATTACCAAAATTTAAACCATAATCATACATCTATGTAGGAAATTTTGAATATTTTTTCACTGCAATCAGTAGCGGACCAGATCAAAAAATGGAGACAAATGGCGGGTTAAATGGGTCACTTGTAAGAGTAACCTAAACAAAGGTGTATTTTAAAAGAGAATCTTTAGGTCGCGTTATTCTTGCCGTAATTTATCAGAATTTATCTGATTGTATTCTCGATTTCGGCCTATTTTCACATTTGGACCTAATCTGACCTAAAATTTATCATTTTAAGGTAATGAGAACACGCTCTTATGCACAGATATGACTTACATGTCACCCTCAGTTAAGATCTTTCTAACATCAAATGATTTTTGAGCAAGAAAATATAAAATGTATTTTCATTATAAGTTTTTCTTTCTAGTATAATATCCATTAATAACTAAATAAGTAATCACAATTTGCAATAATAACCTAAAAAATTCAACTATACGTAATCATAACTAATCCAACTAAAGAAATCACAAACAAATTTAGCTAAAAAGATTGAGCAATTAATAAGTGGAGGGAGAGAGAAGAGTGACGAAAGGTGAGAGCTTGAGTGGTGAAGACAATGAATAATAATAATAGAGATGATCATCATCTATTGCTTTCCCAAGAGGATCATTACTCTCTTCTTCAGGTTTCTCTCAATCTCTTCTCTTTACATATTTCGATTAATTTTGATGATTTTACTTGATTTTGTTGAACTCCCAATTATAACTACCCATTTAATACCAATATTCGGTAACTTTGACCATTACTTGTCACATTATCGAGTTGCTAAATCAATCTTTATATTCAAGATTGTATTTTTAGGGTTTTAAATTGATTTAATGTTTACAACAATTAGTACCTTTGTAAGAACTTCATGGCAAATCCATCAAGTTCTGCATTCTAGTTGTAATTCCACTATGATTGGTCCAGCAGGCTCTTGTTCATGTCTGATGCCCACTTCGTTGATATATGCCTTGAATTATCTGAAGCTTTGCCTAGTTCATATCAGTTTGATAGAAACGGTACATCTAAGTATCTAACCATCATTAAGTGACTAATTGGAAGCCATGGAAGGTAACATAAATTTACTATATATTCCAAAAAAGGCCGTACATATTCTAAATAAGGTAGTATAAATTCGGCGGAACAAGTTGAATATTGTGTGTGTATTACAATTTACAAGTAAGGTAGTATTTTGGGATTTTAGGTAGTATACCTGGCTGGAAGGTAATATTTCATAATATTTCCGTTTACCAATAATGTTGTTTGATGTTAATCACGTAAAATTCAATGCTCGTGATGTTATTTACACGAAATACCATTGATGAATGTGAAAATTGCATCTAATTGTTAGGAAGGGGGCATTTGTCAATTATCTGGCGCTAGGATTAACCAAGCACGGGGGTTTGTTTTAGTAGACCGTGTTTCCGTTTTTGTTTTAGTAGACCATCTTTCTGTTTTGGGTTTGTTTTAGGCCCATTCGATTTAGGTTGATTACAAGGGTACTATATAAATCCTAGTGTTAACTTCTGCCTGTTGTGTATTCTCTCTTCCACGTTAGTAGAACAGTTCCTCCCTCTCCCTGCTGGATGTAGTTAACATATCTTTAGTGAACCACGTTAAATCTGTGTGCTCTTATTGTTTACTTTCATTGTTCTTGTTTGTCCATTAATCTGTCACAACACACTTTTTAGAAGTACATAATTTTTTTTGTATAAAACATTGCAAAAGCCTCCAAAAGTTCTTTTAAGTTCCATCTCATTGTGTTCAGGTCATAGTACAGTGGTAACTAAGCAGTTTTTTTTTGTACCAGAGATCTATCGACGATTGACTATTAACGGATTGCACTTTGTATGTATTCTGCATTACAATCTGCTTCAAATTCATGTGGCCTTGTTTGCTTAATTGTTTTTTGCTGGTTTTTCGGTTAACATTTGGATTCTTTTACGCGGTCTATCAACCAAATACCGCCACCGGTCTTATTTGGAAACGAGTTATTGGTGGTTAGTTCGTTTAATTGTCTTCTTTCACTAGTTGGTAGTGTTTTATTTTTGTGTCAGCTGTTTGCATAAGCCATCTATAGAAATGCTTGGTAAAATTAATTGTTGGACTTTAGGCGTCTGAGTGCAAATAGAACATCTTTTGTGCCAAAAACAATGACTAAAAGCTTCTCGAGGCTGTTTCTTCAATTTGTCTTAGAAGGAAAATGTGGCTGTCTGACCGCATGAAAAATCCACAAGCCAACTGACAAAGGGGGAAAAAAGCCTTTAACCAAACTAAGTAATTGTGTTATGAAAAAAGTGATTTGGGATACTTTTTGACATTGGCTTTTGACTTTTGGCCTTCTAAACAAGTAACAACCAACAACTGGTTTTACCAAACATTTTTTTAAGTAGCTCATGCTAAAAACTGACTCTGACTACCAATATTACCACACCACCGGCAACAAGGCAAGTCAACCAGCAAACATACTAAAGCTGATTGCAGAACAATTCCAGTATGAAGTCTAGAAGATGGTTCATTGCAAATTTCATGAAGCGCTTGAAAGAATTGATGATGCATCCTCCTTACATTTGATGCTGCTTATTGCTTAATGTACAATATTGATGCCTTTAGTTGCTGCCGTACATTCTTTTGGGTATACTTCTCTGAAAGGTCTTTAATATATGCATGAAGTAACTCATAAGGACGTAAGAATACATGCTAAAACAAGTATCAATATGGGTTAAGGATTAATAAATCACGTGCTGACGTGCGATGTACTACGATACTAGAATCGTAATAAATGCAAAGAGGAGGCATCTTTCAACCAGTAGGGAAGACGTTGAACCAAGTCACCTTGCAGATAATGAATATGGTAATCAATGTATAGAACTGTAAACCTAATGCATTATGTTACCTTGTTTGAACCTGTTACTATATGAAGCTTGCAACCCAAATTACTTTCTGAACACCAATTCTGCTGTTGATATGTACCAATTTCTTCTATGGAGATTCCAATAATCTCTAGTTGTCAAAACTCAAAACCTACACAAGGCTATCTTAATGCCTCCTGTCCTGACCAGGGAAGAAAATCGCGGAAAAGGTCGCGTTTGCGGTAACTGTCACGTTAACGCGGGAATGGGTTGTAATGGCTATAATGTAACGGATCGCGGCCTTCGCGGTGTGAATTTTTTGGAAAAATTCACATAAGCTTTTTTGCACTTTCAAGGTTTGGCAAGGATATTTATAACATAATATAGCCAAACCTATTATAATTACACTATTTATTTATAGATTTGGTGATTAAGATAATTACACTATATGTTTCTTCTAGCCCTTATCATCTCCCCAAGATATGACAATCCTTTACTGAAAATATCGTTTGTTACACGTTACGTAACGGAGAAAAACGGCCGTTACCCGTTACGTAACGGAAATAACGGCGAGTTGGGTGTGATTTTCATCAAAATGTTACATAACGGTATTTAACGTTTCGGCCACTCCCAGATCCGTTACAAAGCGCCCGTTACGTTACGTAACGGCCGCTTTTTTCTTCCCTGGTCCTGACCCATATGACTCCACGGCCCATGCTACTTTCTGTCGTTTAGACTCTGACTGAACCTTACCTGTTTCTGAATTTTATCTAATCTGCTCAGAAAAACGGTGAACAATATGCTGGAGATGGGTCTGTTGACCTTCAAGCGAACCCTGTTTTAAAGAGTAAAACTGGAAACTGGAGAACCTGCCCATTTATTCTTGGTATACAAAGATACTCGTTTTGGTGCACTATTGTTTTGAATTGGCAAGTCTTGTACTCCTTACACTTTCCACAATTTTCTTTGCAGGTACTGAATGCTGTGAACGACTTGCTTACTATGGTATTGCGAAAAATCTTGTTAACTATCTGACAAACAAATTGCATGAAGGAAATGTCAATGCTGCAAGGAATGTTAACACCTGGGCGGGCACATGTTATCTTACTCCTCTTCTCGGAGCTTTCTTGGCTGATGCATACTGGGGAAGATATTGGACGATTTTTGTGTTCTCCACTATTTATTTCATCGTAATCTCTGAATCTTTTGACTTCTCCCACTCTCTTACAGCCATGGTTCGAAAATACGGTTTTGAAATGGGAACGGTCGGGGTCTCGGGGTAACTGAACAGATATGTTGGTCACGGACCGCGTCGCAACAGGATTTTAATTTTTTAAGTTTTTTTGGGTCTTTTTGCTTCAATTGCTATTAGATCTTAGTGGAGTTATATAGGGTTTAGTGGTGCGGTGGTGCTTCTTATCTTTCTTTTATCTTGTCATTGAGTCATTATTGGAGGTAGATCGGTACAGTGCTACTGTAAAAGTAAAGATAAGGAATCTCTGAAAAAAACTGCAAAAAGCTTGCAAAGTTGTTGTTTTGCAGTGGAAAAAACGGGTGAGCCCTTGTTGTCACGGGTGATGCGGCCGAAACGGCCAAAATATTGGGCATTTTAAGTCCAGCTTGTTGAATTAGTCGAGTTCGGTTCACCAAAGTTGAAAATCGTGCCAACTCGGGCGAACTGTTCCGTTACGGCCGGATTTTGCACCATGCTTACAACTGAGCTTTTTTCTTTTTTATTTTTTCATTCTTTGAGACTTTAAAGGAGGCTTTTTAGAATTTTAGTTGTCGTTGCTTTTACCTTGTGCGGTACGCTGTACTTCTGCTACCATGTTCTGTGGACTGACTCTCCACTTACAAAGTTAGGATTTTACCCTTATTCTTAACATGATCAATGCTTGAAATCTTGCAACCAGATACTCAGTTTCTTTTTTGTCTTTCTAATGACCTGACGTTTTACAAATTGTAGGGGATGTGTATCTTGGCCCTATCTGCATCAATTCCTGCAATTAAACCTGCTGATTGTGTGGGTTCAATCTGCCCTTCAGCAACTCCTGCACAAAATGCAGTATTTTTGTGGGACTTTATCTGATTGCACTAGGAACAGGAGGGATTAAGCCATGTGTTTCATCTTTCGGTGCTGATCAGTTTGATGATACCGACCCTTGTGAGAGGGTGAAGAAAGCATCATTTTTCAATTGGTTTTATTTCTCCATCAACATTGGTTCACTCGTATCAAGTACTATTGTTGTTTGGATACAAGAAAATGTTGGATGGGACGTAGGCTTTGGAGTTCCTGCATTATTCATGGGAATTTCTATTGCAACTTTCTTCTCCGGAACACCTCTCTATAGGTTTCAAAGACCTGCAGGGAGCCCATTGACAAGAATGTGCCAGGTAGTAGTTGCATCACTCCAGAAATGTAAGCTGGAACTGCCACAAGATAGTACCCTCTTGTATGAAACTCCAGGCAAGCTTTCATCAATTGGAGGAAATCGAAAGCTGGAGCACACTGAAGACATGAAGTAACTTTCACGGTCCTTACATTACATCTTTTCACAATTTGGATCATCCTTTATAACCAATTTTATTTATATACTACTTAAATGGGAAAGAGAAAGTACTTGTTGAGATTTATGTACTCTTTTTATCTCATCACATATGTGAAAGATCGACACCATCTTTTTTGTGTAGGTGCCTTGATAGAGCAGCTGTGTTATCAGATTTTGATGTACAAAGTGGGGACTTAAGGAATCATTGGAGATTGTGTACTGTAACACAAGTGGAAGAATTGAAGCTCTTGATTCGTATGTCCCCTATATGGTCGACAGGAATTGTATTTTCTGCTGTCTATTCCCAGATGGCCACATTGTTTATTGAGCAGGGAATGGTCATGGACAGAAGAGTTGGAACCTTCACCATCCCAGCAGCATCCCTTTCCACTTTTGATGTCCTCAGCATTATCTTTTGGATTCCAGTCTATGATAAGTTTCTTGTTCCTACACTTAGAAAGTTCACTGGCAAGGAAAGAGGTATTTCAGATCTACAGAGGATAGGGATCGGTCTCTTCATCTCTATGCTTGCCATGATATCCGCTGCCTTGGTAGAGATCAGGCGTTTGCAAGTCGCAGAGGAGCTGGATTTGCTTGATGAGCATGTTTCAGTCCCACTTAGCATCTTCTGGCAAATTCCCCAGTTTCTTTTGGTGGGGGCCGCAGAGGTATTTACCTTCATTGGACACCTCGAGTTCTTTTATGACCAATCACCTGACGCGATGCGAAGTTTGTGTAGCGCATTTGCTCTTCTAACTATTTCGTTGGGGAATTACTTGAGCTCTCTAATTCTTATGATTGTGTCAACTGTTACAACTGCTGGTGGGAAGCCCGGATGGATACCTGATAATCTAAACCAGGGTCAACTTTATAACTTTTTCTGGCTCTTGGCTGGTCTCAGCTTCTTGAATTTATTGGTCTATATTTTCTGTGCCATGAAGTATAAGCGGAAGAATGCTTCGTAGCAATCCTGCTGAAAGGTATTGCCAACTATGATATTCTTTCAGGCGTTGCTACTGTTACTTTGAATATGATACCGAGTTTTCTGATGCAAAATTGTCTGTAATATAATTATGTCGATTCATGTTCTCTATACCATGGATATATCTAATTGTAATTCGAATTGTTTAATACTTCATTACATGTATAGCTTTCTCTCTGCAATGTTGGTTTCTCAGTATGTGAATGACTGAATTCTTGAGGATGAGTGCAAGCAGGAAGTCTCCGATGACTGATTAAGAGCTATTCCGTTGTACTCGTAATTTCTTGCAGAACCATTGTTCACAAGTAATTGTTCTTAATAGCATTATCTTTCCTTTATTCTGTCTTTGTAACATATCACACGATGCTCCACCCCTTTTTCTTTTTATATTTTTGCTCACCTTCATGCTAAATCAACCCCAGTCCCCAGTCCCCAGTCAGATGAAGTGAAAGTTTGTTGACAAGTTTTAGAGTATGAGTAATGTTTTCATGGATGTGAATGTGATAGCAATCTCAGGTTAACGCAATCCGGAGACAACACTGAGGGTCATTTCGAAAATTTTCGGTGAAGTATACGTGTATAACATGGATTTTATAGCTATTTAACCAGTAAAATGTTCATGGCACTAACAAACTTAGGGTTCCAGCACAAAACCCCAATACATGAAGGTTTTCTTTCCATCCTATATCTACTGGGTAACCGATCTTCGGATATCTGCTCAAGATGTCCATCAAATACCTGGGTATAAGACATTCAAGAATGTCAAAAGGTATAAAATTAATCTAGGACAGGAATTGCACTATTTAGGCATGGATTGTGCCATATGATCAGAAATTAATCTTGGATTTTATATTTTTTGGGCATGCCTCATGCCTCATGCCTCATGCCATGATCAATATTAGTTGTTTAGGATTGTTTTAGAAGTCTTTGGCTTTATTGTTGTTCACATCTTTTCTAGTCCTTGTGCCTCCTTGGGAAGCGGGGAATGGTTTGCTTCAACTTAACCCATTGCTTTCATCTTTTTGACCCTTTTGATAGTAGAAGACGGACATCATATTCTTAATTTCTTATTACATCATATAAGTGATATAGCACTTTTAAACTACGTCTTTTTTAATATGCACCATTTCCTTTTTTGGAGTCAAAATATTAAAATTTAACAACGTATTCTCCTATATGTGTATAAAAAAATAGCTATGTAAAATTTTATTAAATTTGTTTTAAACGTATACTGTAGACGGCACGGCGTAAAGTCAAATGGTGCATAAAGAAATGGACGGAAAGAGTAGTTACTAAAGCTAGACGCAGTATATATTTCAGCTAGTATCTTGTGTCCACCACACATCTTTTTCCTATTTTGGATTGTTTCTTTAAGCCATGTCATTTTTAAGGCATTAAATAGTCGTATCATGCTAGTCAATGTCATGGATTGTTTTATATGCCCATATTACTGTTTGGACTTTATTGAAGTGGAAGGGATGTCAATATCCCAATTTCTCTTGCGTAATTTTCTTTCCCCCTATTTTTTCAATATCTACTTCTGAAAGAAATTGCTGTAGCTTGTCAGAATTAATATAAAATTACAATAAAAAACAGTTGAGAATGTCAAATGATGTTTATTAATGAAAACTTAAGCAATGGTGATTAAGACTCTGTTTGGTAAGTGGGCGAAGAAAGTGAGAACTAAGGTGGGAAAAGGAAGACATTAGCAGATTCAGTAAATGGGTAATCTTGATGATCAGCTCTTGGTTTTGGAGGATGCCCTTCTACAGGTTTCTTTCTCTCTTTTTCAATATATCCTGCCTTTTTTACTATTTGCTCTATCTTGGTAGAAATTTAATGCTTTTTTGGAGCCTGATCATCTGGAAAAATTGATGCTTTTTTGGAGTCTGAATAGTTTTGGCTCTGTTACTTAACATCATATGCTGTTGTGGAAGGATTAGTTTTAGAAAAAATTAATTTAGATACTATTTTTGAAAAGTAAATTCATTGTTGAGTTAATTGACTTTTTTTGTTCATATGGGCTATCTATGGCTTTTAATCTTGCTTTGGCTTGATTAGAAGTGGTGATTGTAAATTTAGTTAGAAAAAAGAGCTTCAAACATTCCATCAATATATGCATGCTAAAGTAATATCATTTCCCATAAGATGAGAGTGAATGATAGCTTAGTTGGTTAATGATTAGACCGTCCCGCCACTTTCTAGAAGTTTTGGGATTGATTCTCATCCTACCGCGGCTCCTTACAAACCTGGGGTCCTGGGGAAAAAAGATCCTATAACATTGTAATTTATCCTTTTCAGTGGCGGATTTAGAAAAAGTAGTTAGTGGGGTTAAAAAGTAATTGTTATATTTTATCGAGATTAAATAGTCAATTTTGTAAGATAATTTCCAAAAACAAATAAATTTTTAAAGTGATATTTTACAATTCACCAATTCAAGTGGGGTCGATTGACCCCACTCATAATAATGTAAATTCGCCACTGATCCTTTTAAGGGTTGAAGGACCAAACTTTAGTACCAACACGATAAGGCTCGTGTGGAATCACTGCCAATTTTTAATTTGTGGTCTTAAGATCTTAAAAGCCCTGATGAATACAGAATCAGTCATAATCATTCTCATCATGTTTATTTTGAGGTGTGATAATAAAAGGCTGGAAAATACTTTTTTTTTCTAATTTTTGCAGTTTTGGTTGTACTTCCTCCGTGCTTCTTCTATTGTGACATGAGTTTTTACACAATTCACACAGTATGCTTTAACCATCTTTTGTGATCTTTCTATAATAAATATATATATACTTCCGAAATATCAACTTTTTATAATTTTAGTGAAAAGGTCATTAAAGATATTAATGGCTATAGTGTGCATTGGCAATTGTGTCTACTCATATGGTTTCATTAGAAAAAGAACGGAGAAAGTCGTTTGCAATAAAACTGAAAACTGAAACGATAACAAATAAACCCTTATATTGAAAGCTTTTTAGGAGCTTAATCAAGAGTTATATGTGATTGTTGATTGTACATGTACTATTGACTGTAAGATATTCATTGTTTAGGCTCTGCGTAATCCTGGGAAGATTTTGAAGGATTGCTTTGCCAGCTTCTGAATCCTGATCCTTGTTCTTGTATATCATTAGGAGGAGTACAGTGACTTAATTACTGGAGATGGCTCAGTTGATTTCCAAGGGAGGCCTGTCCTCAAGAGCAAAACTGGAAATTGGAGAGCCTGCCTTTTCATTCTTGGTGTGTACCGTGTGTTAAAATGCTAGTTTTTGTGCGCCATTTCTTATAAGAATGCTTTAACCTTAATTGTTAAGTCTTTCTTCCCCTGTTTCCCTTCCTTTTTATGCCAGGTAATGAAATCTGTGAACGTCTAGCCTTCTATGGTGTCAATACAAACCTGGTTAGTTATCTCACCAAAAAACTACATGAAGGAAATGTCTCTGCTGCCAGAATGGTCTCCATCTGGTCGGGCACCTGTTACATAACACCTCTTATTGGAGCTTTCTTGGCTGATGCATATTGGGGCAAATATTGGACGATTGCTGTGTTCTCCATGATTCATTTTATGGTATGATCTCTTTTTTTTTTTTCCCATCACGTTTACTTTCCCTGTATGTAGATCATTATTGATGAGGTCAGTGAAATATCCTTCACCATCAATTTTACCTGATTGACTATATTGCAAACTTGCATAGTTGCATGGTAGCGGTAGTACCTTGTGTTACTCAGACTCGGTTATCGGTCAAACACTGGTTCTTATTGCTCGGCTAGTTTGTGAAAAAAAAGAATCATGTTTTTTATCCAAATTAAAATGTAAAGTGTCCATTTTTGTCAGAATTTCAAGTATCCAATGCAGGTTTTTTGAGGTAAACTGAAGAGTCCGATTAACATAGGGCATAATACATTGCAATGATATTAGGCACAACCCCACCCCCACTCGGCCACCCACATCTAAGTTCCCGTTTCTCTTGACACGCTACTCTTATGTGTTGTAGGGGATGTCTACTTTGACTCTATCTGCATCAGTTCCGGTGTTTAAGCCTGTTGAATGTGAGGGATCAATTTGCCCTTCAGCTACTCCATCACAGTACGCAATATTGTTTGCGGGGCTTTATCTAGTTTCATTAGGGATGGGAGGGATTAAGCCATGTATATCTTCTTTTGGTGCTGATCAGTTTGATGATACTGACCCTTATGAGAAGATCGAGAAAGGATCATTTTTCAATTGGTTTTATTTTTCTATCAGCATTGGTTGCCTTCTAGCAAGTACTTTTATTGTTTGGATACAAGAAAATGTCGGATGGGGCATAGGTTTTGGAATTCCTGCTTTATTCATGGTCATTTCTATTGTATTTTTCTTTTGCGGAACTCCTCTCTACAGGTTTCAAAGACCTGGAGGAAGTCCCTTAACAAGAATATGCCAAGTTGTTGTTGCATCATTGTTCAAGTACAAATTGGAGGTTCCGCAAGATATTAGTCTTCTATATGAAACTCCAGATACATATTCAGCAATTGAAGGGAGTCGAAAGCTGGAGCACACTGAAGAAATCAAGTAATTATCTCATCACTTGCATCATAGCTTTCTTAATATCTATTTATGCATCATCTATCTCTATTTATGATCTTCTTCCTTGGTGGAGAGGAGTTTCCAAATGCATCCTTTTTTCCTCTCGGCAAAAAGAACCACCACTGATTACAGGGTTTTGCTGAGATGGTCCAAAATGGTGCGTACTTATCGTGACCAATGGAAACTAGCAAAGAGGTTTTTTGTGAAAGATCTACAAGAATAGAATATTTTAGAGGAAAAAGTATGAAAGTTCACAAAAGCTACAATTTTTTTGGGGGGGTTAGAAAATAGGGTGGTTGGTTGCTGAAATTGTTTTAAATTACTTCGATGGTCACTTGATTCCAAATTCTCCTCTGTCCTTCCCCTCTTGTTCTTGAATATGTGTTAGATCGACGACCATCTTGTAGCGTAGTATACTTATAAATGATTAACCTTACCGTGTATCTATTATCCCGACAGGTTCTTGGATAAAGCAGCTGTTCTATCCACTGCTGAAGTGAACAGCGAGGATTTCTCTAACTGTTGGAGATTATGTACAGTAACACAGGTCGAAGAAGTTAAGATGTTAGTTCGTCTGGCCCCCATTTGGGCGACTGCGATTGTCTATTCAGCAGTTTATGAACAAGGGTCCACTACTTTCATTGAGCAAGGAATGGTCATGGACAGAAGAGTAGGATCTTTGTTGATTCCAGCAGCTTCCTTGTCAACTTTCAGTATCATCAGTATCATTTTATGGGTCCCATTCTATGATAAGATTCTCGTGCCTATTGCTAGGAAATTTACTGGCAAAGAAAAGGGGTTTTCCGAGCTTCAAAGAATGGGTATCGGTCAAGTCATATCCATTTTCTGCATGCTAGCTGCCGGGATGGTAGAGATCAGACGATTGCATCTTGTAGCAAAACTGGGTTCAGCCTCAGGACTTAGCATCTTCTGGCAAATCCCGCAATACTTCTTAATGGGGGCTTCAGAGATTTTTTTCTACATCGGGAAGATGGAGTTCTTCTACGATCAATCACCCGATGCCATGCGAAGTTTGTGTACTGCATTCTCGCTCTTGACGTCTTCATTGGGAAGTTACTTAAACTCTCTGGTCCTAACAATTGTGACAGCCATTACAACTGCTGGCGGCAAACCTGGGTGGATACCTGATAATCTAGACAACGGTCAGCTATATAACTATTTCTTTCTCTGGGCTTGTCTGAGCTTAATGAACCTATCGGTGTACATGCTCTGTGCCATGAGGTATAAAAAGAAGATGGCTTCATAAGGATTTTGCAGAAAGGAATTATGAAGCGCTTATATTCACTACTTTTGCAAGTGAACCAAATTGTGTGAATCTTCATCTCTTATGTATACCAGTTGAGTTTATAACTTTTGCTAACCATTAAGAAAAGAAATATACATACATGTTGCTGAATTATCCTCACAGAGTTAACCCTTTAAAAATAAAAAGTATTCTCATAGACTCATGTAAAGCTGACTCATTTGCAATTTTGCCAAAAATTTATAGGATGAAGTGATGAACATGATACTTATAACAACTGAGGTTGAGCAGAACAAACATTTACTAAACAAAAATAAGTTAATAACGATTGAATGAGCACTTAAAAGTCATTGAACCCAAAACATGTGGAGGATTTTTTAAGGTGGTAGGTAGAGGCCCCGATCTAAATAAACTAGCTAAATGTGCACGTGATGCATGATTCGTATTAAGGATATGGGAGAAATTACATTGTATTTTCTCCAGTGGAGTGTGTATATATTTTTCATACTTTTAAAAATAATTGTTAAGTTTTAATCTTTTTATTTTTTTAAAGGGTGTAATTGTAATCTTAAAAGAGTTTTAATCGTCAAACAATTTAAATACATAAAAAAGAGTAGTGTATATTAGAGAGTAGATTGAAAAAAGTGTTTTAAAAATAAAACGCTTAAAAAAACAAAAATCTGACAAAAGATTAATGGAAGATGTCATTAGCATGATCACTTATGAGTAATAAATTCATCATCTCTCTCCCTCTACCACTTTCTCACTCATCTTAATTTGATTAAATACACCTTTACTCATGAGCAATCAATTATCATGTATTTGAAATTTAAAAAAAATCGAAAGTATATAAAAATAAGCAAAGTGAGTGTCTATTTATAGATCTCAAGAAAATATAACAACGATATTTTTTAAACTTATTTTTACTTTCTGGATTTTTAGATATTTTAGTTTAAAGTTTTAACCATCTTTTACTAAAAATATGATAGCTAAGTTCGGAAATTAAACTTAATTACACTTAATAACTTCCTTGATTCATTTTATTTGTTTTTTTTTCTTCTTAATTTTGGTGTCCACCCCCTCCCTTATAGTATAAAGATTTATAGAGTTATCAATTAAAAAAAAAAAGTTAAAATGCCCAATGCATCTAAAAGTCTGTGGCATAATGATTGAGCCTACTTGAGTTGAATAAGAGGTTAGAGGTTCAAAACTTAGTTTTTCTATCTTTTTGCAATATCCGCTATTACCCTTGCTATAGCTATGATTTGGTAATTCTACAATTACTTCTTTCCCTATCATTCCTTCCTTGCACAACTCATGACACCATATAAAATTAACTATAAATTGAAAAAAGTTTCCACATCACACGAGATGAAATAAAATAAGTATTCCATAAAAATGTTTCTTTTTTGGCATTTGAGATCAATTTATTGCTTGCATATTTCATTATATAACTTATCTCAATATTCTAACATCTTAAAGTGCAGTGGATGCCAAACTACATCAAGATATTTATTTTTGTTCGTCTATAATTAACGTACTTCCATCACCTATGAATTGGAATAGCTTGAAGTGGCTCAGCTTTTTGCAATGTAAGCCCAAACTTCTCTTCCATATCTATAGCGCCTGATGTGGGACTAGCATTAACGTACTTCCAATTGAATGAATGGATAAGAGTGGCCAACGTCAAATGGACCATCCTATTCGCGAGTGGCATTCCTGGACATATCCTTCTTCCTGATCCAAAGGGTATGAGCTCAAAATTCCGTCCTTTGACATCAATCTCTTGCTCTAAAAATCTTTCCGGTGAAAATAATGTTGGATTTATCCATACACTTGGATCGCGACCGATAGACCATACATTAACCCAAATAGTCGAATGTTTTGGAACTAAATACCCGCATAGTTGCACATCTTCATTAGCCATGTGGGGTACCAAGAATGGGGCTGGTGGATGCAATTTTAACGTTTCTTTCACTATTGCTCGGATATATGGTAAATTCGTAATATCTGATTATTGAATTGATCCATCCTTCCCTAATATTTGATCTAATCCAATTTGAGCCTTTTTCAGCTTTTTGGGATTGTGTAATAGTTCTGTCATCGCCCACTCTAATGTGCTAGAGGTTGTATCTGTTCTAGCTATAAACAAATCCTAAGAAAACACAAGTATTGCATAAATGAGAGTCATGCATCATATTAGTTCAAACTCATTTCAAATCAAAGTTTAAAATCATCATAGTCTTTTATGCGAAATTGAAATAAATTTGCAAAGCTTTACTTAAGTGAAATACGCTTACGATCTAAAACTTGTAGCTCCCATCTAACTAAAGTCATATTTGACAAATTTAGACTATTTACTTTGATTTTTCCATTTAATTAAGTGAATGAAATTCCTCATATGCACCTAAACTATAGAAGGGTTTTCTAAATTTTCTATGTGTTTAAATAAATACAAAAATCCACCTAACGTAATTCTCTTTCGACAAAAGAAATGGAGAAAAGATTGAGCAGTCATGTCCGTAACGTTAAACTACTTCTTTCAACCATCAGCTTAACGTTTGTTCTCTTCAATTTATCTAAAAGAATTCTAAAAAACTAAGTGAAGTTCGGCAAAAAAAATATTATTAACCTTATTATTGTTGTTGTTGACTTGTTGTTGATTTTCATTGTTGTTGTTATCGGATTTTTACTAAAGGTATTTGAAATATTTTCATTTCAACTAAGCTTGAAAACTTATTTTTTTAACTTATAAAAACTTCAAAATTATTTTTCAACATTACCTTGACTCTATATTACTTGATTCAACCTATTAAAACTTGATGAAAAAAAACTTAGTATTTGGAAAATAAGTTGAGCTAAAGAGTAAAGACTATAAATTCCTCTTACTTATGTCCTTAAACTTACGAAGAGCATATGTTTGACGTCAAGAAGGCTCAATTCTTCATCCTTAACAAGCTGGAGTAGAGTAGCTAGGACATCATCCTTCACATCCATTGGATCTTTCATCCTTTCATCAATAATTTCCTCAAAAACTCCCACCATCTTACTAAAGTAGCCCGTTTTTCTTTTAAACACACCTTGCAAATCTAACTTCCTTAGTAACGGGAAAAAATCGGACACATTAGGCTTGGCCTCCATAATATGCCAAACGAGATCCTTAAACTCTTGTGAATTTGATGAAGCATGGCTAGCCAGATCTATAGAGAAAAATGTGTTGGACAACAAATTTAGCGATGTCGTGAATGTGGCCTTACCAATATCAACCGGTAAACTGTTTTCACAACATTGTTGTACATACTCAACTAGCTCTTTCACCTTCTTGTGACGCAAAACCTGGCTAGTGTCGAGTCGTTGAGAGGTGAACAACTGAAGTGTTGCAATCTTTCGAAGGTGACGCCATTTAGGGCATACTGGAAGCCAAACCATGGAGAGTTTGTCAAGGATTTCGTACGTTGTAGGCCTACTAGAAAGGGCTAAATCGTGCTCGAGGAACATTTCTTTGGCAATTTTGGGGGATGATATTACTATTGTAATGATGCTTCCTAGCTTGAGAGACATTATGGGGCCATAAGTTTTCGAGAGCTCAGCGACAGCACGATGTGGCTTGTCGCCGAGCTTGTGGATGCTACCTATGATAGGCCATGGTTTTGGTCCTGGGGGTAGTTTTGATTTGGAGATCAATTTTAAGGAGAAGAAGAGGATAATGACGATAATGGGAAAGATTAGTGAAATGGTGCCTATGGTGGGGAGAAAAAATACTGAATTTATGTAATATTGCATTTTGTACGTAGAAGTCTAAGTACTTATTTACAAGTCGAACTCAATATATATAGTAGATGGCACCTCATAGTGCAGGGACAGCATGTTCATACGCATGTGTCGAGTAATCTCACGCAACCTTGCATTTTACGTGAAAACCCATTAAAGCACAAAATCAATGCCAGCTTACCGTTTACAATTGAGTAACTTGCTATTTGATATGTTTTTGGTGGGAGAAGAGGTGAAACAATCTACTCCATATTAGATTTTGTTTGCTTTACATAAAACAATAAATTTCAGTAAAGATAAGTTCATTTTAGTAAAAATAATGTGTGGTGAACATGATCTTAGATCATACTCATTATAGTATAGTATTCTCTATTTTTAATTTGTACTCCCTCCGTCCCACAAAGTTCTACACACTTGAGCAGACACGTAGTTTTAGATGGTAAGTTGGTTTTTGGTTATCAATATTGTATTTTATTTATTACCAAGTACTATTTGGTCTAGTGGAAAGAATTGTACCCTTTCAACCTCAAGGTTGGAGGTTCAATCCCCACTAGGGGCACTTTGAAGGTAGGGATCCCTTACCCTTCCCTCCTATTCTCAAATGTTTGGCCTAATTGGACCCGAGCGGGATCCGGGCCACTTCTCCTTACCAAAAAAAAAATATATTGTATTTTATTAAAAATGGGAGATATGAGAGGAGTTAGTGGGGTTTATTTTATTTGGATGTTAGAGAATAGTGGGTCATGGTTAAAAAATCGAAAGAATAAAATAGTAGTGGGTCATGTCCAAAAAAAAATGTATAGAGCTGTCTGGGACGGAGGAAAAAAAGGAAGTGTATAGACCTTTCTGAGATGGATAGAGTTCTATTTTTTATTTTTTTTGAAAACTTCATACTTCTCCAACCTTATTTTAGTCTGATATACTTCCTCTGTTTCACAATAGATGCATCATTTGTACTTTTTACGCTTGCCAATGCATTATTTTAAACATTAATATCTTTAATTATCAATAAGTAAAAATTATAAAAAGAGGATATTAAAAAAATACATATTAAGACGAATCTAACAAGATCCTACATGATTATATTTTTCCAAAACTGTAAATCGCCAAAGCCAATCAATTGCACAATATAGAAATGTTGCATCTATTGTGAAACGGAGGTAGTATGTATTTGGACGCCTTTTAAAAATAACTAGTTATTGGCCTCGACGATGCCCCGAGTCATGATATTATTTGACTTTCAATTTTAATTGAAATAAATAAAGATGTAAAATTATTTCATACAGTCTCAGATCAAATTATTTTTTGTTTTTAAGATCACAAATGTTTTACAGTATACCATTAAAATTTTAGTATTTTAAAAAGTATAAATTTATGTTTAGAAATAATTAAGTATATTTAGTTACAAAGTAAATGAATTCATTATTTCAAAACTATAACACATCTAGCTCTAAGAAATTCTTTATATTATAAATAAAATTAGAATACTTTTATTGATTAAGTTTTGTATAACAAATTGTTTGTTAACTAAATATATAATTTAATATTTTTAAATCTTAATTATTTGTTTTCTTTAAAAGTTTTGTATGTTACAAAATAAAAAGAATTGAGATATAATTGAAATAATATCTACTACTATTATGGGCTAAACAATCTATCAAAATATATACTCAAACAACATCTTCTACCTTTAGGTTTATAATTGCTTTTCTCCAAATTCCTAATTGGTGGGAAGTAGCTAGATTTGGAATTTGTTTACAAATAAAAGATGTTGCTTGGTGATGGTAGAATACTAACACTTTATAAGAGGTAAAGGATTGCAAATTTAATAAAAATTGAAATCATTAATATTAGATATCATGAAAGTGATACAAGACTTTAATGTGTTATAATATTCATAGATTTAGTAATTAAAAGTTACTTTTGAAACCAAAAAGGGTTTGACATGGTGGTAGTGTCATGACTTTTCAAATAGAAGGTCATAAGTTCAAATAATCATCTTGCCATCTATTTTTAAAGAGATGGTAGAGTACTAACATGTATGAGGTATATGGTGGTGTCATGTCAATGTGTGACATGAGATGACATGTGACAAACAGCAATGCAAGCTTACGCTTTATAATATGAAGTATATAGATAGATAGATAGATAAATTGTACTCACTTTCCAAAAGGAATTTCCTTTGTCATTATATTTGCTACATATAATACCAATAGATGTTCCTATATATTTCTTGTAAATTGGGATTTCATGGGAACTTTCACTTTGTATGTGTGCTAAACCAACGTTCTCTCAGACTCGTTAGGTATTCCCCTCATCAGGGTTTTCCAATGTAATCCTTTTTCTAACATTTAGCAAAAAAAATAGTTAATTAGTTCCTATTATTACTAGTCAGTTGATAAAGTTATCCTAACTATTGTTAATTTGAGGAGTAAAAGCTTCAGTTTATAATTTTTGTTCAATTTGTTTATTTACATCCTTAAATCGCTTCCTTAAACTGCGTGCAAAACCAATTGTTCTCATTAAATCGTTACGGAGGGAGTATTACCATTGTTCATTATTTATTAATTATTAATTATTATTACTTATCATTATGATTATTAGTTAATATTCATATTATTATTGTTTAAATATTATTTTTATATTTATTACATTCAATTTAATTCAGTTTAGCTCAGTTCAATTCCAATCCATTCAATTCAGTTCTGTTCAATTGAGCTAGATTTATACAAAAAGAATAAGTTGGGGGCAGAAAAGACCCAACAATTCTACCAACAAATAACAATGGGTTTTTCTATGATATACCCCTGTGGTTTTAAGTTTTCTAAGTTGTACCCCATGATTTTGAAATCTTTCTATTATAACCTTAGATATACATTTTTTAATCAGCTATACCCAAAACAGAAATCCCCAACATGCAAAAATGAGGTAAGGACACACTTTTTCAGTAGTTAAAACTGTCAAAAACCCATAAAAATCCTTAAATCACATTATAAAAACAAAATATCATCAAATTGAGAACCGTGAAAAGTTAAAACTTCATTAAACTGAATTTAGAAACAATTAATTAAAAATATAAAATCGAAAATACAATAGAGAGTTTTCAAAATCATAAGGTATAACTTAGAAAACGTAAAATCACAATGTATATTATAGAAAATCCCAATAACAATTTGCGCATTTTAGCCACTAGCAAAAGAAAAACATCGACTCTCTGTGGAACCGAAACTCAGAAGCCGCAAGAGAGAGAAAAAAAAGAGGAGAGAGAAAAGGAGAGGAGCGAAAATGGAAGTACCAGGATCATCGAAGAAGATGATAGCAACTCAAGCAGAAATGGTGGATAACAAAGTTCCTCTCGCTTACAGAGATCAATGCGCTCATCTTCTCATCCCCCTCAATAAATGCAGACAATCGGAGTTTTACCTTCCATGGAAATGCGAAAACGAGCGCCATTCTTATGAGAAGTGTGAGTATGAACTCGTTATGGAACGTATGTTACAGATGCAGAAGATGCGCCAAGATCAGAAACAGCAGAAAAATCAACCTATTTCTCTTATTCCTAAAACTGCTAATGCTTAGGTCCGAGTTCGATTCCTTTTCCGTTTTCGATTCGGCATCTCTTTGATTGGTTAGTGTTTTTGATCGTGTTCTATATTTTGATTTTTTGTGATTTGTGTTTGCGAATTTTGCTTGTTTTTACTTATCCTAGGGTTTTGTGTTTTGCGTTTTTATTGTTCATTAGATTGGTGGAAGTTGGGGAATTCTTCTTCAATTAGGTTATGCATCTCTTTTTTTTTTTATCAATTTGGGACTTCGATCATTTTTGCGCTATTATATGCTTGTTTATGCTTATTCTAGTGATCTTTTTAATACTGTGATCTTTTTAGAGTATTTGGTTACATTTTGTTGTTGCATATTGATCTCAGGATGCCGTTTTTCGGCTTTATATATTTCCCAGCCAAATGCTGTGTGTGTTTGTTTGTTTAAGGACCTTCATTTGTGGCTATGTCAGCGTTGCGTATGTGTAAGCAATCCTTATATATGGGGAAAATTCCGGATAATCTTAGTGAATTAGTGCCTGATGCAGGAACTGAGTTCCTTGCTATCACTCTCAGAATATAGGAAGGAGAGAGAAATTAAGAGCGAGTAAGAGAAGATGGAGAGGATTTTAGTTAGATGCTGACTGAATGATAAGAGGATTATTACAATATATATAAGCAGACTCATAACACATCTGATGATCATCTAATGAACATCTAACCAACTCTTGCGAATTGTTTTAGTAGTAACTAATTTTCACTTCGAAAGCCTGCGATTAGATTAGAATTTGTGTCATACTTGCCCCCTTATAGAAGACATTGTCGTTCAGTGTGACCATGGAATAAAGTTGGATGAGGGAATATGAAAGAAAGGGAGTTGTTGCTCAAAAGACTCAGCAAATCACTTTAAAGGAACCTTCCCGGTGGACTAAGTATTGCACCTTGGCCATATTCTGAGATTGACTATCCTCTTGTCCAGTTTTGCAGCAGCTGAAACTTTTGTAGCAGAGAGTGCTCTGAAATTGTACTGAAATATGAGCCACTATGAACGGAGTTCCATGTAAAGCCTTCAATTGAGATACATGGAAGACATCATGCATTTGAGGTGATGTAGGTAGCTTTAGTTTATCAGCCACTTCAAAATCATGAAAAAGCTTTCAGTTACCCTTCATCTTCGATACGCAATCTCCTACTTTAAACAAGCTTTTTGACCTGTGCGTAGTAGTCTTGCTTGCTTTTCCTCTTGATTTGAGCCTTAACCAAATGAGCTGTGACGTCATTGATAATTTATTCCCTCCTGTGTAGAGTTCTGTGAACTGTTTCAATAATTGATTATCCAGGCAAGTATGGCTAATGTTGTGAGGAGGCTGTTATTAAGTACTTCATAAAGAGTGAGTATCAGGTGCAGGTCTAAAGGAAAATGAATGTTGTAGCACCACTGAGCCAGAGATAACTAAAGACTCCACTCTTTTGAATGTTTCCTACGCTGCATCTAAGATTAGCTTCAAGGCATATGTCGATCCCTTTAGCCAATAAGTTTACTAGAATTTTGTGACATGAATGAGGAATACAACCTGGCAGAATTGTCTCAAAAAAACAGTCGCTATCACTAACAGCGTTTCAAGCTCTACTATGATGCTTAAAAACATTATCCAAGTACTTTAGTGCCACCTTCAACTATGAAAGAATGAGTAAGCACTTTAAAGTGAGCATATATGCACAACCTATGCAACGACATCCTTTCCTAGTGTTTTAGGTAACCTAATAATGATATTCATGGAGATATCTACCCACACCTCTTCTAAAACAGGTAGGCTGAAGTAAACCTATATGTGCATCTACATCATCTTTAGAGTCTTGACAAACTTGGCATTGCCTAAATAATTTGCCTCATAGCCTTGGCCATGCCTTTCCAATAAATTAGGTTATTCAGACTTTTAATAATAATTTCTCTTAGAATGTCCTCCTTTTTCCTTCTCTTTCTTTGGGGAAGCATGCATCTAGTTAATTATATTATCTCTCAAATTGGTATCAGACCCAACCACAAGCTTCCCCTCCTTTTTTCTTTTTCTTATTAGGCCTTCTTTTAACTGAACATGAGCAATTGCTTGTTAGACTAACTCTTGCATATACAAAACTAAAGATATTCTAGTTGATAGCTTGCCTTAATAATTCCAAGATAGTCGTACACCATAGAAAAGAGTATCTTGAACAAAATTTTCCTTCCCATTCCTATATTGGTTTTTATAATTAAACCTCATCAACTTGCAAAGCCAAAATTGTTGAAAAAGAGTAGAAACTTTGTGCTGAAATTAGCCTCTGATTAAGTGAAATAGCTTATCGTCGGTGACAGAAACTAAGGATTGTTTAGGTGATCAAGAGGGGGAGAAGGAGGTTTTAAAGGAAAAATGAGCAAGATATGACTGAATTAGTTACCAATTACAACTTTGTCAATCTTTCGAGAGGAATGACATTCTTTCAAGTTGTAAACCACTTTCCTCGCTCTATTATGCTCTCTATATATTTTATTTTCTAACTTATTCATCAATCTACCCATAAGGTCATAACTATCTTACATAGATAAAGCCTTAAGTAATTTCCCCCTATATATTGATATATATCAGTTCATGGCATAACCACTTAAACTCTTTTGGCCCGTCATTATGATAAACTGGTTACCAACCGACTATTGTTCACACATTTGCACAGAAAATACTATAGGTAACTTTTGCCACATAGGACCAAAAGTTCGAACAATAATAGCCTTGCAAAAGAATAGTCCAAAAGATCACCTTTGTTGCGGCATCTATGCACAAAATGGATGGGTGGCTTGGCTTGGTGTATAACAATACCCCCTCCACAAGAGCCATCTTGTCCTTAAGATGGAAATGGGGAAAGGTGTTGATGATGGCAAAAGCATCCTCCCAAGTTGATGATGGAATTAGATGAATGTTTGGATTGGGATGAGGGTGTTGATTTTAGAATGATTTTGGAGGGAGGGGTTGTGACTTGTGAGTGTAATTGGGCCGGCCCACATTGGCATAAGGGTTTCAAGTTGTTGGGTTGCGCCCAAAAGTTGCTCCTCTTATGGGTTCCATAGTGCTCTAATGGGCCCATCATCCGTAACTCAGCCTTTATCTCCTTTTTCATCCCATTAATAAATTTTCCATGGGCTCTTGAATATTCTCCAATGTTGCAATCAGCTCAATAAAACTCCGACGATGCTCCGCCACTACTCGTGAAGTGCTCCTGCCGACGAGGTACGGAATTGTCGTAGCAGCATGTAACGAAGGTTGTCCCATCGGCGGATAGGACGATGGCTGTATCGACAGTACCTCCCCATAGAACGTCACCGCAACGGCGCCCATCCTCTCCTTCTCAGTTAGGTTGTAGAAGGTGAAGAAACGCTAGGCCCTCAATATCCATCCGTGCGGGTTTTGACCGTCAAAAGTGATCATATCAAGCCTTTTGTCCTCCACCCTTACGAGCGGCCATTGTTGTATCCTCCTTGAGGTAAGCCTCATATTCCTCCTTTAAAATCCCCTCCGCATCCTCCATTAGGTGGGGGTGATTCACGTCCTGTGGGAACACCCAGTCTTCCCGTACTTTCCCTTGGTCGTCGGATAACCGCCTGCTACCTTGGTAATCTCTTCTCTCGTTTGCTTGTTAGACTCTTTTATATTTAGTTTCACAAGCTCACTTACCTCAATGTGAATCGTCTGTCTCAGGACAGTCGCCTCTTAATGGACAACCTCTTTTAACTCGTTCACCTCTAACCCGAGAGTATCCATTTGTTGGGCTTGAGTTGGTGCCATGGTTTTCCCAAGAAAGACATCTTAGATACCAAGTTGTTATAGCCCAGGGTTTCACAACACATTGAAATTACAGAAATGCAGACACAAAATGAGATGGATGATTAATGAGTTTGTATTGCAAGAGAAATAGTACAAAAGATGAGCTCTCCCACTAACAATACAATACAAAATACTTTTCTCACTTTTTCTGAATGGCTTACATGAGCACAATCATTACCTATTTATAGAAGTAGTCATTCTTATTCTCTTCCTCTTGATTGGTCCACCAGATATTCCTAGGGATTACCACCACTGTCCTTAGTACCTTTCCCGCCCACGCCTTTGCCGCGACGTGTATACACTAAATGAATGGGTGGCTTGGCTTGGCTTGGTGTATAACAATCTATCAACTGATTTATAACAGGATTTGTTTTATGTAATCTACACACAATCTCCAAAAACGTGCTAGAAGTTAGAATTGTCTTAAATGTTATCCCTTTAACATTTATTGTGCTCAATTACACCTCTTTGCTGTAGTGCATGGCTATATGACTTGATATTCACCGGCCTAGCATTAGGTTCCGGAGGGATCTTATTTCAAACGCCCTGTAACTGAACCAACCGGGTTCTTTAAAGACCATGTTAAACAGCTTCCTCCATTCATTGCTAAGTCTGTCCCTTGCTCACCGAGCATGCAGTTTGAGGAACTACTTGCGGGGGAGACGAAAGAGACAAAATTGAACTGCATATCCAACATTTTCGCTGATGGATGATGGTTCACCTTTAGTGCTTTTGTATTTTTAGGAGTAATCCTGTTCTATACAAATTGCACATTTTTCAATGTGAACTCCATGCACATTTCCTTTAAGTCTTTATAGACATACCTCCTCTCTCTCTCATTGTTGCAGTGGTGCATCAAGAGGATCTCCACCTGTTTATTGTTTTTGAATTGAACTCACCTTGAATCAAAACATTGCACCCATGTTTGCGCCATAGCCATCTTCAATTTTGAGTCCACTAAGCCATAGAAGTTTTGGAGTCTAGATTTATTTAGGAAGGAGCCAAAGAGATAATTTTTAGAGTTGAGTCTTTGTAAATGCCGATTTTTCTTTTGTACGGTCTCCGACACACAACTTTGACTATCAATATCTTTAATTACGTATTAATATAAATCATACAAAGTTTATATTTTGAATATACACAATCGCACATTGAAGCAAACCTAACAAGATCGTTATATATGTCTTTATCTATTGGTGAGAATTTATTCGAAATGAAGGACAAGGAATGAAGTTAGGTTTGGCCATATTGCTGGCGGAGAAAGTTGCAATCAATGGGATTACCCTAATCCTCCCTTCCAGAAAAGAAAGAACAACGTGAAAATCTTTTTCCTTTTCGCACGGACCAGAGATTGGATCTAGCCGTAAGAAGAATGCTTGGTATAAATAACACTTTTTGATGTTCGACCCCCTCAGTCACTACGAGCGCCCCCAATAAGTGGAGTGGGATGTGTCTATTTATCTATCTCTTGACTCGAAATGGGAGCAGGTTTGAAGAAGGATCTTAGAATGTTAAGGGTTGGGCCAAGAGGGTCTCTTAATGCCTTCTTTTTTCTTCTCATCGGTTCACAAAGACATGCCATGGTGAGAAGGAAGAAGTGGGGAATAAGCACACTTGGAAAGCTGCGTTCGGGAAAGATGAATGAGATAAAAGAGAATTGATTTTGTTTGTTCGGGCATTTGTGACAACGACAAAAAGATGCTCCTGTAAGGATAATCAAGAGTTGAAGCGAAGACTTCACAGGGGGGCGAGGGAGACCAAAGATGACTCCGATGGCGAGGGGTAAATAAGGATATGTGTTTTGGGGCTGCTAGACCATATAGCGTTAGATAGGAATGAATGGAGAAAAAGAATTGTAACTGTTTTGCCCTATCTTTTGGAATTAATGCTTTGGCATTATCGATGTTTGTATATAGAGAATTTATGTTCAAAATTTTTGAACTTCGATTTTGAAGAGAGAAGTGGGAAGTTTAAATAGTGATGTAAGGAGTATCACATACTTGTGAACTTTACCCCTCAATCTGACAGAATTCTTAGGCATCCATGATGCAGATATCCTTTAGATATTCAAGGCGAGTCTCAAATTCCCTAATTTGATTCTTCAAATCTTGCATTGCTTCCATCATCTTCTCCAAACCTTCATTAATATTCTTGTTTTGATCTCCCAGCTTGTGTTCCATTGCCTTTATCTGATCCTCCATGGCTAGTTTCTTCTTCTGTCGAACTAGACTTTAAGCTAAGAAGACTGAGAAGCGAAGGAAAGAACAAACTCTGATACCAGCCTTGGAGTCACTGAGTTCCTTGTTATCACAGTCAGATTATAGGATGACAGAGAGAATTGAGATAGAGAAAGTAAGAGAAATGGAGGGGATGTTTATCAATTGTCTGAATGAATTATAAGAGGATTGCGACAGTATCTATAAGCTGCTTAACACATACGATGACCATCTTAAGAAACTAACAAATTTTGTTGTTGTGCCAACTAATTTTGTTGTAATGCTTTTGCGGCTTTGATCACTATCATTCTAATAAATTTATGATATTTCATTTGGTGCAAATGATTGGAACATTTTCATAATTTAATTTATCTTACTACAAAGAAACCCTTGGGTCTACCCTATCTTTCCATGGGCTATCACCACTTTCGCATTTGATTGGAGCAGATGATTGGAGCATATTGAACTGATTTTTAGTTGTATTGAGAAATACATATACTTTGGACTATGATTTCCGACCTCTGTTTATTGCTCCTGTATTGTCAAAATGTCTTAATTTTCTGCTATTAGGCGTGGATTTGCAGACTGTGATCTTATTTATTTTCTTTTCCTCAAGAGGTGGACAGATAAGCCTGAAATTTCTTGGTGTTAGCTAAATTAAAATTAAGGCAATATTGATGGTCCCTTTTTGGATGGTAATATGTCATATGTACCTATTAGGTAGTAGTGTAGTACCCATTCTATTATTTTGATTTATTTCAGAAAAAAAGTTTTCAAATAAACTTTTTAAAGTTGTAGAATTCGATAAGTTTGGATAGGTTCGGATGAATCAAAATCACTTGAATAAATACACACCCTCAGTTTTGGTGTAGTTGAAACCACCTGAAGGCTCACAAACACCCTTAGTCTTGGCGTAGTTGAAAGTTTGTAACCACCTGAAGGCTCACACACACCCTTAGTTTTGGTGTAGTTGAAAGTTTGAAACCATTTTAAGGCTCACACACACCCTTAGTTTTGGTGTAGTTGAAAGTTTGAAACCATTTTAAGGCTCACACACACCCTTAGTTTTGGTGTAGTTGAAAGTTTGAAACCATTTTAAGGCTCACACACACCCTTAGTTTTGGTGTAGTTGAAAGTTTGAAACCATTTTAAGGCTCACACACACCCTTAGTTTTGGTGTAGTTGAACCACCTGAAGGCTCACGCACACACCCTTAGTTGAAAGTTGAAACCACTTGAAGGCTCAATGTGTGGAAAACTGTTGCTTCGCCTTGTTAAAAGTTTCTCAGATAGTCGGATTTGTTTTCCGTTGCTCTTCCCACCAGGCAAGAATAGGTTAATCATTATTTCAAGTTGGTACAACACGGGTTATGACCTAAACAACATCTGGAAATGACCCATTGCCCATGAAAATCAGTTTGTCAAGACAAAAAAATTGACAGATGTGTTTGAGATGTGAAACTTGTGATTGGAAAATGAACAAAGTATTGACAATAAAATATTGCTACTTCATATTATTGTCACTGGCAACATGATTTTTCAGAGCTTTTTTGAATTAATCTTTCTTCATGGACATTCAAATTTGTATATATCTAATTGCTTCAAATGGTATGTTAGGCAAGGACTGTAGGCTTGTTTTAATCATTGTATCGGAATAAAACACAATAAGATTGGATTGGATAATCTATACTCAACAAGCGGACAAGAGATCCTCAATTGGTGTCATATTTTTGTAGCAGATGCATCGTCTTGTGTGTTGGCATTATAAGTAGAATTAGATTGCTTATGATTTTGTTGCTTAAATGACTTTCCTCATAGACTACTTGATCTTCTTTGCAGGTTGCTAAGTTCTCTTTGATCGTCATGCGTGTCTACTTCATTTTGTGTACTGCTTGGAACTGTTATCATGCTGGATTTGAGAGCCTTCATGAAACCAATGTTTTCTCTCAATCCATGTTACAATAAATTTTTGTTTAACATGGTTATTCAGAAATTTTTCGAGCTTCTTATGTTTCTTTGCTTGAACTAATTACTTTATTATAAAATAGATCTGTGGAATATTGATATCAGCTTTGATGTTGCTACAACATCAAAAGGATGGTGGCGTTCTAATAAATAAAAAAAAACTTGCATCTTGCCAACTAGTACTTGGTGTAATTGGTTTGAGTTTTACTTCATGACCCCAATTTGATCCTATCAATTGCAGTTCTTGGTAATGAGCACTTTCCTTATCCTTTCCCTCTGGCCCAAGGGCCGGATGTGTAATGTTGGGTTTACTTCGGAGAGGTTTTTGGCCAATATTGTGGATTACCTCTGTGGAATTAACATATTATTGTCTCGATGAATCACAAGCTATTGCAATTGTAGGAAGCGTGACAGATTTTTTTCCATTTTGCAAATTTGACAATTCTTATTAATTTTTATTAAAGGAGATCTTACTACATCATGATCAACTATACCAGTATTGTTGCCAAATATGAAGTTTCTACCCAAATAAGATTATAGTTGCATGTTAAACACAAACCCTTTTTTTGGGTAAGGTAAGAAAACAATGGAAAGCATCAAGAGATCCATCGCACAAGGGGAACTCCTAATGTGTCACTACTAAGAACGGAATGTAATTTATAATGTCCAGAAGGAGCAATATCAAGCAAGCGTGTAAGATGTCTGACGTTAGCAATTCTGCTTAATTTGTTTCTCTATAGATATAACTAATTTTCCTAAAGCTGAAACGCTGGAGGATGTATTTGATGATTTTTGCAATTTACTGAGGGGTAGATTGTAAGGTTTTTTTTATTACATTGATGATGGAGAGGTTGCGCCTTCGATGATTATCTTTATGTGATGAAATTGGCCATGTTTGTGAAACCAAGGTAGATGAACTAATGAACTATCTCTATTCATGAAATATCTTATAAGGAAATATGATAAAATGTAACTTTTCGTGGACGTCAACCGATTGAAATTAATCTGGCATATGATACCCAAGTAGGTTTGACAGGTGATCAACATCCTAATTAGCATTTTGATAGAAAAGTGAGTGATTGAGGCGATCTCAATTTTGTAATTTGTTGAGAAATGTCATCGACTAGCATCTGGATGTCATGGAGTATACTAACAGCTTTGCTTCTAATTGATAGTCAATTTTCGTGGATATCTATTACGATTATTACCTACGTTCTACAATATTGTTACATTTTCCTTTTTTTATTTGTTTCACGTTACTCTTTGCATCACTCTACGGCGTAGAAGTATAATGATATCAATTTTCGTTATTATAAAGCTACGATTTCACCTTTTTTTATCCCAATAAAAAAATACACCATTATCTTTTGCTAATTCAACTTTTTCAACAAAAAGCATCCCTATTAATTTCTATTTTTTTCAAGAGAAGGTATTGGGTCAGACGCGTCCGACCATAACATTTGGTCGGACGACTTTCAGTTGGTTTCATTTTTGTTTCAGTTGGTTTCATTTTTGTTTCAGTTGGTTTCAATTTTTGTTCAGTTGGTGTCAATTTTTGTTCAGTTGGTGTCAATTTTTTTCCAGTTACTTCCAACTGAAACACTAATGCTTCCAACTGAAACATAAATGCTTCCAACTGAAATACAACTGATGTAAGACATATAAAACCAACTGAAACAAAATAAACTCCAACTGAAACAAAACAAACTCCAACTGAAATAAAACAAACTTCAACTGATACAAAACAAAAACCAACCGAAACAACACAAAAACCAACTGATACAAACCAAAACAAACCTGCTTTAGTCTCTTTGCAGACAGACCACTACATTAAAATTGGAACTAGTCCATGTAATCAGGTTTTCTGGTAGAAATTTCCTTGCAAAAGTGTTCAAGAGAAGCAATTACTCTATCGTGATTCTTTAATGTTCAATCCCTCTTCTTCTCCGATTCCGACGCCATTGAAATCGACCTTCTACAAACTCCATTTCCAGAAACAATCACAACACCATCAAGAGGAAGCCATCTTTTGGTAGCGGGTTTCTGCCATTGTTGGTTTATTTGAGTTGGTTTCAATGTTCAACCAACTGAAAATCTTCGTTTGATTGGAAACAAAAACTCTGCAATGAAGGCTGGCTGCGGCGGCGCAAGTAGCAGCGGCAAAGAGGAGGGTCAGAAGTAGCTGCATCGCCGTTCTCGCGACTTCGTCCGACGAAATATATTGAGTCAGACGGTCTGACCCAATAGTTTCACTTTTTTCAATCATATAAGATTTGATTATCAAACATTAATTCATCTCTAAAAAATGAATACCCTAGTAAACGCTTCACTCTCTGTAGTACTCTAATAAAATAATATAGGAGGGAGAGTGTATTGTACTCCACACTCTTAGGGTCCGTTCTTTTCGTCTGAACCTTTCTTATCTGATCTGATCTAAATTTTTCTGATCTGATCTGAACTGAACTTTTCTGGTCTGATCTGAATTTTTTTCTTATCTGCTCTGATCTGAATTTTTCTGATGTAATTTGATTTGAACTTATTATAGTTGTTTTTTGTTCTTATTATTTTTTTCTCTGATCTGAATTTTTCTAATCTGATCTATTTCTTAAATAAGCACTAGAGTGCTTAAATAAGTTGAAAAGAACAATAGCCTTATTCTTTACTCTTTAGTATCGAAATCTAACACAACAAAGAAATGAAGTAGTAGTGTTGAGTGATCCAGGTTAAAAGCGAAAAGGACAAGTTGAAATGCATGAGGTAAACAGATAAAAGTAACAAGTTCACATGAATGGTAAATTTTTCTGGATTGAAGATGATGTTCTTTGAATGATGGGCATGGCGAAAACATGCAAAAGAAAAATGAGTGTATGTGGTTCGAGAGAGTAGGGAGCGAGGTTAAAAGAAGGTGGGTCCAAAAATACCTGCACTGCAAGAGAAAATTCAAAAACCATCCATGACTTTCAGAAATGATAACTACTGTGAAGAATTATATATGAAATGTCATAGCCTAGTCTCTTTCACTCTCATTATTATCCTTTTCAGGAGTCTTGTCTTCAATACTACTACTTGTACATGTACTCCTTGCTTATTGCAATGCGATTTAATTTAGGGTTGGGTTAATTTAGTTTAAGACTATGTCACTCTATTTGAAGAAATAAGTCCGATCAATATCCGAAACTAAAATATTGACCCGAATATTAGAGAATGTGAAAATTATAATAAGATGTAACAAACTCAATCCGAGTTTGAATTCTGCTGTGTTTGTGCCCTCTCATCGACCTTAAAAAGTGTGTACGAATATGTGAGTTATCTAAAGGGTGTGGTTTATTCTAATCCTTCTATACTAAATTACTCTAAAACTCACTCGAATAAAGATTCAAAGATAAGTTGTTGTTTATTAACAATTTTAATTTTTCAAAAAGTTGATGTGTTTAGTGACGAGAAAAAACAATTATCCGATATTGGACCTATAACTAATAAGCAACTGACACGTCTAGGCCAGAATCAATTCAGGGGGGAGCAATTCCGTTTCCAACATTAGGACTTAGGAAAATTTTTGGAGCCAATATCCATTTCAGTTTTAATTTATTATTATTTTTCTAATGATGGTACCAAGGGCCTGTTCTCCGTAACTTATTTTCAGTTCAGTCCATTTCAGCTCTGAACAATACTCTTACTCTCACATATCAATATTCATTTCATTTTGTTTCAATTCAGTCCAACTGTTTTATGCCGAAGAAAACAGGCTCTAAAGGCTAAAAGTACTACTACATACAATACAAAAAAGCCCACAAGTTTAGTTATACTACAACTATAGGTCCAACCTATTATCAAATCTATTATACCCTTAATTTTTTGAAGTATCTATTATACCCTTAATTTTCCATAATACTACTTTCCTTACACATACCCTAAGATCTCATTCTCTCCTAAAGTCCTTGATGTTTTGCTAACTTTAGCCTTCCTTCACTCTCCACGTTTCTCTGTCTCCTTCAATTAGCTTTCAGATGATTTCCTCATCTTCATTTATCATCTAATTATCGTCTAAAATTTTGGGATTTAGCGTATTCGAATTCAATGAAATGTGTGCGCACTTCAACATAATGGTGAACTATTAGGGTAATTTGGTAATTAGACTCTTAGTCTTGTAAAGACGGTTTTATTCCTCTATATATATAATAGTGTCATGCAACCTAAACAGGTTAGCTAATTATTCTCATTACTCGTACATGGTATCACGAGCCTAGGTTAATATTTTTTTTCTCTCTTCCGCTTATTAATTTTTTAGGGCTTTTACCTAAACCCTAAACCCTAGAATTGTTTATTCAGCCGACATGTCCCAATCTCCGGCCACCTCTGCCGCTGCTCCGGCCTCCGGCATCTCCAGCAGCACTCCACCGCAGCCCCGCCTTCCCCTCGTGTCGCAGACACGCACGATCGCTGCTGTCGCACCGCCCACCGAGGGTCTTTTGCTGGCCAGGGAGGGTTCTCCTACTCCCCCGCCTTCTCAACACCCTTCCTTGGTGTTTCGTCGGCCTTCAGCGGCGGGATGCAGACCGCACCGCTGTGGTCTCCACCGCAGCCATCCATGCTCCATTATGCATCGAGCTCCGGCTTGCACGCAAGCCCTACGTCCATGAGGACTCCTTCACGGTTTCCGTCAGGGTTTGAACCCCCATCGTCGGTTTTCCCGGCATATAGTCAACCGTTCCTTCCCACCACCGCATCACTCACTCATCATGACATCACTCGGGTTGTTTCCATTAAATTAGCCACTCCCGAAGATTATCTTATATGGAAAACTCAGGTTACGTGTTTTCATTCGACACATCAACTTCTTGGTATTGTCGAAGGTACTATTCCGATCCCTCCATCTACTTTACTTGATAATCATGGTCGTTCTTCGCTTAATCCACAACTTTACGAGCATATGAGACTTGATCAACAAATTAAATTGTGGTTATATGCTTCTATTTCCCGTGATGTTATGATGAATGTTCATGAATTGCATACCACTGTGGAGATTTGGAATAGGTTACAGTCACGTTTCTTACAGGCTAGTATGGCTAGGTCTATGAAACTCAAATGTCGTTTGAGTCATATAAAGAAACCCGAACAGCAGTCTATGGAGTCATTTCTACGTGAGATTAAAGTTATTGTTGATTCTTAGGTGCTATTCAGTGCCCTGTCTCTCAATATGATCTTGTTCAGTATACCTTGACTTCATTGGATAAGGATCGTGATTATGATCCCCTTATTACCACTTTGTTGCAATTTTAATCTTCCTTGACTTTTGATGATCTTCGCCCCAAACTTTTACAACATGAGCAACGTCTTAAGGCTATACGTGCTTATGATGAGGCTCCCACTGCGCATCAAGCTTTGGTTGCTGTCCAGTATGGCTCTTCGGGTTCTCAATCATCTAATTCGGGTGGTTCGACTTCTAAGGGTCAAGGGGGTGGAAAGAATAGGAATAAGAACAATCGTAACAAAGGTGGTCGCGGCAACAATAATGGTCGTGGCAATGGAGGACAGGGTGGTCGTGGCAATGCAGGCCGAAGTAATGGTATGGGTAATTTTCATAATGTTTCATATGTTGATTATTCTTGGGCCAACTATATTGCTAATGATTTGTCTTCAGCAGGAAGTAATCCATCTAACGGCAATTTAGCCAACACCCCTTCCTCCGATACTTGTGGTCTTTGTCGGTATCCAGGTCACCAAGCAGCCTATTGTCCCCAGCGTTTCAATCATAGCTTTGTGCCTTCTTCTCTTGATGGTGTCACAAGTGCCCTAGTTGCACTGTCTGTTGGTGGTGAAACGAATGACTCTGTTTGGTATCCATATTCTGGAGCCGCATCCCACATGACCTCACAGGATGGTAAGCTATCTAATGCTATTTGGTTCGAGTTCTATTATTGTTGGTGATGGCACACATCTTCCCATTAATAAACTTGGTAATTTAACTCTGTCTTCCCCGAGTCGCCCCCTTCGTCTCACGAAGGTGTGTCATGTTCCTCAGTTAAAACATAATCTGATGTCTGTTCAGAAGTTATGTCAGGATAATTCTTGCATAGTTTATTTTGACGAGTCTTCTGTTTGTGTTAAGGATAAGACCACGGGGGCGGTTCTGTTGCGGGGACTCAGTAGTCAGTAGGAATGGTGTCTACCCTCTTCAGCCTCACATTCTAGAGTCAGAGTCGTCTTCCCAAGCTTGTTCCGAGTCTTCCCAGTCTGCTCAAAGTCTTATGTCCCTGCTCTTCTTGCAACTAAGGAGTCTGAAGATGTTTTGCATGCTCGCCTTGGTCATACTTCTGCTAGAGTTTGAGGAACTTTTCGTTCACAAAAATTAATTTCATGTACTTCTAATAAGTTTCATGACGATTGTGTTCATTGCAAAGTAGGAAAGATTCATCAATTGCCTTTTGAGTCTGTGACTCATCGTGCTCCCTATCCCTTATATTTGATACATAGTGACCTTTGGCAATCGCCTATTAAATCAAATCAATTTTTCAGTATTATGTGGTTTTTGTTGATGATTATTCACGTTTTGATTTCTATTCGACTTTCATAGCTTTTCAAAAACTTGTGGAGAATCTTTTTAACTCCAAAATTAAGTTTTTCCAAAGTGATGGTGGACGTGCGTTTGATAACACTTCTTTACTACAACATTTCTGTGACTCGGGAATTTATTTTCGAAAGTCTTGTGCTCGAACTCAAGCGCAGAATGGTGTTGTGGAAAGGAAACATCGAACCATTATCGAGATGACACGAACTATGCTTATTCAATCTGAGTTGCCAACTCGATATTGGGTTGATGCGTGTTATACTGCTGTTTATACGATTAATCGTATTCCGAGTTCGGCATTGTAGTGTTCATCCCCGTTTGCCAAATTTTTTCATCGTCCTCCTTCCTATGAGTTTTTGAAATGTTTTGGTTGTCCTTGTTTTCCGTTGTTTTTAGATCCTAAAATCAATAAGTTACAGGCCAAGTCGATTCAATGCGTGTTTATTGGCTATACATCAAATTATAAGGGATATCGATGTCTTGATCCTCTTTCTGGCACAGTTTACACGTCTCATCATGTCTTATTTAGTGAACGGAAATTCCCTTACCGTACTCTTGTGTCTAGGAAGTCCCTTGTGTCGTCCTCCGTTGAGTTTCTTGACCCATTGGCTTTGCTTCCGAGTTTTGCCCCGTCTAGTGGCTCTTCTCCTGGGTCCATTAGTCCTCCTAGTGTGTCGAGTATAGAGTCGTTGTTGTGTTCACATCGTGCTGCCCAGCCCCCAAGAAACTGCCAGGCCGCATGTTTCTTCCGCTCCCGAGCCTTGGACGTGCTGCACAGCAGCCCGCAGCTGCGTTAACCCGCGCCCACAGCCATTCGCTGCTCACCACGGCTCGCTGCTGCTTGCCCGCAGGACATGAGCGCGCCCGCGGGATACCACGCCCCCATCACTCCCTCGTCCAACAACCCTACGCTAAGTCCAAGCGTGGGTGTTGTGTCCACCCCTCCTCCTAGCCCATTATCTACTAGTCTTGCCTTCGGTGAGTCATCCTCTTTGTCATCCCCGACTCCCGTCCCCCCACCCACTCGTCGTCCTCGAAAGTTATCTAAGTGTGTCGATCCCACTAATGTTCATACCATGACTACTCGTTTAAAAGACAGAATTATTTCAACTAGGAATTTAATGAATTTAAAAACCGATATGGTTGAGTTTGAACCGTCTAATCTTAAGCAAGCGTCTAAAGATTCTCGCTGGCAACAAGCCATGCGTGATGAGTATGAAGCATTAATTAAGAATGATACATGGGAACTTGTGCCTCGCAACAACAATAGAAATGCTCTTGGTTTTAAGTGGGTGTATAAGATTAAATATAATTCTGACGGCACTGTGGAGCGGTTTAAGGCCAGACTTGTTGTTTTTGGTAATCATCAGCAGGCAGGTATTGACTACTTTGAAACCTTTAGTCCTGTAATTAAGCCTACTACTGTTCGCTTAGTTTTAACCATTGCTGCTACTTTTAAATGGCTTATTCGTCAACTCGATGTTAAAAATGCTTTCCTTCATGGTTTCCTCAATGAGGAAGACTATATGCGTCAGCCTCCTGGTTTTGAACATCCTTCTCAACCTCATCATGTTTGTCGGTTACGAAAATCTATTTATGGTTTGAAGCAAGCTCCTCGAGCTTGGTTCTCTCATTTCAGCAATTTCCTTCTCTCTATTGGTTTCAAGTGCAACAGTTGTGACACCTCCATATTCACTCTCAAAAATAGTGGTCATATTATCATTCTCTTGCTATATGTTGATGATATTGTTCTTGTAGGTAGTACTTCCTCTTTGCTTCAGAAATTTATCAGTGTTCTATTTGCTCAGTTTGCTATGAAGGATTTGGGTGATTTGCATTGTTTCTTAGGCATTCAGGTTTCACGTACTCCTCAGGGTTTGATGTTGTCTTAAAACAAATATGTCGTTGATCTTTTTCATAAATTTCATCTTCATACTGTCAAACCCGTACGTACTCCTGTTGTCTCTCGTGTCACACTCTCTCTCTTTTAGATGGTGAACTTCTTGCTGATCCCACAGATTATCGTAGTATGGTTGGTGCATTACAATATTTGACTATGACTCGTCCTGACATTGCCTATGCTGTTAATTCGGTTTCTCAATTTATGCATGCGCCCCGTACTACTCACCTTCATGCTGTGAAAAGAATTTTCAGGTATCTGCAGGGAACTTCTGATTATGGGTTGTTTCTTCACAGTACTGGCTCCCTACTGTGGTTGTTGCCTACTCTGATGTTGATTGGGCCGGGTGTCCTGACACTCGGCGTTCTACTACTGGTTATGCTGTCTTCCTAGGGAAAGAATTTGAGCTCCTGGCGCTCTAAGAAGCAACCTACTGTTTCGAAGTCTTCTACTGAACATGAGTATCATGTTGTTGCCTACACTACGGCCAAAACAATTTGGATTCGTCAATTGTTAGCTGATTTAGGGTATTTTCATCGACGGCCTACCATTCTCTATTGTGACAATGTTTCTGCTATGTATCTTACTGCCAATCCTGTTCATCACGATCGTAGTAAGCACATTGATGTTGATTATCATTTGGTTCATGAGATGGTTGCTAAAGGTGGACTTCAGGTCAAGCACATTCAAAACAGTTGCATGTTGCTGATATTTTTACTAAGGGTCTTTCTTCTGAGTTGTTTTGTAAACATCGTTCCAATCTATCCGTGATTCCTCCCAGTAAAGATTGAGGGGGTGTATTAGGGTAATTTGGTAATTAGACTCTTAGTCTTGTAAAGACGATTTTATTCCTCTATATATATAATAGTGTCAGGCAACCTAAACAGGTTAGCCAATTATTCTCATTAATCGTACATGAACTAATGACTTTTGAATGTTGCTAAGGTTTTGCAATGGGTTGCTCAAGGAAAAAATGATGAAACGAGGAGGGATATTTGTTTTTGTAAAGGAGGGTTGTATAACGCAAATAGCAAATATATCTTTTAACCTAACAAGCTAATTTGGAATTGATTTGAATTAATTAGCTTATGATCATCATCGTTTTTCAGTTTTCAGTCTTTAGCTTTCAAGTTTCCTGAAAACTAAAATCAAAATTATGGAAACTGAAAGTGGTTTCTACTTGTTAATTAGTTTAAGAATGAATAATTTCAAATTCCGTCTACTACCACTCAATATCATATGAATTTTTCAATCATAAACAAAAATTGAATGGCAATGATGCCCTATAGATCCCTAGTTATTGAAAACATCTAGAGTTTTTTATAAGTTGCCTCATGCCATTTTTGTATACAGTATACTTGCGTATATTGTTTCAGTATTATGTTAAAAGAAAACCGTTATATTACCTCACATAATTAAAATAGTTCTATAAAAAGAAAAGGTTAATAATATATTTTCTTGACAACTTAGGAAACTTATTTCAAAAGAGTACTATCTTCTATAATATGATAACTTAATAATATTTATCTTGGCAACTTAGTATTAAGTAGTCATTTAGACATTATTTCAATAAACTAACATTACCCTAGGCCAATTTTTATACATTACTTCTCTTTTTTTGAAAGAGACGACTCCCAGAGGAACCGTATACTTATTACTTTATGATGTTATATTGTTTTTACCCGTAAGCTAAAAAAATAGGGATTGTTTTCTTAAGAGTAATTAATTATAAACTGTTTAAGGTAACTAGATAACATGGATAATGATCAACTTGAAATTAATCAATCATTGAAGTTTCCTTCATGATGTTGTATGTCTAAATTTGACACCCGCATATTTGAACTTTTTCGATACATAATTAGTAACATAACTCGAACCGTCAAATTGATTGATTTTACCCCTAACACGCATTAATGTTTAAGTTATGGTCAACGTGTACATCGAAATGTCAATTATAGGTTTATAATTGGTGATTTTGGTTGCAAAATCAAAAATTAATACAAGAATTTAATTGCTATAGTAGTCCGGCAAAATTCTTGTTAAATATTATTAATTTGAGGTGTCAACTAAAACCCTATACCTTGTTTAGGTTGTCCAGTCTCCACTAATGGCCACACGGCCCACACTCATTCTCTCTGAAGATCCAGATTCCAGGTTTGTGGAAATAGTGTTTAGCTTAGGGATTTAGCACCATAGGCTACTAGTAGTAACAAGCAACGACATAAGTTATTGAAATTACCTAACGCTTTGAAAAACTTTTTCAAATCTTCTAGAAGTAAACTTTGTTCACTGAATCTTGGAATAGTCTAGGAGTTTGATGTTGTGATAATGATGACTAGTGATGTCATATATCTTCATCGCTTCAAAATAATTACTTCCTCCGTTCCTTAATAAGCACACACTTCATGTTTTCACGCTTGCCAATGCATTATTTTAAACATTAATATCTATAAATATCAATGAGTAAAAATTATAAAAAGTTGATATTAAATTTATGCACGTTGAGACGAATCTAACAAGATCTCACATGACTATGTTTTTCCTAAAAGATAAATGACCAAATCTAATTAAATTCTAAATTGTGAATAGTAAACACTATACAAGTGTGTCACTTATTAGGGAACGGAGGAAATATAATGTAAAAGAGCACAACAATTAAAGAGCTTACGACAAGAAGAAATTGAAAAAAAAAAGAAAGAAACTTGTAAAAGGCGTAAATTCTATCTTGCACATGGACTCATGGTGAGCACCGTGCGCAAATGAACGTCGGTCAGTGAACAATGAACATCATCCAATGAACATCACCAATTGAACATCATCCAATGAACATTACCCAATGAACAATGAACATCACCCAATGAACATTAGTTGGACATCACCCAATGAACATCACCCAATGATCCACCTAATGAACAATGAACATCAGTTAGACATCACCCAATGAACTTGTTGGTTCTTTTGATTTATTTTATTGTTCATTTGAGTGAACTTAATGTTCTTTTGACATAAACTGATGTTCATTGGTTGACATTTTTAAATTTTCAAAAATTAGAAATTTTTCATGTCAAATCAATTTTGGAGTCTTGTTCATTGGAGAACTGATTATTGTTCTTTGTGTGTGAATTTAGTGTTCTTTTAACATAAACTAATGTTCATTGGGTGACATTCATGGGTGACGTTCATTGGATGATGTGCAACTGATGTTCATTGGGTGATGTCCAACTGATGTTCATTTGGTGACGCTCGTTGTTCATTGGTTGATGTTCATTGGGTGTGTTCATTGAGTGATGTTCATTGGACAGTGGGTAATGTTCATCGTGCGCATGATGCTCACCATGAGTCCGTGTGTAGGATCTACCAATTGGTAAAAAGGAGAAATACACTTAAACTTTCTAAACTAAGAGCAATTGCAATTATTTTAAAAGTAGAAATACATGTTAGTATAAACTAAATTCCCCACTATATTTGTTTCATTATACGTCTAATATACGAAGAGATTAGATTTCCGCTAAATTCATTTTTATTACTCTACTAATCGTGTTAACCTATTTTATTTTATAGGTTGAGAGTCTCAAATATAATACACTTATCTTAAATTAGGTTTGGATCGGATCAACAGACGAATCGACTTTTCCCAATCGTGTGATATAATATCGGATTGGACATGGTGCATGACATGAACATGTGGAATTCGGCCTCAGGATATGTAGGCCACATATTAATTTGTCTTTATCACAAATTCTTTTATTTTAGTTGGTAAGATTATTGGTATTGAAAGAATAATTTGATTTTTGTTGTATTCATACTGCTCAAATTCTTCTTCCTAGCTGAATTTTACAAACACGTCAATTCATCAAGAATATAGTTGAGCTTTTATCTTAGTGATTGATTAACAGCTCATTTCATTGGACATGGGTTGAAGATGGCTTGCTATAATAGTACAACCTTTATGTTTTAAACAAACTTTTAGGCGGCCATAGAATTTCTTGTATCATTATCCTATCTAATTTGTTTACCAAGCATTATTCTAATGCTTTTATTTTCCTACTTACAATCATTTTTCCGGAATGAAATCTTTTTGGAATGACATCTTATGATGTTGTCTTAGCAAGAACTACATATTCAATCACGTTTTCTATTTTTTAAAATTTTAAGACACAATTTGGTTGAAGGTTACCCATACAACCACACATTCTATTATTTGTTTTATGTTAAATAAGATGACACATTTTGTCAAATTTCGTAAGAAGACTAAGAACAGGAAGAGCAATTTTTTTGTATTTATGATGTGTTCATTTTTTTGGATAAAAAATCAACTCAACCAAAAGCAAAATTGATAGTTGAAGTCCAATAATAGTTTTGTACTCTATTACGACTTCTCACACAAGAGCCCTTTGAGCTTGAAGTATGGAAGCGACACGGTCTTCCTCATTTATGATACTAAATATTCTGAAAGGAGGGGTAGATGAGATTTGAACCAATAGCTCTTGATACAATGACAAGAAACCAACTCAATCAAAAATTTAAGCTCATGGTTAAAGTCCCAAAAATAGTTTTATACTCTATCACTCTTCAATATGTTCAGACAATTCATATGTATGCAATATACATAACAAGGCTCAAATTTTTTGAGTCTAATAATTATGATTGGTAGTGTTACGTAGTATATTCTAAGTATGTGATCGAGATGTTTTTTTAAAACGGTAATCTTATATCAACTCTATTGGGAAACAACAAAAACCTTTTCATAGACCGCCTAATCCATCGAGATTTTAAAACCTTGTTGTTTTATGCTTAAACCTTTTGGATTTACTATATTTTATCCATAAGTATGTGGATAAACCGTATTTCAAGAGTCATCCGCTAAACTACAGTTTAGGTATTACTATATTCTAAAATTATTATTAGGATTAAGTGAAATTAATGTGACATACTATAGACATAATCAAGGACAATAATTCAAAGTAAACTAAAATCCAATGTAATTGACATATGCACCAATAATCAATAATGGGAACGTATGTATCAAAAGGTAATTGTCATACTTCCAAAATTCCAAGGACCCATGCAAGGTGCAACATAATGTCCTTGTCCTCACCAAATTCTTACTTTATGGTTAAAAGTCAAGAAACATTGGGCCTACCCTCCTTTATAGTCGCCCCATTTTATTCTACATTTGCACATGTTCACCCCGCAAACTAAGATAAGAGAATACTCGAACAGAAGAGGCATTGTAATTTCCCTATCCCACGTAAACATTAGAAGAAGAAAAAATCAATACTATTTTTGGTGTAAAAGAGTAGCAAGTTCCGGATACATTGGTTTGGTCTAGTGGTAAGAGTGTGGCCCCATGTATTAGAGTTATGGTAAGTAGATTATATTGAATCATAGACTAATAAGGAAACGAGTATAGTTTCCATATAGTCTTAGGTAAGTATATTTGTTAGGATTCTAGGGTTAGCTAATTGTTCAAGTTATTCTACTATATAAATAGGGTTGTACCCATTTCATAAATAACAAGAAATTCAGTTGTTCAACAAGTCATTTACTCCTAAACACTCCTCCTATTCTTAACACCATGATTTCAAGGTCATGGGATCAAATCCCACTAGGGGCATTTGGGGGTGGGATTCCCTTACCATTCCCCCCTACTCTCAAGTGCTCGGCCCAACAGGACCCGAGCGGGTCCGGCCACTTCTCCTTACCAAAAAAAATTGTAAAACGCTACCAGTAAATGTTTCTACATGTTTCACCAGGTGATTTGCTAATCAAGTTGTAGCTTTGTTTCAACGAAATTGACAATATTAATTTAATCGTAATGGCTTTAAATGTAGAAGCTAATTTTAAAGCAAATTTTTATAACTTATAGCATGTTAAATATCATTTTTTGAACTTCATATTTTGAGAGCTACTCCCTCCTTTTCTTATAAGAATGTTTTTTTTATATGGACCAAAGAAAAAATGAAAAAGGTAGAGAAAAAGATAATAAAAGTAAAAAAAATTATAAAGAGGCAAAGAGAAGGAGACTAAAACTAGTAAAAATGTGCAATATTAAATAGACCGACCTACCATTTAACTAAAAAGGCATAAGTGTTCCTATTAAATAAACACTTCTAAATGAAAAAGTACCTCTATTTAAAAAACAAAGTAGGGTTCTGTTCTTTTGGACTGAATGGAGCTGAATTGAATTGAACCAAACTGAAGTAATATTAATGGAGCTGAATTGCAATTAACTTAACGTAACTTATATTTTACGAAATAAGTTATGTTAGTAATAGTATTTGATATATTTAATGTTAATGATAATACTTATAATATAACTTAATATAATTAATCATAGTAATAATAATAATATAACTTATAGTATATACATAAATAATAACTATTATTATATTATTATATGAGTATAATAATTATTATGACTAATAATATAAGAAATTGTAATAACTTTAATATTAATAGATAACATTTATGCCAAATAAAAAATAATTTTGTTAGAGGAACATAAATTTTTGATAATGAAGAAAATGTTGAAGGAAGTGTTGATATTGTCAAGTTTGATAACGATTAAGAAACTAAAAGTAGAAGATGACTTTAATCTAGAAAAATGTCATATACTTGAATTAATACTAATGTTAATATTACTTCCTCCGTAACGAAATAAACGCAATAATTTGCTTAGGCACGCATGCCAAGACAAAACTTTAAAAATTAATATCTCTAATTATGTATTTGTAAAAACTATAAACATTAGATCATAAAAAACTACAAGTTGAGATGAATCCAACGAGACCTCACATAGTCACATGAGTATATTTTTCCTTATTTATAAGTCATAAATTACGGTCAAAGTTAAAACTGTGAATAGTTTTAAAAGTACAATTGGTGCGTTTATTTAGTAATGGAGGAAATATTTCGAGCCAAATCGAAGAAAAAAATAAAATTTTCAAATGATAATAATAATAATAATAAAACAGTAATAATAATAATAATTATTATTATAATAATAATAAAACTAACAATAATAATAATGACTATGATAATGTTCATTCAGTAAAACAATAGCTATAAAAATATAGATAAGAAGATTTAATTTATAATTATAATAGTAATATATTTTAGGAAAAATTGATAAGAATAATCCGACCTTTGGCCGGTCTTCCATCATTGGTACCACCTTCATTTAATCCAGGTATAATCCCACATTTGACATCAATATTCTCTGAATGGTACCTAAAACCTACAACTTGTTCAATAGGTAAAAAAACCCAGCCAGTTACTTTCCCCCCAAAATGAGTTTGTCCTTACAACTTCACCCTAACCTCTGAACACCCTCTTCTCCCCAAAAAAGCGAAACCTCCATTGTTGCCAAGCTTTTCTTAACTAAAAATCGCTCAACCTCCATTGTTGGCAAGCTCCATTGTTGAAGTTCGTGGAATTCTAAGTACCCAGAAAAACCGATAGCACCCACATCTCAGTGAGGTAAGTAAAATTTCAAATTCTCTGTTTAAAATTCCCAATTTATGTTAAATTTTGCATCTTTTAATATTGGGTTGCCCTAGGATTTGTTAAAAAGTGTTTGAATATGCCCTAATTGCATGTATGTTTTCTGTTGATTTTGTTTCCATTAAAATCGGTTCTCGGTTCTGGGTTTGAATTTTTTGCATGCTCTTCCTGTTCTGCTATGGAATCAACACTTGGTACACTTAGATTTTGGCATGGGGGTTTGTTTAAGAAAACTAGTAAAGGGACTTTGTATTTAGGAGGAGAAGGTAGAACCTTTCCTATAGATTCAGATGAGTTATGCTGGTTTTGGTTAGAGGAGTTAGCAAAGGAATGTGGGGGTTATAAGAAGATTGATGCTGTGTATTATTTGATACCTGGTACAACTCTTGATGATGGGTTGAGGCAGACTTTTAGTGACAATGAGGTAAGAGATCTAATTGCTCTTGTTTTGAAGCATAGATGTATTGATATGTATGTGTTACATGGTGTGGATGAACCTGAAACTTTGGCTAACATTCCACTACCATTAGAAGGTCCATCAATTGAGAGTGAAAACCCAACCAAAGAAGATGAAACCCCACCTTCACAAACTGAAAACCCAACTTCACAAACTGAAAACCCACCTTCCCACATTGAAAACCCATCTTCACAAATTGAAAACCCAATTTCACAAACTGATACACCTATTTCCCACACTGACATTTCAAGTCAAACACCAAAAAAGACAAGGCCCAAGTTAGCTGTGAGGAGGGGTCCACCTAGAAGGATTCCACGTGGAGTTAGTGTTAGCACTAACTGATGCATCAGTTGGCAGAGAGTATAGCTTATCAAAAGATTATTCCACATGATCACCTCTTAAAGCACAAATACTCTCCCCTAGTTGAAACCTTTATCTCAACCCCCCCCACATCAACCTATACCCACCCTATCCCAACCAACACAACAATCAAAAAACCCAAAAAACCCAAAAACCTGTGCAACAAACTAAAACAACAGACAACCCTAAATCTGCCCCTTCTCAGTCAACACCAAAATCCACTTTCATAACAAGCAAAGTCCCAGATGACTATGAGTGGTTAGATCCTAGGAGTGATGAAAATCTCAATTGGGATAAATTCTTTGCTGAACAAGGGCTTTCAGATTGAGAGAAGAGGGTGAAGATGGTGAAGATGAGTATGAACCATCAGAGGGTGAGGGTAGTGATGAAGATTTAAATGAAAAAGAATTAGAGAAGGATACAGAGGTTGGATTGGATGAAGAAGGAGAAGGTGACTTTGAATTTGAAACTGTAGATGATGAAAACAGTAATGAGGAATACACTGAGGCTTTGAACAAAGTTAGGGGAACTAATTCTAAGTTAGAGCAGATAGCTAAACAGTTACAGGAAGAGTCTGCAGAGGGGGAGGTTAGGTTGCAGTAGTGAGGCAGTAAGGGGAGGTGAACACAGGGAGGTTGGTAGTGATGCTGAAGGTACAGATGATGACATCCATACACCACCAGGAAGTGGTGATGAAAGAACTGAGGATGAGAGAGGAGAACTGCTAGGGGTATGTTGGTTAGTGAAGATGCTGATTTTTCCAAATTCAGTTGGAAAGTAGGGCAAAGATTTCTTAGTAGGGCTGCATTTAGGAAAGCTGTTTCAAAGTATGGTATACTTCAAGGGAGAAATTTAAGGTATATTTCAAGTAACAAAAATAGGCTAGAAAGACTTGGAGTGGTTTGTGTAGAGGGGTACGGTGTCCATTTAAGCTATATGCTTCTTGGGATACTAGGAGAGCTACATACTTGGTGAAAATGGTTAAGAATGAGCATAGTTGTAATAGGACAATGGAGAGGAATCACCAACTGAAGTCAAGTTGGTTGGCACAACAGTTTATAGAGGTGTTCAAGAGTAGACCACATTGGCCTGCTAAGGAGATTGTTGAAACTGTGAGGAGGGCATATAGGATTGTGATTAAAAGGGATGTTGCATACAAGGTGAAGTACCTTGCACATAAGCTACTTCCTGGCTCTATGCAAGAGCATTATCTGAAGATTGGGAGGTATTTAGAAGCTGTGAAAGCTTCTAGTCCAGGAACTCATTTGGAGTTGTACACTGATCCAAGTGTGGAGAAACAACCTCCTGTTTTTCAGAGGTTATATGTGTGTTTTTGAGGGTCTGCAAAAGGGATGGAAGGAAGGATGTAGAAGATATTCTGTGTTGATGCATGTTTTTTGAAGACTTTTCTTGGGGGCCAATTGATGTCAGCTGTTGGAAGGGATGGAAATGATCAGATGTATCCAAAAGCTTGGGCTATTGCAGAAGGTGAAAACAACCTTAGCTGGGAGTGGTTCTTCAGACAGCTGCAAAGAAGTTTGGCACTTGGAGATGGTGATGGCTTATCAATTGCCAGTGATGAGCATCAGGTACTAATCTCTGTTTTTTACTTACTGTCATAGTAGATCAGTAGATTAGTATGTTATGATTTATGTTTATGTTTTCTTGGCATGTTTATTAGTCTAGCATCAACATGTAATCAATAATGAATGATGGATTTGATTTATGTTTTCTGTTTTTTTTTTGGCATGTTTAATTATCAGTCCATCATAAATGGTGTTGCATTAGTGTTCCCCAAAGCTGAACATAGGCATTGTGCTAGGCATATTTTTGCTTTGTGGCATAAGAGTTATAGGGGGGATGAGATGAAATTGTTGTTTTGGAGTATAGTGAAGGCATACAATGAGGCAGATTTTAATGATGCATTAGATAATCTAGCGAAAGTGAGTGATGAGGCTGCACAGAGTTTCAAAGCATACAATCCAAGAGTGTTTTGTAGGGCATTTATGAGCACTAGCACTAAAGCTGACATAGTTACTAGCAATCTAGCAGAAACTTTTAATGGTTGGATCATAAATGCTAGGACAAAACATGTCATCTATATGCTAGAGGATATTAGGGCATCTTTGATTCAAAGATTGGTTAAAAAAAAGCAAGAAATGGAGAAGTCTGCTTCCCTCATTTGCCCTAGAATCAAAACAAAGCTTGAAAAGGAAAAATCAAGGCTGCTTTTTGTGATGTGCTACCATCTACTGACACACTATTCCAAGTGAACCACCAACTGGACAGTTTAACAGTTGATTTAGAGGCTAGAACATGCACATGTAGGAGATGGGATATGTGTGGTTACCCTTGCTGTCATGTTGTTGCTGCTATTTTTTTCTGTCATAAAGAAGCAGAGGAGTTTGTCCATGAATGCTATAAAAGAGATGTGTATTTGAAGGCCTATGTGCTCCATTCCACCATGTGAGGGTGAGAGACATTGGCCATGGTTTCACTTCCACTAGACCCTCCCCCTATATAAATTGGACCTGGTAGGCCTAGGAAAAACATAATAAAGGACCCATTTGAAGATCCTAAATACTCTGGGAAGATGAGTAGGCATGGTATTGAGATGACATGTACCATATGTAAAACTAAGGGCCATAATAAAAGGAGGTGTCCAAATAGAGATTCTGTTGTCAGTGAGGGTGCAAGTCAGAGCAAGTGACCAAGGGGAAGGCCTAGGGCTGATTCTCAACAACAACAAACAACCACTGAACAAGCACAAGCCAGCCACTTCACAGCATCTGCACAACCCACCACACTTGGAAGGGGTGGCAGAATGATCAGAGGAGGTAGAGGATCAAGGGGTGGCAGAGGTAGAGGAGGTGGTGGTAGGGGTGCTGCTGCTGGTGGTAGGGGTGCTGCTGGTGGTGGTGCTGAAGGTGTTGCCAGTGCTGCTGCTGCAACGGGTCGAGGTCGAGGTCGAAGTCGAGGTCGAGGAAGAGGAAGAGGAAGGAACAATGTAAGTTTTTTTACTTGTTATGGTTTGGTTTCAATTTTTTAACGAACATTGATTTACGATTGTTTTCCTTCTTAACAGATTCCAACTGGATTTGGTGCCTTGATAATGAATGATGGATCAACCATCACCAATGTATGTTCTTACTAAATTTTTTTGACTCCTAATTATCATTATGTTAAACTTCAATATACTAACTTATCCATTATATCGCCTTAACAGGAACCCGGTTCACGAGGTCCGCGAATTATTTCAAGTCAAGCATCAACATCGACTACTTCCGTGGCAAATCAGAATTTCTCTATGTAACAATGATTTTTAGAGTAATACTTTGTGTAGGATCTCATCAAACAATTTGGTCGTTTTTTTATAAGATTATGGTTTGTGTTATATTGTTGAACATTGGATCAATGTTTTGTAATAGATTATGGTTCTTATGCGTGTTGATCAACTTGGTGCCTTTTGTAAACCGTTGAACACAATACAATGGTGTTCGTTTTGTATTATGTGTACGAAATTGTCAACTTCAAACATTTGTGCGTTGCATTTCCCAATTGTTGTTAACATTATTCCTTACTAGCAATGTTATTTAGATCATCGAACCCGAACACGTTCATACATTAGTACTTCCAAATAATATAATTCATGAAAAACCGTAAAGTACATTCCAAACTATAAAATAGCACCTACATCAATTCACTTCAACATGTAGATAATAATACCAAACAAAATCCAAGACATAACCATAGCCATTTGACAAGCTTTCTCCCGATTATTATCTAACATCGGTCGAACACGTAATAGACGAATGTTGGATGATAATCTTTTGTTTTCCACTTCAAGCTCATGTTTTTCCTTCTTCATTTTGATTAGTTTATCTTCCAAAAACTTATTCTCAACTTCAAGCTCAATAATGGTTGTGTCTCTGTCCAAGATTTTGAATTGCAAATCCCTTATCTCACTGGAAATCTCCTCCTCCTCAACCATATCACGAACCCACTTGAAAAATGGCAATCTTTCTCCCCCTAAATAACAGAGAAAAAAAATTGGAGGTTAAACTAACAAAAATCAGGAAATTAAAGAAGGAAATGGAAGTTTAACAATAATCATGAAATTAATTTCTCAATATGTAACACTACTTACATTCCATTCCGAGCATCGATAAAATTTCCTCCCAAAATTTGGACCTTGCTTCTTACAAGTAAGTACAATAGCGCTTGCTCCATGATTACACAAAACTGTTTTTTGCGTGAAGATTGAGGATGAACCACTCATTGAATCTCCTGCCATGGTTACAAGAAAAGAGGAAGAAGAGATTTGAAGAAAAAAAAAGGGCAAAAGCGTGAGAAGCAGAGTATGAGGAAGAGAGAGGATGAAGGAGGAAGAGGGTGAAAGAGATGAGTGAGTGGCAGTTAATAAGGAGGAGAAGATTAAAAAAATTAAAGCTAAAATAAAAAAAACAGCTAACGGCTACATACTTACCTGTTGCAACAGGTTACCAACAGGTAACGTTCCATTCAGAGAATATTGATGTCAAAGGTGGGATTATACCTGGATTAAATGAAGGTGGTACCACTGATGGAAGACCGGCCAAAGGTCGGATTATTCTTATCAATTTTTCTTATATTTTATTAAAAGACTATAACGTCTAATAAATAAAAGGATAATATTAGAAAGATCGATAATAATATTAAAGAACATATTAGATATTAAAATATTAAGTCAATATAATTACTATAACGATAATAAGAAACTAAGAATAATAGCGAAGAAGAAAACAAAAGTGTTGTTAATGATAAGCTGAATTGAACGAGCTGAAATTAATGAAGCTATGAATTTAAATGGAATTAATGGAACTGAACTAAAGTAAAATGTTATTCAAGTAATTCAGTCTAAAAAAACTTGGCCTAAGTATTATTTGTGTTCTTTGTTTTCGCTTTTGGCTATCACTAATTCATTAGCTACATATCTCTATTAGCTCGTAGAATTTTTAAAGTATTCATCTTATCTTATAGAGTTTATTCATCCTACATCCTGGTATTATACACCATAAGGTATTTTTTGCTATTTAAAACTTGCATATCAAATGAGCAAAAAAACAAACCTTGTGTCTAAAATGAGATCCTACACTCAGGTGTAAGATAAAAGTTGTACTATATCTCGTCATTTTATTTTTATTTTGGCAAGAAAAAAGGATTCTGACCAGACTTTTTTAGACTAGTATTTACGGGCCAGATATTTAAGACTAGGGAAAAAGGTAAGGAGAAATCCCTATTCCCAAATGCTATTAGTGCCTTTAGTAGTATTCGATCCCATGACAATCATGAGACGAAACCTTAAACCTCTAGGCAAGTCTTAGCTTAGTATATCTCATCATATGCTTGAACTCTAACGCTAGCTATTACATTGTTGACTATAATGTAACATTAGGGTAAACTTTTGAAACTACTTGTACCAGAGAAAAGTAAAGTTAAAATTATTACAATTAGTGCCTAATCCCATTTACGTTTTGTGCCGTCATTGGGGAAAAAGTAGTCAAAATTTCCTATAGTAATTAAGTGGACTTTCCCCGCCAGCTCTTCGTACTTTTTGAACCATATTATAAGATCCAACAATGTTGTAAAGACAGGTATGCATATTAATAATTTTGTCATGCGACCAAAAAGGCATTAATAATTGTAATATAGTCTTTTTAGTGCTGTAATCTTTGACTTATCCACAAGTTTTAGGGCTTTGCTTAGGACGCTAGATGCCCATGCAGATTGGCTGCTCACTTGCCTTCATCCTTTTCCATCTCTTTTTCTTGGTATTTTTGCATTACAAATTGCACTTTTCTAGATCTATGATTGACTTATTTAAGAAATTCTCCCTAATTATTGTAACTAATATCACTTTTGGAATGTTTAGTACGTCTCCACGTGCATCGAACAAATGTATGTTTGGCCACCTTTACTTTTTTATTATTATTATTTATTGGAGAGTTAGGGTCCTTATTAGGGAGTTGAATGTTTGGCTTGTTGGCCAGCCTCCAGCTTCATTTCTTAGAGATTTTACAGCGAAAAGAATGGCATCTCCATTAGTTCATGACATTTTAACTTGTGACTTGTGAGTGTAGGAAATAGGAATGTAGGTAGAATTGGTTTCACGGACCATAACCTATATTATACGCCCAAATTAGGTGGAGATGTGAGAGTTTAGGCGGGTTGGAGCGGACATACCCAGATAGGGATGTAAATTGGATCGGTCATCAGCAATGGATGTGGCTATTAGATTGTCTCCCTACGGTCCTTTGCTATCTTTTTTCCTATTTTTCCTATTTTTCTCTCCATTTTTTCACTCTTAATTCACGTGAAAAAGCAAATATCGTTATTTAAAAAACCGAAAGCGATTATTTTTTCTTTTAAAAGGATAATTTGTTATCGTTCGTAAAGATTAATAGGATATAAAATCAATCATAGGCCTTTAAGGTTTCAACCATCAGCTTAACTTTTTTGGTTGATTTGACTGGTTCTTTACCATAGTAACAAGAACTAGCGTGACTATAAGATTACGAGTCAGAATCTCACCCACCCTCCTTTTAAGTGGAGTATAATAGCGCCAAGTATGAGGGAGATTAGTGCTATATCCATACTTCTAGCCTCTTGGGCTTTTGTGTAAAGGGATGTAATATAGTATAATTGTATAAAAACCAATAATCTTAGATTTTTAGACATCAACTTAAACTTTTAGCTGAGTCGGTTCCTTATCAAAAATGACATACAAAGTCTTACTTCTTCCGTAACGAAATAAACACAATAATGGTACTTGTGACACTATTTACAATTTTAATTTTTAATCGTAATTTGTGACTTATACATAAAGAAAAATATAGTCACGTGAAGTCCGTTGTATTCGTTTCAACTTGTAGTTTTTTATGATTTAATGTTTAAAGTTTTTACAAATACATAATAAGAGATATTAATGATTAAAGTTTTTTCTTAGCGCGTGTCCAAGTAAATTGTTACGTTTATTTCATTACAGAGAAAAGTATATACTTCCTTCGTTTCTTTTTAATTGCAACAAATTCAAATGGGTGGACTCCTAGGCTAAATTTGGGTGTGAGTGTGAAAGGGATGGAGAGAGAAAGTGGGGCATGTGATAAGGAGATAGATAGAAAAAAATGACTTGTAAAAAGGATATAAAATATTTGTTGCAATTAATTTGATATTTCCATTTTTGCCAATTGTTGCAATTAAAAAAACGAGAAAGTATAATAAATTAACAAAACAAACTTATCTTAAATATAACAACCATGCAAAATTGGATGTATTTCCTCTTGCGCCTTCTTCCCACCTTCATGCCAAAATTCAAAAGAAACTTTTGGCTCGTAGAAGTCTTGACTTGATAATTTTGTGCACTATTAGCAAAACCATCCTTAGCTAGCTTCCACACCCTCCTTTTTTATGATGTTGGCTTTATTATCCATTTATTCTCTCAATTCAATCTAATCTCCTTCCTTTTGCCTGCATAGTTGACCATCTCAAATATAAAATCCATAGAAATGACGTGAAAGGTATGCTTACTAGCTTTGTAGGAGTAGTCATTACTAATCACTTCATGTCAACAATTCTATTTTTCCATAAAGTAAAAGTAAAAATAAAAAAAGCAACCTAGGGTTTTGGGTTTTTGACAATTCCTATCTTCAATACCAACAAAGAGAAAAAAAGAATGTACAAAAAGAATATGGAATTATTGCAGAATATTTATTTCTTTAATTTTTATATTTCATTCTTGGTTTTACCCTCTTTACATACTGCATGCCTCCTCCTACTTGCAGCATTCAGGTGTAGACCCAGAGATAGAGTTTTTAGTACGTAATAGTAGAAGGTGACAAAACTGTCAAAATAATTATAGTACTCTACTACTATTATAGTGTAGTAGGGATTCTATTGCTCTGGAATTTTTTAAATATATTTTTCATTTTCTAAATATCTAAGTAAAAATCAGGATCCATTTTTTTCAATTTATTTTTACTTATTTGAATTTATTTGACTTTATTAAATCTTATTATATGCAATATTATTAGACCTAATTCGACTTTGTTAGACCTTATCTGAACTTATAAGAACTGAAAATTGAAAATAACGAACCCTTACATATTTTGTCTGATTTTTCTCCATTGGATCAAATGGATTGGGGACAACTCTTAAAAAAAGTATAAAAAAAAGTAGAGGAGATTGGGGAGACCAAACTATTACTTCATACTAAGGGTCCGTTCTTTTCAACTTATTTTTGCTTATCTGAACTTATCTTAACTTATCTGAACTTAGGGTCCGTTCTTTTCAACTTATTTTCAGTCCTTATAAGTTCAGATAAGTTCAAATAAGTTCAGATAAGGTCAAATAAGGTCGAATAAGGTCTAATAAGGTCGAATAAGGTCGAATAAGGTCGAATAAGATCTAATAAGGTCTAATAAGGTTCTTATATATTTTTTATATAACAACATTATTATTATTATTATTATTATTATTATTATTATTATTATGATTATTGACAATATTATTATAGTAATATAATTATTATTATTTATTATATAATATTTATTATTATTATATTCATTGGGCTATCATCGTTACTTGTTGTACGCTTGGGAATTTTATTCGTCTACATGAATAAAGGATATCGATTTTTATGGGTTGTCCTTTGTAAATGAACATTAAACTATTGTAGTTGGTGGTTGTTCTTCAATCTATTGATATGCATCTTTTAAGTTTGCCTTCGTAGAAATTTATAATTAATAATAACAATAACAATAAATAATGACTTATAGACCAATAATAGACAATTATAGTAATATAATAGTAATAATATAATAATTTGAATAATAATAATATAATAATAGTGGTAGTATTAATGATAATAAAGATTAACATAATAAGAAAAATATTAATAATAGAGTAATTATTATTATAGTAGAGATAAGAATGATATTATTAGACCTTATTAGACCTTATTCGACCTTATTAGACCTTATTAAACCTTATTAGACCTTATTAGATCTTATTTGACCTTATTCGACCTTATCTGACCTTATTCGACCTTATTAGACCCTATTTAACCTTATTATAATAATAATTATTATTATTATTATTGTTATTATTATTATTTATAATATTTATCATTTTTTATACTATTTCCATTATAATTATTATCATTCTTATCTCTACTATAATAATAATTACTCTATTATTACTATTTTTCTTATTATGTTAATTTTATTATCATTAATACTACTATTATTATTATATTTTTATTATTCAAATTATTATATTATTACTATTATATTGCTATAATTATCTATTATTATTGGTCTATAAGTCATTATTTGTTGTTATTGTTATTATTAGTTATTAATTTCTACGGAGGCAAACTTAAAAGATGCATATCAATAGATTCAAGAACAACCACCAACTACAATAGTTAATGTTCATAGGAATACTTTACAAATGACAATCCATAAAAATCGATATCCCTTATTCATGTAGACGAATAAAATTCTCAAACAACAAGCAACGCCGATTGCCCAATAAATATAATAATAATAAATATTATATAATAAATAATAATAATAAATAATAATTATTATTATAATAAAATTGTCAATAATAATAATGATAATAATAATAATAATGTTATATAAAAAATATATAAGAACCTTATTAGACCTTATTCGACCTTATTCGACCTTATTAGACCTTATTAGACCTTATTAGACCTTATTCGATCTTATTAGACCTTATTAGACCTTATTCGACCTTATTAGACCTTATTAAACCTTATTCGACCTATATGAACTTATCTGAACTTATAAGGACTGAAAATAAGTTGAAAAGAACGGACCCTAAAAGTAGATTGGGAAGTACTCCCTCCGTCCCCCAAAGGATTTCCCATTTGCTTTTATTGAAGTCAAACTTTGTAAACTTTGACCATAAATTATAACTAATATATAATATAAATAATTGTCATAGGTGATCTTGTTAGATTTGTATTAATAGGTACATTCAAAATATCAACATTTTATCATTTTTATTAATAAATAATAGGAAATATAAGCGGTCAAAGATGTGAATTGGAGACTGTGTAAAAAGCAAATGAGAAATCCTTTGGGGGACGGAGGAGTATAAGTGAGAAGGAAAATTTCCCTAAAAGTATGATGCAATGAATATGGAATTGTCATAAATGTAAAATGATGCAATAAAAAACGGAGGAAGTGTCTTTGAAATTCGTTTTAATTAAATCTCTTGTAATTTGTTATCACCTTAACTACCTAACTTAGAGATATATCAGGATACTAAGATAATATTACTCCTAATATATCATAACTACTAATATATCTTATATATATTTATCATATCTTTCATAATAATTAAAATAAAACGCATATATATATATATATAATACGTAAATTTTGAAGAAATATTGATTATATATGCAATGTATGTACGGGTTAGAAGCTTAAAAATGTACTATTATTGTAATATTATACTCCTATTCCTATTATAAAGTATAAATCATGTTTTTCATATTATTATAGTCACAAATATTATTCGAATTGTTTATTGACGGGCTAAGAAGAATGAATAGGTTATGATATTTGGGATTAGTTTTAGTTGAATTTATTCTGAAATGCTTTGTGATTGGACAATTATGCATGGTACAGTGCAACAATTTTGGATTATTGCTGTGGTTTTTCCTAAATAAAATTATCTGATTTAAATTTATGGTCTTTTGAATAAAACTGCACTGTAACTATGAAAGAGAACTAATTAAATTGGAATAAAGTGAATTGTAATATAAACTGTATATTCATTAATTCATAAATCAATTACTTCATCTGTTTTAGTTTAGATGTTACACTCTTTTTCACGTAATCCTAGACAAATTATGTGTAAAAGAGAGATAGGGATAAAAAACTAAAAGACGTGTCATGTGATTGGAGAGAGATGAGAAATATTGTTGACAAAAAAAATGTAATAATTAATCGAAAACTTTCTAAACTTGAAATGTGAAACATTAAAAACACAGAGGAAGTATTTAAAATGTGAGTGCGACTATATGTCGTAATATAATATCAATCCTGTGTTAATATTCTTGAATTAAAAAATCAGAAATTAGAAAGAATCTTAAGTTCTTGACGCTTCATCTTAATCATCTAGAGCATGCATCAATGAAATGAGTACAACCGCGATCCAAAAAAAATTACTTCCTCCGTTTTTTATTAGTTGTGACACTTTTAATTTCAAGGACTCCTAGACAATTTTTGGAGAGGAAAGAGATAGAGAGAAAGAAAGAAGGGGACCCATGTGATAGGAGAGAGATAGAAAAAAGATCTGTCCAATAAAGAAAGTGTAACAATTAATTCCAAACTTTTTATATAGAAAGTGTCATATTTAATAAAAAAACGGAGGAAGTACTTCAATTGGAGGGAGATAAAATAAAATGTTTCAACATTCGACGCAGAGGTAGGTCAGAATTACGTAGCATGATTTGATATAGAAATGCCTTGACAATGTCAACAAATGGTTAAGTCTTCCAAACACATTTACTATACAACTCTTGGTCAGCTCGTATTAGGCGCCTCCTTTCCAGCTTCCACCGCCCCCTTCCTATACTTAGCTGTTGTTAGCTCCTTAGCCTATAGAAATTAATACTAAAGGAAATTCCAAATAGTACCTACAAGAATTGGAAATTTCATTTGGTACCCAAAAAAAATTGTTCCAAACGGTACCACTAAACTTTTGTATAAGTTTAAACCATGACATTCCGTTAACTTTTTCGTTAACAAAGTTTCTTAACCTTTATTATTAATATAATTTGTTGTTAATTATATAATTAGTTTGCTAATTATAATTAATAATCAAAAAATACTCAAAAATACCAAAAAAATACCAAAAATACAAAAATACCCAGCCCAGCCCCTCCAGCCACCCAAACCACCCCCTCAACCAACCCCCCACCCACACCCGACCCCACCTGCCCCGGAAACCCCCTTCCCCGACCCCACCCACCCCGGAAACCGCCCCCCTCCCACCCACGAATTCCCCCACCCCGCATACCCCACCCCCGCCGGACCCCCTCCAACGACGCCCCCCCACCCCAGTTCGACCAAACCCAGCCAACCCCCACCCCAATTCGACCCACCCGAACTACCCCCGCCACAGCAGCCGCCCCACCCCCAAACCGCCCAGCTGCCTCCCCCAACCATTCCAGATTTTTTTAAAAAAAATTGTATTTTTTTTGTATTTTTTTGTGGGTGTTTAATTGGGTATTTTTTTGGTATTTTAATTAAGGTTTGATGGTTTATTTAAGGTTAGATTAGGCTAGACAAGGTTAGACAACCTTTTTAACTGAAAAGTTAACGGAATGTCACAGTTTAGACTTATTCAAAAGTTTAGTGGTACCATTTGGAATAAACTTTTTTTTGGGTACCAAATGGAATTTCCAATTCTTCAATGGTACCATTTGGAATTTCTCAACTTTTATTCATTGTGTTTTGACCGGAGATACTAGGTAAACGATTTTTTTTGTTGCCATATGCTTTATCGGAGCTTAGCACTGAGTATACGGAGATTCGATTTGGGTCGTGTACTTGATTAGTGGTGTCTTTCAATAAAGGTTTTTGTATACGGTTGGATTCGAGCTCGAGGCGCTTTAATTGATATTAAGTCGCTTGCCACTTAAATCAATCCTATGTTCATGAGATACTAGTAAACGTTGACGTCACTATATGTACCATAAAATCCTAATATACCATTTACTAATTAGATAATGCTCATTCTACTATTGACATTGTTTTGAAAATAGTTCTCCTTTCCCCTGTCCTATTAGTTGAACTAGCGATAATTGAAATAGTATCACTTATCAATCAGTGATAACTGAAAGAAAATCGTAAATTCGATTGATGATAACTGAAACAAAATCGCTAATTCAACTAACGATAAATAAAGGGAACAAGGTCATCACATCCCTTTCCCTTTGTAACACATTTTGAAATTTTTTAGCTATCCCTGTCCCCTATACAAACAAAACCTTGTTGTGAATAGTGTCAATATTTCAAGTAGGATAGAAAAGAGGGAGTATTCCTTTCTCTTAAGTTACACATACCAAAGACCCTTGAGCCCAATAGTATAATGATAAGAGGTTTTTGTGTGTCGCTAAGGCACTAAGAACCTCTTAGCAAACACAATTTATAAACCTAACGAGCACGTAGTAAAGGCAAGTCAATGGTCGAACCACAAAGAAATTGGGAGTTGAGTTCAGTCCACTAAAGTCCAAAGCTACCTAAGTGAAGGGATTTTGGGGGTTTAAGATTGAGTAAGTTACCGACTAATTAACTAGCTAATGAATACCGACTAATAAACAAATAGGAGGATTAATATGATAAGGAAGACACTAGAGTTCGGGCTACTCGTATGAATATGGGCTAGACAACGATAATCTCCGCCATGGTGATTCACAACGGAGTCAATACAAGGTTAAGTTCCCCTAATGTGCTACGAGTCCTCTCTTGAATGAACTCTCAAGAGCAGTGGCGGATCCAGAAATTTTTGGAATGGGGTAAGAAAATAAAACCGAATAGACTTGTAAAAAAAGATATAGTTATAATCACTTTTTATTTACTCAATATCATATTAACGCTTTTTTTACAAACAATTATAGCTTTAGTGGAATTAATATCAAATTTGATATTCTCAACAAGGTATTTCCAGACCTAGCTCGAACTCGCGTAGCAGCAAAACGGTGAATTATACAACCACTTGTCTACTCACTACCAAGACCTCTGTCTCTCATGACTCATTGTTCCCTCACCAAATTTCCACAAAATCTTTTCCCACCTCAACACTAAGGTAAAGAGGGAAAAGAAACTCAATCAATTGAAGCTTTACACATTAAGAAGAAAAATGCAATCTACCATATTTGTTCTTTAAAAGGAAATTGGCACAAAAGCTACGAAAGAGGAGTAGAAATACAAATAATAAGAAATGATGGTCTAATGAACGGATTTTATGCCGAAGGAGACAACCAAATCTAACCCATTCAAATACTATGGTCGATGGTTTTGTTTGTTGGGACCCTGCCATACCGACGGTGCACTTTTGGAGTGTTTTGGGTTGATTTCCACATTCCGCGACTGTTTTACACGGGAGGGGGGGGGCCGGACGGTGACGACGCGCAAAAAGTTCGTCGCTAATCTCAAATGCTTGTAGGCACCTCTAGGGAATTGGGGGTACAGTTGTTCCCCAATGTACCCCCTTGGATCCGCCACCGCTCAAGAGTAAACTACAAATCAACCAACCAAATCCTCTTTCGAATGGTCTTTGGTCCGTTGATTAATAAATTCATTAAGTTCGGAAAAACCCCTAATTAAAGTATTCCTAATCTCTACCCAACCCCTTGGTCTAGAAATCAAGCCTAAACATGGGAATGACAAAAGGGGATTAGGATTTCGATTAAGAACAATAAAGACCCTAAGTGCCCTAGCATAAACGTGATCAAGATCTATCCTAGGGTGTAAAAACACCACATTCAATGCATAGACAAACAATTGAATCATAAAGCATAGATAATCTACATTAAGCCCTTAATTCATACTTTCGCCCCCAAACCCTATATAATGAACTACTCACTAACCATGGATTCTAAGCAATTAAGATTCAATAAATTCAACATCATAAACTAAACAATAAAAATTAAAGGAAAGAGAGAAGAGAAATTACTTGAATTAATTAACGAATTCAACCGTCAAAGATGAAAACAATGGAGTAAACTAGTGTTTAGAGAGTTTAGGGCTAAGAGAGAGTAATTAGAAACTAAGTGTATGAAGTAATGCTGGAAAACGCCAAGAAAACTAATTAATAGACTCATTAATGTTTGGCGGACAAAACGAGTCAAAGCCCGAAAGCAGGTCCACACGGTCATGTTGTCGTGTCAAAAACGACACGACCGTGTAGACCTGTTACACAAATTTCTCAGCGCTCTTTCAAAGTTACTGTTTCAGTGTAGAAACCACGAAGCACGGTAGTGTCCAAAATGACACGACCGTGTAGCCTTGGCGTCCAAAATGTTCACAAAGTCTTCGCAACTATTGTTTGTGTGCTCAAAACACAAAACGGTTGTGTCCAATGTGACACGACCGTGTAGACTTGATGCTCAATACTCTTCTCAGAATGACCAAACCCACTCCTGCGTATCCACTACACGGTCGTGTCCAGGGACACGACCGTGTAGACCTGACGTTCAACATCCTTGGCTTGGCAGTTGCAAAATGTTTCCCCAAGTGAAAGCTACACGGTCGTGGCCAATTCCACACGACCGTGTAGAGCTGCTTCAATGTCTTCCAAGCTTTAGCTTCCATCCACGGGTCTCTAAATACCCAAAGTGCTCCAAATACCAATAGTTAGTCTGAAAATCATCAAAACAACTAAACAGTTGTGAAGCAATCATTAAGCTCAAAGTAACCAAAACCATGCAATGCAAGACTAAAATGCTCTAAATCTATATGTATCGACACTAAAAATGTAGCATGGATAAGCACAATAAAGTGCTTATCATATAACTTCCGAGAAATGCTGGTGGAAGCAAAATTTCAATATTGTTGGGAGAGGGTGTATATGGCTTGTAATGGGCTTCGGGCGGGGCCCTGTACAAGGCAGTCTAAGTTATTTTTCTTAACATAATATAATCTCTACTATCAACGAGATTATATTTTTTTTAAAATAGTACACGTTATTATATTTTTCATATATTAAATCAATTGTTTCCATCTACCCTTCCCTTAGAAATTAGAACGGTCTCACACTCAATCACTCATCTTTTTACCTATATTTGTTACAAAAGCTAATATAAGGATATTTTTGGAAGAAATAATAATATACTTCAATATTTATACAAAGGAAAAGTGTCAACTGCACGACTTATTTAGGGTAAAAGGTTTTGTTTTTTTCAACTTAGTTTCAACCTTCTAAAAAAATACTAAATAGTTCAATTCAGCAAAAAAATTAAAAAACATGATTTGATCCTCTTACAAATAAGGTTTGAATAAATTCATATAAGAAAAAAAAGTTGAATAGAACAGACTCGAAAACAATATATATAAGTGAGACAAAAAATTATATTAGGGTCAAAAAAATTAAGAGGTGTTTGTGAACTGAAGGTGATGAAGTTGACCTTGACAGCCAGAAGCGAGCAACGACCGGTGTGAACCTGTAAGAACAAACATGGCTTGCGGTTGAACGCCCCTCCGATGCCTAAGTAAGCATGAGTGTTTCGTTTAAACTATAATTAGATTTAGGGTATTCGACTGCGTACCTCTTAATAATGATTAATTGTTCATATATAGGGTCAAACCCTAATTTGACTAGGTCATTAGATACTGACGGTTATGGTTATCTTATCATAGTCGCGTGCGGGCCACGTTGTACGAGCCTCTTGGTCAACTGATGTGGGCCGGACCCTTAGACCTGCTGTTAGCGGGTTTCTTGTAATACTGACAATTCGGATATGTTGCTGACAGACCAATAAGAGGGACGTCTTTTATGTGAGATACATGGTCCGTTATTTTCAACTTATCTGGACTTATCTGAATTTATAGATCTTATTCGACCTTATTCAACCTTATTCGACCTTATTATTATTATTATTATTATTATTATTATTATTATTATTATTATTATTATTATTATTATTATTATTATTATTATTATTATTATTATTATTATTACTACTACTACTACTATTTATCATTATTTTATAATATTACCATTATATTATTATCATTCTTAACCTTTACTATAATAATAACAATTATTACTATTTTTCTTATTACCTTTATAATTTTTATTATTATTAATACTACTTCTATTATTATATATTTATATTATTACTACTTCCTCCGTTTTCCAATATTGGCAACAAATGAATTTTTTATCTCTCACAAAGGTTCCCCTTTGTTGCATGCATTAGAAAACGGAGGAAGTATTATATTACTATACTTATTTATTATTGTTAGTGTATCAATATTATTTGTTGCTATTGTTATTGTTTTTTATAAAGGTATGGAGGCAATTTTACAAAATGCATCAATTGATTCAAGAACAACCACCAACTACAATAGTTTAATATTCAACGGAATACTTTACAAACGACAACCGTAGAAATCGGTATCCATGGTTCATGCAGACGAATAAAAATTATCAAAGCATACAAAAGCACCGACGATAGCCAATCGAAAATAATAATAATAAATATTAGATAATAAATTATAATAATAATAATTATTATAATGTTGTCAAAATCATAATAATCATTATAAATTGTCAAATAATAATAATAATGTTGTAATATAAGACATGTTAGAATTTTTATTAGATCTTATTATTCGACCTTATTCGACTTTATGTAAACATATATGAACTTATAGATTTGGCTGGCATAGTGAACGAGTAGCAGTTAATAATACGACAGTGGTAATAATTTTAATCTTGCAGTGCAACAGCTAGTAAAAACACTATGCTACGATTTATCGACAGGTAGGGTTACCTTATGCTTTGAAAAAAGTAGACCATCTGTTGATTCTGCAATTAACATCTACACGAAAGGGTGAAAACTACAGCAGTAAAAACTTTAATATGAGTAAATTAACGTAACAGGCAAAATCAGCCCAATGTTCTAAGTTGATTGCCAATATGAATGAACGTACACAGAATTACTCTTCCTGAATTGTGAGCAGAGAATAATAACCATTAGATAGTAGAGAAGCCGAGTAGTAGTTACTGTTAATTCATTCTGCTGCAACAACTTACTACCAAGGGCTATACTTAACTATCTTAGCATAACACTATCTGCAAGTATTTCTTCCGCTCTCCAATACATGCAACAAAGGAAGTTTTTTTATATCTCTTAAAAAAAATTACCCCTTGTTGTATCTATTAAAAACGGAGGAAGTATATAAAATAGTTGTTACTGCATAATTGATTCCATGACGGATTTGATTAAATGATTGCATTAGCTTATAAGATAATTTTATTCTGATTGTATTAGCTATTTGACTATTAACTAGTCGTAATAAAATGCTGGTAAATTAACTACTTAATAATTGCTTGTTTTCCAATAAAAGATGACACATATGGTTAATTTTAATTCTCTACTTGAAAATGCTTATATTTGAGCTCTTTCAAACCCAGCTTATCCTCCTCAATCCGCTAATGAAATCATTGGTTACCAAACGCTAGAATCAGCTTTTTAAATTGTCAGTTCTCAATTGTGCTCCAACTGTTAAAAACCTGACATAAATTTGTACATATCTCATGATAGGTGTCCAATGATTCATAGTGAACTTCAACGGGTTTCTCTTGAAGATATAATGTTTTGATCTAGTTGCCATCAGAGCCACAAAGGACTATCTAGCAAATAAGGCCTATAACTTCACCATTTACATTTTTGGGTCCAATATTATTTAATCATGCTAATTAATTATCTATAAGCTCCATAATTAATTAACGATACAAATACCATTTAGTGGTATCGACAAGCTCATGGGAATGTTTGGGCCCTGTCCAACCCTGGTCCACTTTTCACTGAAAGTACCAAAATATCCTCGAGGTATAAAATGAATGTTTGCCCCGGGCTTCCTCAAAAGTACAGATCATCAAGAAGCGCCACTGGATCGACGACCTCTACGACATCTTCATCTTCACCAGATGACATTATTCTAAGTACTACCTATAAATAATACTTGCACCTGATCAGTCAGGCACGTCTACACGCATTCTAATATAGAGCAAGTACAATTATCCGATTATTACCCGAGCTCTGGTCTGACTTAAGTACCGAGGACGATCTCGGCCACAAACTCCCGGGATAGCTCACCACTGTTCGTTTTAAAGGAACTCAATTGAAGGATCTCGAACTGTCATTTGCCTACCCTAAGCTGGACTTTGACTTCCATGAATTTACAAATTTACTATGTTCCTTGAATCCGAATTAAGAAGAATTTCTCCTTGCTAGACCTTCAATATTAGTAATTAAGCTTAATCCCATAATAATTAAAGAATTACAAAAAGAAGTCTTAAAAAATACATGAGACATATTCAACAAGAGGGTAAATGAGATCAACACATAGGCTGAAGTTTAGTCCCCAGACCTCACAATGGTAGATGTACGAGATCAGTCCAACTTAATAAATTCAAATTAAAGCAAATTACCTTATTTCAGGGGAAGAGAATATAGCCTTAACGTTAAAAATCTTTTGAAAAATCTCTCATGAAAAAGAATAGAAGAAATGCTCCAAAAACAAAGTTATGAGGACAAAATAAAAGTCAAACGTACTAGAGCAAGAAATAAAAAGGTGTAGATCAAATGGTACAACTTCTAATAATTAATATACCCGGTACCTAAAAATTATATTTTTATGATACAAGCAATATTTTGCTCATCGCTCATTTACACGTTTAATTATTTCGTTTGTTTATAGAGCCAAACAAACAATAGCAAACAATTATTAAGCATACTATACTTATATACACCCGAGTATAAGATGCAGACTTATAACTCAGCGATAGGGGACAGATGGGGGCAAATACCCAAGTTCTTTTCACTGCACCCGAATGTGTTAATCGGGGTATAGACTAGTCTCTCGAAATATAAATGGCAATGGACAAAGAACTAATTATAGAGCCCTACAAATTCTAGCACATAGCATAATTGCACAGTAGTCACGCAATAAAGAATGAAAAGAGAAGTAGTAAATACAAAGGGAATAAATAGTCTTTTTGTGATCATGACGACGTTGGCGTATTGTAATACAAACACTGAACGCGCTCAGAATGACAGACAGCGAGAGACAGAAGAAAAAAATCAAATGAAGGCTGAGAATACCGAATATACAAATTTATTACTACTACTTCAAAAAGAAAAAGAAAAAGAAAAAGAAAAAAGAAAAAGAAAAAGAAAAAAGAAAAAAGAATAAAGTGTGGTAGAATTTATAGAGGTCAAAGTTGTAGCCTATAGGGGGCTACATGCGCTATCAACCGCACCACTGTTCTAAATTAAGAAATTACTCTTTTGCTCCCTTTTCTCATGGCACCATTCTTCTGTTTTCAATAAAATGTATTGTTTTTTTATGTAACATACCGTGAGCCAGAGTGTATTCAGGATTTTTCATATGGTAATTCACCATCAATTGTCGATCATATATTGAAATTATAATTTTTTCTCTTAAAAGTACTCTCTAACATATTTCATTCCAAAAGTATAAAAAAATAATAATTCATATAACAACCAAATAATACTACAAAATGTACAAGTAGTACTACAAATACAACCAAATAGTATTAAAAAACTATTACAATTGTTCACGACGTTTTCATGTTTTGATATTATCGATCTATAATATATAGCATTGTCCAGGCCTCTGGGTGGGGCGCTGTGCGAGGGCAGACCAGAGGATATTTCTCAGACACAACATAATCCCATACTTATAAACGAGATTATATTTTTAAGAAAATAAAAAAATAGATCATTCAAGAATCTAAGTAATCAATTTAGAGTAAGCCACATAGCATGAATTTCGAGTAAATTACAATAATTTAGAGCAAAACCTAATTTCATGTAATTTGGAACAAAAGCGAGGTCATTCCGTCCGTGGTCTTTATATCGATGCCTCGTCAGATTCCAGCGTTGGTCAAAAGCGGTGAGCCGTTGTCGTGGTCGTATCGTCTATTTTAAAAATAACAAAATCAAATTCTCAGAACCCCCAAAAACCCATTTTCAACAAAATCTCAAAACTCATTTCCCATTTTCAACAAAATCTCAAAACTCATTTCCCATTTCCCTCCAAGAACCAAATTGACAACCAAATTCAATACCGAGCAAAACCCATTTCCCATTTTCACCCAATTTCAAAACCCACATTTACAAAACTCATCAACCCAACAAAAAACCCCCCAGAAACCCATTCTCCCATTCTCCCAATTACACCCAAGAGCAGGTCACGCCATAAAAATGAACCGGATTCATAACCCATTTCACATTTTCACCCAATTTCAAAAACCCATATCAACAAAATTCATCAACCCAACAAAAAACCCAACAATCAATCAAAATCAAAAGAAAGAGCTTAGAAAACGTACAACAAGATTACGTTCATTGAGAAGAGAAGAGGTTTTCTTTAAGCAATCTCTTAAACCTATTAAAATCACCGGACTGAGCAAACCCATGAACCGTTGAGTGGTGATTGCGAATTTGGGAAGTGGAGAGTCCGTTGAAGAGATAGAGGGGTTAAGGGAGAGTGGGAGTCTGGGAGAAGAGACGCGTACGAAGAGAGGAGTTTTTTTTTAAAAAAAATATTCGTTGGTGCACGTGCACCTGCTTCGCCCCTGGCCTAAGCGAAGCTTTGCTTGGTGTACCATATTGACCTATATTATTATTATTACCATACTTGCACTTTAACTGTCTTGTGTCATTTGATTGTAAGAAATAATATAACCATGCGCGACTTTAGTGAATTCATCTTGATATATCTATTTTTTTGTATCAATATTTTTAACTTCTAACGTATAATATTGTCAAAATTGTGTATTTACAAATGAAATATTTATACATATTAATTGTAACTCTATCTTCTGAGTTCTGATGTTGTAGGGTGATTCAACTTTGTTTTCCATGGTACACTTTTGAGACATTAGGCATCCTTACCTCTATTGGGAAACATCACACATGGGATATTAAGTTACCCAAATGTGAGAAATTCTAGTATCAATCTTGATCTATGCCATAGTACTATAAATCTAGTTTATCTAAATGGCTGGCTAGTTACCATCTAATATTTATTAGTATATTGCTATCAATATATCATTATCTTACCAAACTCGAGTTGAGTTATAGGGGAGCCAAGTCTATATAGATCGGGCCTACACTAAATTTATTGTAGGCGCAGTATAAAACTCAAAAGTTAAGATTTTGTAATTAAAAGTTAAGGTTTAACAATCAAAAGTTAAGGTTTCTGTAATCATAAGTTACGTATTATAAATGAAAAGTTTAGGTTTGTTCAAAAGTTAAGATTTTGTAATGAAAAGTTAAGGTTTAGCAATCAAAAGTTAGGAGGTCAATAGTTAAACAATCGATATAAACCCGATGATACAATGTAGCACATCAAACCAATTAGAGTAATACAAGTAGTAAACATCTAATCGTAAAGCCCGAGAATGACGGGTAGTGGAGCTGGTGAAGGCAATAGCCTTTGATTCCTCATCTACCCACTCCCCTTTGGTTGCCTCCCCAATTTCTCTCCATAGATAGGAGGTCTACGTGGGTTACTTGTATCTTTAAAAAAATCTAATGGGTAAACCCTCTTAATGTGGTTAACTTTTTTGAGCATGTTACCTTCACTATTTTCAGATCAGTCTTAGTACAATACTCTTATTTCCCAATTTCATTAATTCAGGGTATGTTCTCTTAGGGTTATTTTCATTTCAAGTATTTTCAACTGAATAGGGTTAGTTCTTTCCCATTTATTTTTAGTCCTTAACATATCGAAAAAGTAAGTTAAGATAAGTTAAGAGAAGGGTCTTGTTAGGTGAAATAAAGTTTCATCTAATAAGGTCAAATAAGATCAAACAAAGTCTAATTAAATCGAATAAAAAAGAGATAAGTTCTAATAACAAAAATAAATTGGAAAAAACAGAACCTCTCGTTATTTTTAGGATCCACTGTTTTCAACTTATTTTTGCCTATAAGAATTTATCTTAACTTATTTAAACTTATAAGCTTTATTAGACCTTATTAGGTCTTATGAGACCTTATTGAATGAAAACTTTATTAGACCAAATTGAAATTGTTTATTGAACCTTATTAGATGTATTACCTTAATAACTTATCCCAATTTATGTAAATTTATAAGGATTGAAATAAAGTTGAGAAAAGATGGAAACTTTGATTACATCAATTACATGTTTTCAACTAAAGAAATGAAGGCTTTTTGACTATAGTAATAAAAAATAAAAAATAAAAATAAAAAGGTGATGGAGAGAGAAAGGGTAATGATTTAAAGAGGATCAGAAGCTCGTGATGAGAATTTTCCGTGTTTGCAGGTTTCTAACCAGCGGCACGATCATCCCAACCAAACGAGTCCCTCCTCCCCCTTCACCTTTCTCTTTCTCTTTCTCTTCTCCTCTTTCTTAATTTCTCGTGATCTTCATCTTCTTCCACCTCCCCTCACTCTTATAATATATACTGCTTCATATATTATTCAACTCATTTCAGTCAACCCTTACTTTTTATATCATACATATCATTCTTTTTTGTACTACCACTCTCATCCTCTTCAACATTTAAAAAATTAAATCCCTCCATTAAAAAGCACCTCTAAATATACTACTACGTAATACGAATTATTATGGAGGTTACTAAAACAAGTAGTAATAATAATGGAGTACGACAATATGTTCGATCTAAAGTTCCTCGTTTAAGATGGACTCCTGATCTTCATCGCTGTTTCTTTGTTCATGCCATTGAACGCCTCGGCGGCCAAGACAGTACGTCTTTTTTTCATTAGGAGGCCGAGTCTATACAACTTCTTTTTTTCATTCATAAAGAATGGTAGGCTATAACTACCTCGAACTTATATTGTATGATTATTACTAATAAATGTTATATTACAATGTTTTGAATATTTCAGAGGCTACACCAGCTTGTTCTTCAGCTAATGGATGTAAGAGGATTAACTATTTCTCATGTCAAAAGTCATCTCCAGGTTTCTTTCTCTCTCCATATTTTTTCTTTGTTTCATTTGATTTTTTCTCACAATGTTTGGTGACTTGTAATCTAAGCTTTCACACTCATCATTAATTTATTCATATAATTTACTATACTAATTTTGGGGTTTTGGATTAATGTTTTTTTTTACTATTCTTTGACGTATAGAAGCATGAAGATTGATCATTCTAGACAAGGTATTTTCCTTATTTTTTGTTTTATAATTATTTTTTTAGATTTTTGTTCAATTACCATGATTGATGATATTCTCTATGTCTTTTTTCAGAAATTTAATAATAAAAAAATGGTTAAAAAAACTATATTTGAGGTTTTCTTGATCAAGAGCTAAGAGTGTATATTTCTCGTCGAGCTTATCTGAAATGAACTTTTGCCAGTAATACGTTTGATTTAACTTGATTGAGCTCGAATCTTATCTTTTTGAAGGTAAATGGATTACATCCTAAGAAAGACTAATGTCTAGCAGCATGCTAAAAAAATAGCTCTAATTTCTTAGGTGGGTTCGCCCAAATGGGTTTTTTCCCTCAGCTGGAAATCAAAGATTTTGAGTAACCATATCATATGTTTTTAGAGAATTTTGATGTCTCACTTCATTTAATGACTCGACTAAAAAGGATATACCTATACAAAAATATTTCACATTAATTATTCCCCAAATCTCTTTCTGATTTTTTAACATTTAGGAGGAAATAAATAAGTATGGAAACAAATTTTAAAATTTCCCCCTATGTTTAGTTCTAGCTAGACTTTTTGTGTTAATAATTTTTTTTAACCTTTTACAACTATTAAAAAATATTGAAATATATATATAAAGGTTTTTTTAATGTTACCAAATTTATGAGTACTTTATTGGTTATTTATTCTCTTGCTTTTTGTCTAACATCATTTGGTGTAAAATTTTTTCTTTTAACAGACAAGAGCTTCACCCAGCAAAGGAAACAAGTTGAGAATCAGAATCATGATAATAGAATAATGCAAGTACTACTAATTATATTATTCTATTGATGATGAAGAAGGAAAAGATGTGGGGTTACATTTACCTTCTCCAAATATTATTGATCATCTTCTTCAAGATCATCAACCAACAAATTGTGCTGCCTTTCCTCCTTCTAAAAGGTAGTACTAATTAAATTTACTTTTGAAACAAGACTTTAAGTAAAGAAAGAAAGAAAGAATTTCTTATTACCTTGTCTTGATTTAGTTGTCACGTTAATAGTTAAATTAATCCATACACATGATTATTAATTATAGGTGGGGTATTTAAAATTACCCTTAATTCTTAAGTCACAATGAAAATGTCCATATTTTGATGTACTATATCGTACATGACGAAACTAAGTATCATTAGTCAATCATAGAATTTACAATTCCATTTTTCTAGTTGGTGAGAGGCTCAATCAACATATGAGAGTTGTTAAATAGATTTTTTTGGGTTTTTTAAGTAGTGTCATTCATTTTACCGTCTATTCTTTCAATTATATTTGCTTATTTTTCTAAATAGGACTGCGTTATAAAGAACAGGGTTTTGTTTAGACTTTTTAGACGAAGAAAAAATGAGTTCAAGTAATTCAAAATTAGGTGACTAAAAATCGAGCCCGAGTGCTAAAATTAATTCTGATTTATTATTTCAACTTTTAGTAAATAATATGATGAGTTTTTCAAATTTATCTACAACTAATTATTGTTATTTTTCTTTGTATTTTGATATTTTGTGGGGATGATGATATTTATGAAAAAAAATAAAAAAAGGGCAAGATTGAGGAAAGTGCATAGTAGTAGTAAAATGATGATGATGATGAAGAGAGAGGAAACGGAATGCAGACAAAGGCATAGAGGATGGGAATAATGAGTAGTAGTAGTACTGAGGAAAGAGAAGTCAGAAAAGTTACAAATATGGACTGTAAATTTGATGATTACAAAAGTCAGCTGGAGTCAATACATAATAATTCAAAGAGTGACAAAAGAACAAGGAATGATACTAAAATATCAGAATTACAAGCTGATGCAGCAGCAGCAGCAGCAGCAAGAACAAGAAGGATTAGTAGTAGAAGAAATAGAAGGTGGTTTATTGGAAGAAAGTGGTCTGAATTTTATCAGATGGCAGCAGCAACCTGCTTTCTCTGCACTGCCTTCTTCTCATCAGGATCATTTTTTTCAATTTCATCATCTTCTTGCACTTCAAAATCATGATCAATCTCATTTTCAAGTTTCAGGTAATCTTTCTTAATCCTTTCATTAGTTTTAATCTAGTTTTGCTTTAGTTTACGTGGTTTGATATGGTGAATAGAGGTATTTTGTAAGGCTAGCCTGTTAGATTCGCTTCTAAAAGCAAAATATATATAATATTTTATTTGATACATGAGTAAAGTTATAAAAGACTTTGGAAGTCGGAGGTAATATAGGATTTGGAGGGTATACTTTGTTTGTCATGAAAAGGTTCTAGAAATCATTTTGTAACATAATGTATATGTATATAACCAAAAACCTCTATATTATGTAGTGATATTAAAATATAATGACAAAGATTCTTCTTTAGGGTCCTTTCTCTTCGAATGAACTGAAAGGGAACAGTAACATGTGACACTAAAAGTATTGTCATTAGCTGAAAATTGAATCAAAATAAGTTCCTGAAAGAGTAGCCTTTACTGTCTATTTAATGTCATGTTGGAACTTCATCATCTAGCAATAGCATCTTGTGTACCATCACACATAAAGTCAGACCACATACAAAGTCAGTGAGCTTGCAATCCTATATATTCCATATATATAGTTTTAGCTTGTACTATAGAAAATGAAAATATGGAAAAGTAGCAATTTATGAATAATAAATACACTTTATAATTACTAACCTTCATTACCTAACGTCTTTACATTAGCGAAATGTAAGGCATTAAGAAGAAATGTAAGGCATTAGGATACTTCATCATACTGGAGGCATTATTAGGGTACTAATATCTGACCAAATTGAAAAGGACGAACTTGGAATGAAGTAGAATGCATTTATGGGTGACAGATGTTTAGCCATTAGTTATAAAGATGATAAACACATTCTATTTTTTTTGGTACAGATTTGCTGAGATATGAATACACCCATTATTTCCACTTGTGGCCCATTTTTATTTATATACCTTGCTGAATTTGGCAGTCTCTCTTTAAATGTGTTTGAAAGTTATAGTACTTAATTAACTTGTCTTGGACTTTTTAGAGTAAAAGGACAACAATCTACCAAATTGGTGGTTGGATTAACACTAATGCTATGTGCTTGTAAATTGTTATTACTCTATTATTTACTTAAAAAGCATGATTTTGTCATTTAGGATTAATCACTTTCATATTTAGGTCCGTCTAATGGTTAATTGTAGATAACTAAAATATTAATGAAGATAACTTGCACTGCATGCTACATTTCTTTCGAGGGCTAGTTCATGGTCGAGTTCTAATATAAGCGGATTCCACTTGCTCTAAAAAATGTACCAAAATTTGTCAAAATTGTGCATTGACTAGTGCAACCACAAACTTGTTGCTACGTGACACAAGGAGTACTTAGCATGAAAATACATTTCTCATTTCACGTTTACTATTGTAACAGGAAGCCATGGCATATGAAACAATCTAACAAAAATCAAGCGCATTACATTCACAACTCAGAGACATTCATCTCTTCTGAGAAGCAAAGCAAAGATGAATACAAAAGAAAACGAGGCCGACGAAGAAGTGTTAGCAGCTAGAGAAGAGATGATGATAAGTTTGGGTTATCTTTATCTCTGTCCTTGCAGCAAGTAAGCAACTTCACCATTGTTAATCCAAAAAGTAGCAATATTTACTAATGTTAGTGAGATTAGTGATCAGGCAATTAGTTCATACTCTTCTTCCTCTACTGCTGGAAGATCACCACCATACTCTTAATCTTGATCTATCAATCTCTCTTTATGGTAGCTAATTCAATTTTCTTTCTTTTGAGCTATTATTAGGTTTTCTAATATGATTCATCTATGAATTTGTAAAAGTGTACGAGTTTTAGTTAGTTATTTATAGCTTTGCTGCTTACTATGAGTTAACTTTATGTTGAAGCTATCAAAAATTAATCTTGTGGATTACCTAAATTATGTGGATTACATAGTGGTCAAAATAGAAACTATTATTACCATGCATAATTAGATAACAGGTAATTAATTATAAAATTGAACTTAGACGACACTATCCAGTTCATAATAGGTTTTGTATGACATACTATTTATATATTAGTCATCCTCTTTATCTTCAAAATATTAGGCTCTTTTCTACTCTTTCAATACACGGTTCAATAATATCAATCGATTATTTTGGATTTTCGTGTTTCAAGAAAATCTTTAAATCATTTATATATTAATTGTAATATTCAAATCTAAGAGTTGTTAATGGACCTATGATTCGCATTCTGATACAGTGATT
>CANSGD010000704.1:0-154172 GCA_947645195.1 Patellifolia procumbens | reverse complement strand
TTTTTGTGATTACTCTTCTCTCAAACTCCAACATGTGAAAATTAGGGATGAGAGAAAACAAACATTAGATAATTTTATTTTGGAAAGGCTTCAATTTTTTGGTGTATTTTTAAAATTGGAGTTCGATTTAAAGTTTCAGATATAAAATATCGTTTCTTAAATAAATTTTTGGATTTGCGAATATCTAATATTCTAAATATTCCAAAATATAATAAATTAATATTGGATTTATGATATCTAATCTAGTCCCGAAATAATTTTGAGAGTTGCTTCAAAATTTTGATCATTAAGGAACTGCACTTGACAAGTCCATCCCGAGCAGCAATAAGCATTATGGAGGATGCGGTGTATGTGTATCGACAAAAGTACGAGGCATGTTTAGGTAGGCAAATAGGCGATGGAGGCAACAACTAAGATTATAGTTAGTGGATGGACAAAAGTGAGAACTCTATCGACCCTCCCTCAGGCACCAAAACCAATTCTATAGGTAAAGACCAGCTATTGCCATTGCCATCATGCTAGTGGAAAAAGAATCTAATGTGGCAATCTTTAACTTCAAAGGAGGTGCTTAAAATACAATCTTCCCCTCGGCAATTGCCATCTCCTCGCTCCTCTGATGAAATTATATGACAACACCTCCATATTGATGAAATTAGATACAACACATACAAGTTTCTAATCCACCCGAGCAATCTACAAGCAAGAGGTATGTTTGTGAACACATTCTGACGGGTCTTTCGGAAGAAGAAATTGCTTTTGTGTATCCAAATCTGTTTGTGGAAACTTCTTCATGATCTTTGCCAACAAAATGAATCTCTGAAAGCGAACAATGGATATTAGTCCAGCTTGTTCATTTTGTGGCACATCGGTGGAGGACCAAACCCACACCTATTTAGAGATTATGAGATTTCATCGTATGTTCTGGTCGTGTGTCTACTTAGCATCAACTCTTCTGGGACCATTTATCACTCGTAGACTAGCCAAATGTTTTTACCAAATCTAATAAAGTCCGATAGAATTTTTTTTTTTTTGGGGGGGGAGTTTGCCAAAATATTGTAGGGTCTATCGTGTCATCACATCGAAATTATTTTTAGACGGTTTCATGAAATCCAAGTCGTATCCCTCAAACAACAAAATGAGTTACGAGGAAATGGAGGAAGATGGTAGGAGTACCGAGGATAACTTGCGTGGCTCATAAATAGTCAGTCAAAGCCTCAACTTGTCTTCTGCAAAGGAGAAGCAACAGTTATGGGTGGACGAAGCTTGGAAAGACCATAGAAATCATGGGCGTTGTGCGATAGTTAGGTGGGTGCTCGAGTCTACTAGCTAGCGATGGAAGGATAGCTTAAGGTTTTTGATAGGACAACTCTTGAAGCAGGAGTGTGGGCTCTACAGCTCGAACTCTTGTAAACTACAAAACATAGGCCTGATATCATTATTTGACCTTATTTTACTCCCTACTTCCATATCAAAACGCTATATTTCATGCATGGTTCCATCGTATTTCACTTGTTTGTAGTTTAACGTTTTTAGTTGTTTTAAGGAAATTTGAGCTATTTGGAGGTGGAATGGAACAATCTGGAGCATGGGCATGTCTTTAGGAAGTTCGAGATTTCTTTTGATCAATTAGAGGCCCTAATGGTGCCTTTTGAGCCTTGTTCAATAAAGAGTCAAACACCTTATCAGATTTACACTGACCTAGGTGATTTTCATTTGGGCTCATCCAAAGAAGTGAAGATCGACCAGAAACCCAATTGGTGAAGCTCCATATTTAGCCATATTTTGAAGAACTTTAGAAGAGCAAGAAACAAGTAATGCCACCGATCCGACCAGGTTTGCGTCAGACTTTGCGTGTTTTCATAATTTAATTATTGGCGATCTATCCACTTATAAATAGGGATTTCGAAGTCAATTCTAAGCATTCTATCTATATTGCTTATTTTCATTACAAACACTTTTTATTTATACTTTTCACAGTTTTTGCTCTCATACACTCAGTATCGATTTCGTTGATCAAAACAATATATGTTTCGATCTCTCTTTACTATTGCAATTTAATTATGCCTTTCATTATTGATTTATGCTTTTATTTATTGGCCATGTGTGAGTAGTTCTTAACTCTATGGTTTTAATAAACGTACCTTAATCATGTTCTTCGTTGATATTTACGTCAATTGCTCGTTAATCTACTCCTCAATTAGAAATTCTTGTTAGATTTGTTAGCATAATTAACTTCCTATTGACGATAGTTGGATTAGGTAGTTGGCAATTTATATAAAAGTTTGATAGACTTCATGAGAATAGGTAGGATTGATAACTAAAATATATTGTGATGCTTAATATTTTGATGTCACTTGAATCCATGAAAATAGGCATGAGAGTATGTAAGGGAAGCTATTTGACCTTGAAATAGGCATCTAGTACTATAAAGTTGGCAATTTTCCTATGAATTGTCCATCTAATTGGTTTGGGGGAGTATTTTTATCCGTATTAGTTTTAGTAATTAGATTATATAATACATTCATACATCATGTTTGGTCACTAAGAATCAGTTACGACTTAGAAGCAATTACAGATTGACTCCTTATTCTCTACGGGATCAACCCTAGCTAACTCTTCCATAGCTTAAGTTATTTTTGATATGGTTGTGCAACTTGCATGGATGTGCAAATATGTACAAAATTCATCATGATCATACAACGCCTACATAGGAGAGAAGAATCCTAAAAGAAAGTGTCACACGGATAAAAGTATCATTTGTTTAATTATTACTATGTTTCATTTTTTCTCATGTCAAAAAATCTCTCGTGTCAAAGTTAAGAGGAGGTCATGATCTAGTTGTAAATTCTTTGCTTGTTACACACCCAAAAAAAAAATTTTGTGGACTTGTGGTGATTGGGCATATTATAAGGTACCTCAAGGAGTCTATGAGCTATGTAATTCTAAGTAACATTTTCTTTAGTTTATTCATTAATTCGTAGTAGACTTCATTACGGAGACCTCGGACCTCATTAATGGAATAAGGATAAGAAGTACATTACTCATGTATGTCAATGTGTACATTATAAGTATATGGTGAATGCACTTGCGAGGCGTTTGGTATGTGAGAATGAGAGTTTGTAGATCAGGGAGCGGGATAAGGAGTGGAAATATATGCGCGAGCTAGAATTGATGAAAATAGTCTCATTACCTTGTTTCGTATATGGTATGAATTGAAGGGGGGATTAATTTTAAAATAACTTACAACGTCCTTACCAATTGTTAGGATTTTATTTTAATACCGTAAGTGAACGGTGTCGTAGCACTAACAGGTCGAACAGGTGCAAGATTAAACACTAGCTGACTCTAGACTATGAAATAGCTACACAATTCTATGTCGATGGTAATAAGATCTATTAAACTAATTTCTAAACTAATACAGAAAACGAGTGATGATGAATACTGTGATAGTAAAGTACTAAGATTGAGCATCACCACTACCATGAATTGATCAGACACAACTTACATTCCAGTCAATGAATCGAAGCATAGGCGAGATGACATTCTTTCAAGGACGAACTACCTTAAAACCACTTTCGTGACTACAAAAGCCCTAACTAATATGCATTCTTCCTATTTTAATTTTCATGGCTAACATACAAAATTAGATGAATTAAGAATCAATGTCATTGAAATTCTCAATCTCGATTCTCACTATTTTGATGAATTCAATCGACAAGATAACAAATTGCTACAATGAAATCCCAATTTCAATTCCAACTTTCATTGATAATAAAAACTAGGGCAAAACAATGGTGCAAACTGACAATGAAAACAAACCTATCAAACCCTAATTGAACGATTCAATAACATGGAATTAATAGAAATAAAGAGATCAATCCATGCTAGGGCTCAACTCAACCCTAGAATTGGAACTACTCACTAATTATGGCAATAGAAACGATAGGCATAATCAAGAACATAATTAAGAAATAGAAAGGGGGAACAGAGAAATCAAACTTGAATTAAATTGATGAATCTGAAATCTTCAATCTTCAAAATTAAGTAATAGCAAAGTAATTGAGATGCAAACTAAGTGTATTTTGTCTAAAGAGTCTAAAACTGAGTAATTAGGAATAGGTACAATTGCTAATCGAAACCTATTTGTACTCTACCAATAAAATAAAGATAGGAGTCCGAAAAGACTAAATTCAACACAACCCCGATCAGGTTTAAGTCCAACCCGATTGGGTCCAGGGTCAAACCCGATTGGGTCCAGGGTCAAACCCGATTGGGTCCTGGTTGAAAGGATCCCAAATGACTCTCTAAATGCATCCAAATGAACTCGAACGAGATCATGAGTCTCTAATGATCATCTACATGCTCCAGAATGGTCCATTCCACCTCCAAATAGTTCTAATCTCCCTGAAATAACTCAAAAGACACCAAACTACAAACAAGTATAAAATCTAGTGGAATATAGCGGAACCGTACATGAAATGTATCATTTTAGTAATGAAATGGAGGTCAAAGCATGGTAAAATATCAACACAACACCAATCCCCTCTATGTCCTATTTTCATGGGAACACAACCCATTTGGTCCTACTCCCATTTCCTCCTAAAACTCTCATTCCCACAAGATAAACAAGGAAATATAAAATTGATCTCATTCCTAGCTACCTATAATTCCGGATAAACAAACAATATTGTAGAGAAATATTTTCTCCGTTTTGTTATTTGTACCTAAGCCATTGGCATGTTTGTCAATGCACAAGTTTAAACGAAAAAATCTACAATTGTGTATATGTGAAAATTATAAAAAAATGATATATGAAAATTACATACCGAGACGAATCTAACAAGATCCCACTTAATTATGTTTTTCCTAACGTATAAAGAATAGAAGGAGGTCAAAATGGAGAAAATGAAAGATGTCAATAATCAAAAAGGTACAACTAAAAAACGAATGTATCAATTCATTTTCATAAGAGTAATAGAGAAATATATTCTTGAAGAGGAAAAACTAAAAAAAGAAGAGAGAGAGAGATATGAAACATTCCATACTTCTTAAAAAAGTTGGCGACATTCTAACAAATCCATAATCTATCAAAATGTGTTTACAAAACCTCCAAAACTACTCTCTGTTAACAGTTCATCCCACCTTAATTTACTTTGGATTTTATACCCTCACCTACATCTTCCATGTATGGACCATAATATGTCACTTTCCCTTTTCAAATTGAGACATGAAAACTTTGATACCTCCAGCACAACGGTCAACAACAAGTAGAGCCGAGGCACACGACGTCGTTTTCTCATTTATTCATTGTTTTCTTTTTCTTTTATTATTTCTCGGACACTTTATATTTAAAATTGAGTTTGATTTTAATCGAAAATTTAATTTCATAAGTTAAGTAGACCGTATTCATATGCTTATAGATATATTATGATAAAATCAAAATGTTTTAACTTAAACTCTTACCCCGTAAGTTTTTTTTTTAAGTATAATGTGTTGAAATATTAAAAAAAATTGAATATTCAAGTTAAAACTATATGGTTTTAACATAAAATTCCATGCGCCTTATCCATGTGCTCATTGATCTACGGTCTAACATAAGTTTTGTAATCATTAAATCAACCTTTTTCATGAATTATGTTTATTTAGTGATTAATTTCCACTTTGCGTCATACTCGAACTTATTTACCATTTTATTGTTCACGTAAGTTTAAGAAAGCTCTAGTTCTTTTCTGCTTATTCGGGGCAACGCCGCCATATGAGATAGCGAGGTATAAACCAAAGTCGCACTCTTATGTAGAGAGGCATAAAACAAAGCTGTTATACTACCTCTGTGTCCGTTCCATATATATTGCAACATAGATATCTTTACGCCTCTCAATGCAATACTTTATCTACGCTTACGTACAAATCGCAAAAGAAAGTCGAAGGGGAATGTAAGAAGTCAAAGGTTGCAATAGATTTGGAACGGAGGAAGTATAAGGTGGCGAACTTGCCGCTTTGTTATTTTCTAAACCCGCCATCGAAAACATCTGAAACCTCAAAAGAAAAATTAGGTTGCCAACGAGTTTAGACTAGAACTGCTATATGAAGCAGTTTATTAGATCCACTAAGTCGCTATTTGAGATAATGATTTTGTAACTTGAATTCGCTACCACAAGTATCAAATTTCCGTTAGACTAAAAAAAACAATTTTTATATCAGCTTGAGCATACATGGACGGTAGATTGAGTGTTTGTTTGGTTGAAAATAAAATGACAAAATGTAGGAATTTCCTAAGAATTTCAACTTCCTACAAAATGAAGAATTTAATTACCTAGGGTCCCCTAAATAAGTTGGAATTACTTTCTCCATTATTAACCAAACACTTTAGCCAAATTATTATAAATTTGATGAAGGAATTGATTTTCTATGAATTAGAATTTCATGGGCTATTCCTCCACATAAACCAAACGACCGCCGAGAATTTTTGATTAACTAAACATTATTGAAGAAAAAGATTGTCATTTAATACTAACCAAGTAACCTGTCTGCTTATTAACAAAACAAGTAAGAATATAAATATGATTATGCGGAGAAAGAGAATAATAGAGAGAAATATTTAGAAAAAGGCGTCGGTGGGAGATTATAGCGCAGGGATCTTCGGCGCTGTAGAGAAGGAGAGAGAAAGATAGTGAAAGAGAGAGAAAACACGAATAGAGAGAGAAAGAGAAATAAAGAAAAGAGCTTTGTATATAAGCAAATTAATCAATCAAACAAAGAAGCTTGAGGTCTGAATTTCACCAGAAACAAGAGAGAGAGAGAAAGGGTGGAGGGAGGGAGAGGCAACAAGTTTGGAGACACCATTTTGAAGCGGCTTTCTGATAATATTATTATTATTACACCATATTGTATAATATAATAGCCCTCATTAATTCAACCAATAATGGCGGAATTTTCTGGGTCTGATTCAGTTTCTCTTGATATGGAAACTATCTATCTTGGTGGAAAGGTGAACCCTTTTCTTTCTTTCATTTCCCTACATTTCTGGGTCTTTGATACAAATGTGCATTCTTTTTATTCTTATCTTTAATTTGGTGATTCTGGGTCTTTTGCTCAGCTTTCCAACTTTGTATTTTAGATCTTGTTCCATGTTAATTTCATACTCCTTTTTCCCATTTCTGGGTTTTGTTTGTTGTAATTGTTTGCTTTGTATTCCATTCTGGGAATTTGGAATTCCAGAGAAATTGGGGGTCTTTGAATTTCTTATTTATTTATTAATTCAATTTCTTCTGTTTAGCTAGTATTGTACTTCAATTTTGCAAGGTACCCATTTGCGTGACTAAGTCTATGACTTTATCATATTCATTTTTTGACTATGCTATATGACTTGTATTGCCTCTTTTTCCTCTAAATTGCTCACCTTTATTATTGTTTACTATCATGAGAGCTGTTTCAGTTTAGATTTCATCAATTGGGGTTCCATTTATTTCAATTCTGATTTTTTTGGGTTTCTCCAAGATTATGAATTTAGTTACATAATTTCATAAAACAGATTTCATGTTAGTTAAGCCAATTTTTTCTGTAATTATCATGATTTTATATGCTTTTGACTTCAAAATTCTTGTACATTTCATTGAATGTTTCCTCTCCAAATACTTCTTGTCAGCTTTTTTTAAGAATCCCATCATCATCACTTTCTTTATCATCTTTACTTTTTTGTTAGTTTATTGTTCAGTACTACATCATACAAATGGGTAAAGACTTGAAGTAAAGAATATCGTGTTCGAGTTTGATTCTTAGCCTCTTATGGAAGTGATTGCAACAGTAGTATTTAAACTGAAATACCTGAAGTTCTATAGATCTAGTTTTGTTTCTTGAAAATAGTCAGAGAATTAGTTGCACATGACAAGCTACTTTAGGGTGAAATTCTATCTGGATTCCTGCTTTTGTTTTATATCACATAAGAAGAAGTTATGTATATTACTTTAATTTATTCAGCTAAAGCAAGTAATAACATGACAGATTATCTTCTTTGACTTTATCTAAGAGTCTCCATTTTTATTTTGGGCAAGTCCATATGTTATGCATATACAGCAAGTTAGTTTCATTTATCAAGTTTGACACCCCAACTTTTCGTTTTTCTTCTTTTTTCGTGTGTCGGTTGTTGCTTTATAGTGATTCATTCTGTTCATTTTGATTGCAGGAATACCATGTACAAACAGGCTACGGCCCCGTGTCTGTCATTGTTTATGGAGACAGAGACAAACCAGCATTGGTTACATATCCTGATTTGGCTTTAAATCGTAAGTGCTATAGTGAGAACTTGTTTCTAACTCGAGATCTTTGTTATGGAAGTATTATTGTCCCATATGATATGCTCAAGCGAGAAGCTGGAAATGTCGGCTGCTACCTTAACATATAAGTTTTGAATTGATACATGTGTTACTCGGACTCTTCATTTTACCTTAATTATCCGTGTTGGATCCTCGATACTCCGATATGGGTACGGACACTAGAGACTTCATTTTAGGCTAAAATCATGGAAAATTAACACTAGTACCCATGTCCGACACTTAGACTAGTACCGGTGTCTAACACTAGTACCTGAGTCAGAGTAACATAGATTGATACTGCTCATCAAGGTGGGATGGGGCAGATATGCACATCAATTTTTATGGGAAGTCTCATGATTAAGTTGAATTTCATGATTTATCCCATTTCCCTCTTATCTCTTCCTTCATCTTTTTCATACGCTTTCTTTTATTGGTAATTCTCAACTCCCACTTTCAGTAACAACTGGCTAATGGTTTGTTATTGTTTTATTATTTAACAGATATGTCTTGTTTCCAAGGATTATTCTTTTTTCCTGAGGCCGCTTCTTTGTTGCTCCACAACTTTTGCATCTACCATATCAGCCCTCCTGGACACGAGGTTTGTAAATCTTCGTGCATGGTTCCTTTATCTTCTGCCTTAATCAATCTTTTACTTCCTGTAATTTTTTGTGCTGCACTACCTTAGACGACATATTATTCACATAATACCTCGATGAACTCTTGTCAAGAGTTCTTGCAGTTAGGAGCTGCTGCGTTATGTCCAGATAATCCTGTGCCATCAGCAGAAGATTTAGCTGATCAGATCCTCGAGGTTCTGAACTTTTTTGGGTAAGCTAAGTTTGTATGTGCACGTGCGGTGTGTCTATGATACTCATTCTCTTCACGCAAAAGAATGTTCAATTGAACTCTATGCGTTGCTATTTCTTGGTTAGTTAATTCTGACAGCAGTTGTATTTGCTTAGGCTTGGTGCAGTGATGTGCATGGGGGTAACAGCAGGAGCATACATTCTTACCCTTTTCGCTGTATGTTGGTTTCATATTGCTTAAGGTTCTTAAATAAATTACCTAACTGATTTTCTAGCTGACAAAGAGTATTCGTTCTACAGCTAAAGTTTAAAGAGCGCGTTCTTGGTTTGATACTTGTTTCACCTCTGTGCAAAGGACCTTCGTGGACTGAATGGCTGTATAATAAGGTTCGTGGTCTTCTCTATCCTGTGCTAGATCTCTGATGGATGAAGTTGTATGTTAGACTTTTATATAATATTGTTCTGATGCTTTGTTTTCATCAATTTACAGGTTTTGACGAATTTGCTCTATTTCTATGGGATATGCGGTTTGGTGAAGGAGTGTCTGTTAAAACGCTACTTCAGTAAGGTAGTACTTAGTTATACAAGATTCATTCATTGGTTTCAGTTCACAGTAATAAGTACCCATTTGGTATTTTTTTTGAACTTTTGCAATATGCAGGAAGTTCGTGGCAGTGCAGAAGTCCCTGAGTCAGACATAGTTCAAGCGTGCAGAAGGGTTAGTGCTCTTTTTTTTTTTCTCTGTGCATATTCCTTGATTTTTTCTTTGGTTTGGCCATTTCTTAACTGTCTGCTTGTCTCTTCAGTTGCTGGATGAGAGGCAGAGCATTAATGTGTTACGGTTTCTCGAGACAATGAACGGGTAAGTCCTATAGCAAAGGTCTCGTTAAGTTTCCACTTTACTATGAATTATTCTTTTTTTTTCAAAATGTCAATGTATAATTCTTTGGTTTTCCCCCATTTTGTTCAAACAAGCAGGAGAACTGACATTAGCGAAGGATTAAAAAAACTCAAATGTCGGACACTGATATTTGTTGGGGATGAATCTCCTTTTCATTCCGAGGCCCTTCACATGATTTCGAAATTGGATAAAAGATGCAGTGCTTTGGTTGAGGTATGTGCACAAAATGGGACTTTGAACATGCTCTCTTTTCAGTTCACCTAGCTGAAAAGGCCTTCCTTTTCAAGATTTATCCAGTATTGTAGATTGTATAGATAATGCATGAACATTTTATTCATGACATAGATTTGTCTACTTTTTTTCTTTTTATATCGCCGAGCCCATTCATTTAAGATATACTTCCTCCATTCACAACTGCAGTGGTTTTTCTTTTGATCTCCAACACTTCAAATCGTATCATTAATTGAATTTTTTTCTGAAAAACAAATTCGAAAAGCCCTTCCCTCCCGTACAATGTTTTGATTGATACGTGAGTAGAAATATATGGTAAAGTTTTGAGGTTTGACCACAAAACATACACCAACTTGTGAATGGAAGAATCGACTTCCATTTGATACAGGGTGAATTTTCCGATTGATCTTTACACAAAGTGACGATTTTATGTCAACCATCTTACCTTAAAATCTGCTTGTATCCTTTTCTAGTCAAATGAAATACACAATGCTAGTTGCTATTGATAAGGGTGAATTGATACTCCATCTTGTAGGTACAAGCTTGTGGATCAATGGTGACAGAGGAGCAGGCTCATGCAATGCTGATCCCATTGGAATACTTTCTCATGGGATACGGATTTTACAGGCCGTCCCATCTGAATGGAAGTCCAAGAAGTCCTCTAAGCCCATCGTGCATCTCACCCGAGTTGCTTTCACCGGAAAGCATGGGTTTGAAGCTAAAACCGATAAAGACTCGCATTCTTTGAAGTTAATCTACTACGAAAGTACGAAGTGTATTTTCCCTGCATTTTCCACTCTATCTGTTGTCATTTTTTCATAACTTTTGGGATGATGGAGGGTTGTAGTTGGAGGATTGTAGATATTTAGGAATGTTTTTGATAGAAAGGGGACATTTATATAGGGGAAGGGGGAGGGAAATTATTATTCATTCATTTGTAGTCATTCATAAACAAGCGACATTCGTTTTTTGCTTGTAAATTCTTACGACACCATTTATGATGACGAGCAAATATAATAAAAGAGCAAATTCATGGGTTTTTATTACCTCTATCGAGTTGGTCCTCTTTATTTCTCGTACGCCTTACATTGAATGTAGTACAAGTTGAGCAAGTTCGTGTGTTATTCTACACGACTTTTTTCGTAAAAAGACTTTGCCATGCTGATGAAAAAAAGATTTTTTTGGGTCTCTACAGAAGTACCTTCATTGATGTCGGCCAGGCTTGAAAATAGCGAGATTCTTTTTCGAGCGTTGTATACCACCTTTATCAACTAAGTTAGTTGACATATAAAGATACTAGCCAAATATGCACGTGATGTGTGCTTCGTGGATATGGGAAATAATTACATTGTAATTTCTCCAGTGAAGTGTATACATATTTGTAATATTTTAAAAAATCATCGTTAAATTATAATCATTTTGTTTTTTAAAGGGTGTAATTGTAATCTTAAAAGAGTTTAAATAGTTAAACAATTTAAATACATAAAAAAGAGTAATAAATATTAGAGAGTAGATTAGCAAAAGTGTTTTAAAAACAAAACGCCTAAAAAAACAAAAATCTTACAAAAGATTAATAGAAAATATGTGTAATTAGCATCATCACTCATGAGTAAAAAAATACAGCATCCCTCTTCCTCTACCACTTTGCACTCATCCTAAAATAATGTATCATGTTCCATGATTAATTTGATCAAATACACCTTCACTCATGAGCAATCAATTACTCGTGTATTTGAAAATAAAAAAATCGAAAGTATATAAAGATATAGCAAAGTGGGTGTCTATTTATAGATCTCAAGAAAATATAACAATTGATATTTTTCAAAATTATTTTTAATTTGTAAATTTAGAGATATTTTAGTTTAAAGTTTTAACCATCTTTGACTAAAAATATGATAGCTAAGTTTAAAAATGAAACTTAATTACACTTAATAACTTCATTGATTAATTTTATTTGTTTTTCTTTTTTTAATTTTGGTGTCCACCCCTCCTCTTCCCTTATAGTATAGAGATTCTATAGTCATCGAAGATTGTTTAGTCATTTTTTCAAATTAAAATGTACAATTTAATACTATGTAGTCAACTAGTCATTAGTTATCCCGTGAATCTACAAAAATTTGTTTTGTCGATGTATAAAATATCGAAGTTACATTAGAAATGTGGGCATGTTAGAATCTAAAAAAGCTTTTTAGTCAACCTGACAATTTCCAGTGTTATCCAAGAAGGATTTTCTACATCCAATTATACAAAAATTTGTTATTTCAACCAAAATGCGTTATGTGATCTCACATAGAAGTTGGAAAGATGTTTCCAAATCCTACTTAACAACACAAAATGACAATGGAGCTAAAAGTTTTGACAGATTGTCAAATCTTGAACAGTAGAATTTGGCTGAAACATGACAATCAAATTAAGTTATGCCAAATTAGAACAAACATCTCCACCAATTTAGCTAAGTTTCCATGTGTATGTACTCCCTCTGTTTCTTTTTGTTTGTCCTACTTTCCGTTTTTGTCCGTTTTCTTTTGTTTGTCCTACTTTTTCATCTTTCCTTATATGGAAAAATTATATTACCCATTTACCCCTACTTTATCACTTTTTGGTCCCACATGTACCTTATAATCTTCTCTCACCTACTTTTATCACCAATTTACTATAAAATAAGTGAACATTTTAATTGTTGTCCCCACCCACATGCCTATGACATCACTCTCCTTGGCATTTGGAGCTGCAGTAAATGGGACAAACAAAAAGAAACGGAGAGAGTACCTTTTAGGTTTTGCAATCCAAAATGGGATGAAACACTCCAAAAAGAGAGACAGAAAACAAAAGGTTGTTTTGGATGATGAATTAGTATAAACTACGATTGAAATGAAAGCAAAATTTATGGAGCTATAATGTGTTCAATTTTCAGACTCTATATTGTATGCATGGGTGAATATAGAAAAAGGTACAATTAAATTAATTTTTTTGCTTACCTGTTTACTTGAAAGGATCTTGCTAAAGAACGTTTCGTAAGTTCATTAACATTCAATATATTTCGAAATCACAGATCAATAAATGTAATTACTATTTATGTTAGTTTTAATATTTATACTCCTAGTTACCTTACCAACGCTCCGAAAACATCGGTTAGCATTTTCCTATTTGAAATTCTTGCACTCAAAGTTACTTTTTGGGTTACTTGAAAAACTTCCCTGATCACAGGAGTTCACATGGAAGCAGTGCATCTGTGTATGTGGGCCTGTGGGGTGGTACTGTTGTCTTTTATTAGCAAAGGCGTGATTGGTGCTCAAGGAACACTTTTGTGGGCGTTGAGTTGGCCTATTCTTTTGGGTGGCCACCAATCATTGTTGTCGTTGGTGGGTCCATTTCTTGCTTTTCCATTGCTGAGTTGGCACCAATTATGATTTACTCCTTTCCTTGCTGTTCTTCTTTCCATTTTAAACAGTAATACCCTTAACTTCTGCTTGTTCAATGTACCAAGTGAGTTAGAGTTGGAACTTGAATGTCACCTTGCTCTTTTTCATCATGTAAAACTAGAGTAGAGACTGATCCTTGATTCATTGGTATAAGCAAGACTTTGAAGGTAGTTTAGATGTAACTTTATTTCAAATAGTGACAAGTCACAAATAAATAAATTTGATCAGATATAATGAATCGTAACAAAATAACAAATACTCATGAAAATTAGATATCACATATAGTAGTATATATGGACATTACAAAAGTGATGTTTATTAACATACAAATTGACATAAATTCTATAACTTCCCAATTCACAATTTCGTCTTAAACCTTTGGGGGAAAAGGCCCAAAGTTCATAAATGTAAGCCCTCAAAATCAAATGGATACAAGCTATGTTCTTTTCAACTTATTTAATCACCTTAGCGCTTATTTAAAAAAAAATCAAATTAGATCAGAAGAATTTAGATAAGATCATATTTAAAAAGTTCAGATCATAAAATAATAAGAACAAAACACAATTATAATAAGTTTAGATAAAATAAGGTCAGATTAAATAAGGCAAATTCAGACCAGTCAGAAAATTTTAGATCAGATTAGACAAAAAGCACGGACCCACAAAGTAATAAAAAGTTTGTCTTTGACATATGGGCAAAAGAATTCATATCATATAAGTATATAACAAGCATAAATGATGGTGTGAGGTTGCTAGTTCGCCGTTGGGAAGTTAAAACACCTTTATAGATTGTGCCTGAAAAGAAGAAACAGGTCCGGGGGAATTTTTTCCTGATGATTACCTCTCTAATGCACAAGGTCTATCTTTGTAGTCTTAGAGAAAATGTGCAAACTATTTGTGAATATCCAATGCAAAAAGAGTTGTGAGTATATTTGTGAATATCCTATGCATTGGCAAACTATTTATTGGAGACGCTATGTGTTTGGCACATGTATTGGCATGATTGATGACTTAGGTTTATGTGGGCTTGGCCCAATCACAAGAGGTCTTTTCTTTCTCTTATTAATAAAGCTTAGTTGTCTAAAGTAGAAATCGCATGAGCCTTAGCCATGGAATAAGGGCCTAATGGCTCAAAGGGATAACGAACCTTCTTGGTGCCTATCGGGCAAATTCGGGGTTCTCTCTGATGTAGGCACATAGGACGCTCTATTATAAAACTTAGATCTAGTTGGTCAAGATTTTCTAAAACAAACCATACTATATCCTCGAGATCCACTCTCCGAGATCAAAATTTAAGGTTTAGGCTCCGTTTATTTGGGTGAAAAACCATCTTCTTGGAAAATGGATTTCCTCCTCCTTTCATTTTCCTTTGTTTGTTTTGGTAAGGATGGTAAAAATTGATTTCCTTTGAGGTGGGAAAATGCTCTTGGAAAAGGAAAACCAATTTACTTTTATAAAGAAGGTATTCCACATTTTCTTCTTCAGTCCTTACTTTTCTTTATTCTCTCTCCCGTCTTTCCTTCTCTTTTACTACATCTACCTTTTTTCCCTAAATTTTCCTCTAATCAAACAAACAAAGGAAAACTTTTTCTAAAATCATGTTTTGTATTGAATATTATTTTCCTTGAAAAGTGATTTTCCATGAAAATTGTTTTCCATTAAAACAAATGGAACCTTAATCTACAAGATATATAGTATTCCAACTTGGAAGATGTAGGATTATAGGTACTATAAGCGGAATTTCATGAATCTAATTCATAAGCACCTAAAACAGGATCTCATGCACATATAATTAAGGATCATAAAATAATTAATTATCAACCTCTTGATTTGTGATTTCAGCTGGTATGGCGGGATTGAATACTTCAAAGTATAGCCAACGATCTGGGAGAAAGAACCTCAAACATGATTCCTCTACTTAGTCCACCAACTTAGATCAACACTCCACCAATGCTAGTTGGAAGGAAGAAAGAAAGCGTTCTTCTTTTATGGAGTAATGTCAGTTGAGAGAGAGAAAGAGAAGGAGAAAATAATGAGAGATACTGTATCTTATTTTCTGATTGCCTGACCTTTATATAGGAATAATTAGGTCAAATAATCTCCTCTTATCTCCCTCTTGGGCCGACTACCCTATAGCCTTTATGGGCTATGAGTTTCTCTTTTGTTGATCCAAATATTATGTGTGACCTTGTAGGATCCATTTAAGTGGACTTTGAGTTTATTATTACTAACCCAAAGGTCTATAGCGTTCTCTAGCAAGACGTAAAGACGACCCAATTAAATGAATTATTATGTCCATAATACGAACCATAATATATTTAGTAATTGCATTAGAGTCGAGGACACAATTCCTTCAGAAGAAAGTTTGATGGGATGGGTGTAAGTAAGCTACTTTTTGACTTTCGCACTTCTCATTCAATAACCTCTTGTCCCGCTTAATCTAGCATATGTATGTGAGTGACAGGCGCCTCCATCTAATGAGCTTCGCATTGGAAGAAATTATGTTCTTGGTAAAGAGGTGTGATTCTACGATAGTCAATATTGTCGAATCTCAAAAAAGGTCAATCGAAACACTAAGTCGAAATAATCAAAATCGCTCTTGCTCGACTGTAACTAAAGAAGATGATGATTGCGATTTGGATGAGAGGCCCATAATTGAGGAGTCATTTGTTGAGAAAGCTTACTCTATAGAGTCTCATGATGTTGAAGAAGTTGTTGATGAGACTTTTGTTTCTACTCGTCCCCTCCACATTCCCTTTTCAAGCAAACGCGACTTAATTCCTTCCTTCCCCATCTTATTCCCTCTCCTCAAAGCTTCAGCCTTGGAAGAGCCTTTGACCTCCTTAAACCTTCACAATAATCAAATGAAAGCCACCCAGAACATGATTGAGCTTAAGTTTTGCAAGGACCATCAAAAGGAGAACTCATTGTTTTATTCTTTATATTTGAATCTCGAGGTTTGTTCTTGGCAATTTCCAGGATTCTCTAGGAATTTTCATTATTTTTGGGACTCATCTCTTGGTAAGCGTATGATCACATTGATATTTGTCCATTCTCTTTGTTTATGTCTTACCTATTTGATCCATTGTGAAATGTGTGCTTGTGCTTACGACAAACTATTGAGATCTTTGTCAAATTATTTAGTGGTAAGTTTCAGCTAACGATTCCAAAAGAGCACTTTTTGGAAGGTAATCTGAGGCCATTCTTCCATGGTGGTTGGTACCCAAGAAGTTCCATCTCCCAGCCTCCTCGCGACTAGTGAGTCATACCTTTCCCCTCCTTTGCTATTATTTTTCATTGGCTTATTCACAGTGAGGACACTGTGTGGTTTAGCTTGGGGGAGGATGCATATAGATAATTGCATTTCATGTTTAGATATATAGATAATATTGCAATTCTTTTTTATTTTTGGCATTTAGAAACATGTTAAGATGCATCTAGGTTTCATTTCCTTGCATTAGTTGCATTCATGCATGCATATAGGTTGGATTTACGACTAGATATCCCATGATGATAACTTGACATGCGTGTGCTTTTGAAAATTATTTTTGAAATCTGAAAAAGGAAATGCCTTGATAGTCTCTAGTGTGCCAAGGAATGAACTGTTTGTGGTATGATTGATCTCCCTTTTGTGTGGCTCGACTGATATTGGTAGCTATACCCATTGTGAGAATATGTTTTAAGCCTTATAGACTGACATCTTTTCAGTCTTATCTGCTGTTGTGTGATGCTCTTCAGTGACGACCATTCTGTAGAACTTGCGTTGATTCTCCTTGAATATGCATTGACTTGTTTGCATCTTGAATATGATTGAGGCTTTTTATATTTACTTGAGCTACATTGCCAAAAGCCACCCTCACCGACTTGTCCTTCTTTGATGCCCCTGTGAGCCTAAGCCTGTTTTCTTTGTTAACCACATCTTTAGCCTATTACTCATTTCCTTACCTAGGGGATTGTGAAGCTACTTAGATGAGGTAATATATGTTGATGGGTGTTATGAGAGATGACTTGGTGTTGGTGTTCGACTTTGTTTTAGCTAGAACTCATGTGCTGTTTGAGTTCGCCTCCTTCCCATACTATTGGAGTTCCCATTTTCTCCTTCCATCTTTAATCACCACAATCCACAAAAATAAAAAAATTTAAAAAAACAAAAAGGAATTTGTGCCAAAATAAATTGAAAAATCAAAGAAAAAGGATTTGTGGTGTGTTCAAAATTTGCAATAAGGGAGATTGGGATGCTATAATTAAAGGAGTGCTTGAAATAGGTTGTGTTAAGTGTTTACAATTGAATAGGGTTGGTCTTGTGCTTATAGAAAGCCGAGTTGGAAGTTTCACTTTCCCCTCATTAACACCACGTTCCCAAATGCTACCAAACCCTCACCTTAAGCCTACATTACAACCTTGACTAAGTCCTCTTGATTCTTGATGCAAACTTTTGTCCATATGCGACAGAGAGTGAGATGATATGCAAGCCTATGGTAGGATATAGTCAATGGAATGGAGTCTTGAGCGATCATTTGACCCATTTAAACACACACGAGATATGCGCACGACTAAAGTGAGAGCTACCATATATATGACTGAGCCAGGCTTGGGGGAGAACCTGTGGTAATATTTGGTTGCTTTTCCTTGTGCTTAAAAACTGTGAGACTTGATAGTGTTTGGTATTTATTGGTGATATATTTGAAAGGTTTTGAATAGTTTTCTAAAAAATGGCATGTGTGTTTTTCTTGAGGAGTCACAAACTCTTCCCTTTTGCTTCGGTTTGTGTTGCTTGGGGACAAGCAATTGTCTAGCTTGGGGGAGTTTGATCAGTCAATTTTAGTGCATATTTGTAGGGCTTTTTAAGTCTCATTGCATGTAGTTTTATAGCATTTAGAGCTAGGATTGCATGGTTTTTACTTCCTTTGGATTGCAAGTGTACTTAATGAGGTGTTTGGTTGTTTTTGATGTATTTCAAGAGAATTGGCACGTTTTGGAGTTGTTTTGTGATCCTAGGATTTGGCGCATGTTCGAGTAGCTCAACTACGAGATTCGGATGCATGGCGCCTTAAGATGAGGCCTTATGATGAAACTTGGCTCGTGATTTGAGGAAGACAAGGCACCATAGCATTGGCACTTTCACCACGAACGGGGGCCCTTGTAGGAGCACTTAACGCAATAAAATCTTATATATAGAACTTCAAATGGACATAACTTTTAAACCAAAAATTGGATGAAGGTAATTCCAATTGGAGGTGAAAGATCGTTTCGATAGCTTTCCAACGATATATTATATGCCTCAAACAAAGCACCGGAGCAAAAGTTATGATCGTTTGAAGATGAGCTGTATGCGTCAGGTCACCAAGGCCGTGATGATTTTGCCACGACCGTGGTGCCTGTTTGGGCTAGAAGTAGTCTTGTTCTATGAGTTTCTGCCTCAAAGAAATAAAGCAAAGCCACCACGACCGTGGCATTTCTGCCACGACCGTGGTGACCTGTAGGTGGGCTTTTTGTCCGACTTTTGCGAGTTAATTTTAGGAAACATTATAAATACTTTATGTTTATTACTTTGTAAGGGTCGACTAGTTTATGTTATTTTCTCCCTAGAAACTTATAGTTCTTATTCTCAAACACTTAGATTACTCTTGATTACTTAGTTTGAAGATTGAATTCTCCATTAATTCAAGTATTATTCTCTTAACCCTTATTTATTTCTCCATTATTGTTAATCATATTTGCTTTAATTAATTGATTTTGCTTAATTACCATGATGTGTGAGTAGTTTACCATCTAGGGTTTGGGTGAAAGTATGGATTAAGGGGCTAAGTATTATGTTCATGTAATTAATTCTTTCCATGTTAATTGTGCATTGTTCTTGGTGTTTTGACACCCTAGGTTAGACCTTGATCGAGTTTGTTCTAGGGCATTAGATTTCAATTCCCCTTAATTGAATATTGTTTTCTTTGTCATTCCCATGAATCAACTTAATCCCTATACCAAGATATTGGATAGAGATTAAGAGGATCCTTTAGGGGTTTTCCATATTTATTGAATCAATTACTCAATTGACCAAACACCATTCGAGAGAGGATTTGGTTGATTGAATAATTGATTAACCTTGAGGACCATTCGAGAGAGGACTCAAGTGCATTAGAGGAGAACTTAACCTTGCATGATCTACATAGTCCTTAGTTGCATTGTTTATTGTGTCTTGTCCGGATCCATACAAGTAACCCAAGCTCTAGTGTCTTCCCTATATATGTTATTCTTAACCATTTCATTCGTTAGTTTAGTTAGATTTATCTTAGTAGTTACTCATTACTTCACTATATACCAAAGAACTCTTTAGACTAAGTAAAGTGAACTTGTTAGATTTAAATCAATCCCAGTTTCCCTGTGGATCGACCCTGGACTTGCCTTTGCTACGTAGTTAGGATTGGCTTTCTTGGTTTATAAATTTAGTTTGAAAAGCGGTTCTTAGTGCCTTAACGACACACTAAAAATCTCTTATCAGTCAGTTCGATCATGTATCAAATATACATATCCATATGATTGACTAAACATCTCTATGTTCCTATAGCCCATGAAACAGCACTATCAATCAATCTTATATGCTAATCCTTTAATAAGTCATTTATGTCCAATTTAATGACTTGGATTAGGAACATGAATATTCTATGAATTCAGTTCACTTATGGTGTTTCATTCATCAAATCACATATTTGACAAAACCATTGAATTCAAGAATATTTTTGGACATTTTATTTAATACTAAACTAAAATTAAATAAGATAAAACTTTATTTCTCATAAACATAAAATAGCAAAACCATGTCTTTACATTGTAACAAGTTTCTTGAAATATAATACAATCTAAAGCCATTCTAACATTTGCTTCAAGCCTATAGCCGTAGCGTGACTTTCATGCTTGGGTTGAGGTAGAGGTTTAGTAAGCGGATCAGCCACATTCTCATCCGTGTGAACTTTGCAGATCTTGACATCCTTTCTGTCAACTATCTCGCGAATAAGGTGATACTTCCTCATTACATGTTTGGATTTGTTATGTGATCTTGGTTCTTTTGCTTGTGCAATAGCACCATTATTATCACATAATAGCTCAATTTCTTCTAGAGCACTAGGTACGACACCTAGCTCTGTCAAGAACTTCTTAATTCAAACAGCTTCCTTAGCTGCTTCAACCACTGCCAAGTATTCAGATTCTGTCGTAGAGTCCGCTACAGTGCTTTGCTTTGAACTCTTCCAGCTCACTGCTCCTCCATTTAGACAAAAGATGTACCCTGACTGAGAGCGGTAATCATCTCTGTCGGTTTGGAAGCTCGCATCAGTATAACCTTTAACAACCAACTCATTTTCTCCTCCATAGACTAAGAGCATGCCTTTAGTTCTTCTCAAGTACTTAAGAATGCTCTTAGCTGCAGTCCAGTGTGCTTCACCTGGATTTGCTTGGAATCTGCTACACGTGCTCAAGGCATATGCAACATCTGGTCGAGTACTTATCATGGCATACATGATAGATCCTATAGCCGAGGCATAAGGTATGTTATTCATTCGCTTCAACTCATCAGGCGCAGTCGGGCACTGACTCTTGCTAAGCGATATGCCATGTGACATGGGAACGAATCCTCTCTTCGAGTTTTCCATGTTGAACCTTGCAAGAACTCTATCAATATAAGTTTCTTGACTTGGTCCAATCATCCTTCGAGACCTATCTCTATGGATTTTTATTCCCAATATGTACTCAGCCTCTCCAAGGTCCTTCATAGAGAAACAACTTTTCAACCATTCCTTAACTGACTCAAGCATTGGTATGTCATTTCCCATGAGTAGTATGTCATCTACATACAGAACCAAGAAGACTAAGCTACTCCCACTAAATTTCTTGTAGACACAAGATTCTTCTTCGCTTTTAAGAAAACCAAACTGTTTGATTTCCTCATCGAATCGAAGATTCCAGCTTCGAGATGCTTGCTTCAATCCATAAATGGATCTCTGAAGCTTGCAAACCTTTTTAGGATTTTCTGGATCCTCAAAACCCTCAGGTTGTGTCATATACACATCCTCATTCAAGAACCCATTCAAGAATGCAGTTTTGACATCCATCTGCCAAATTTCGTAATCGTAATATACAGCAATCGCTAAAAGTATCCGAATTGATTTAAGCATTGCTACTGGAGAAAAGGTCTCGTCATAGTCTATACCATGAACTTGTCTGAATTCTTTTGCAACCAGTCTTGCTTTATAGACATAGACGTTTCCATCTTTGTCTGTTTTCAATTTGAACACCTTTTGTTCCGTCAATTACTAAGAACATTATTTCTGTTTCCGTTTTGGATGATGAAGGTTTTTGTTTTGAAATAAAGAACAAGTGTTGTTCCATTTCCTACAATAATATGTTCTATGCTAGTGCAAAATTGATTAATGGCTTATATGTATTAGATAGATCAGTACAGGTCTATAACATAGATAGCAAGAAACAAAAATCGAATGATTCAAACCTAACTTACATTTGGCATTGCCGAATGGGTCATATAAACCAAAAGCGCATCCAAAAGTTACAATAGGATGGAATCCTTCCATCATTTGATTTCGAATATTTTGATGTATGTGCGTCATGCTTGTTAGGGAAAATGACTAAATCACCTTTTACTGGAAAGGGTGAAAAGGCTAGTGATCTCTTGGGCCTCATACATATAGATGTTTGTGGGCCTATGAGCACAAAATCTAGGAGAGGGTTTCCGTACTTCATCACCTTTACTGACGATTTAAGTATATATGGGAATGTACATTTAATGAAACATAAGTCAGAATCATTTGAAAAGTTCAAAGAATTCCAAAATGAAGTACAAATCAACTTGGTAATACAATAAAGGCATTGCGATCCGATAGTGGTGGCGAATATTTGAGCCAAGAATTCGATGATCATTTGAAAGATTGTGGAATACTTTCACAATTGACTCCACCAGGAACTCCACAATGAAATGGTGTCTCTAAAAAGAGGAATCGAACTCTATTAGATATGGTTCGATCAATGATGAGGCTTGCAGATCTTCCGATTTCTTTTTGGGGATATACTCTCGAAACAGCTGCACACACACTAAATAGGAGCCCGGCAAAGGCTGTAGAAAAGACTCCATATGAGATGTGGAATGGAAAGGTTCCAAACTTATCTTTTCTTAAAATCTGGGGTTGTGAGGTCTATGTAAAGCGTTTACTGTCAGACAAACTTGCACCCAAATCAGATAAATGTCTCTTTGTGGGATACCCAAAAGAGACAAGGGGTTATTACTTCTATAACCGTCAAGAGAACAAGGTATTTATTGCTCGTGATGGTGTCTTTCTTGAAAAGGAATTTATTTCCAGAAAGACAAGTGGGAGTAAAATAGATCTCGAAGAAATTCGAGATGAGCAACAACTGGACGTGGCTCACACCATGTCAGAGACGGCCCGACAAGACGAAAGTCAAGTTCAGGACATGACGTATTCAACGCGTGAACCTCCTACCATCCCACTTGAATCTAATTCAAGCGAAAATCTTCAAGATGTTGAAGAGAACATTTATATTGATGCTCAAGCCCCGCATAGGTCAAGTAGACCCAGGCTTCCAAACAAAAGGTTGGTGGATTTCCTGTTAACTGAAAACTCTGAAATAATGATTTTAGAGAATTCAGAGCCTACTACCTAAAAACAAGCTTTGACGAGCCCAGATTCTGAGAAATGGCTTGAAGCCATGAAATCCGAATTAGACTTCGTGTCTGAGAATAAAGTTTGTCCCTAGTCGACTTGCCTGATGGGGTTAAACCTATTGGATGCAAGTGGGTGTTCAAATTGAAAATAGACAAAGATGGAAACGTCTATGTCTATAAAGTAAGACTGGTTGCAAAAGGATTCAAACAGGTTCATGGTATAGACTATGAGGCCCAAGAGATCACTAGCCTTTTCACCCTTTCCAGTAAAAGGTGATTTAGTCATTTTCCCCAGCAAGCATGACTCACATACATCAAAGATTCGAAATCAAATGATTGAAGGATTCCATCCTGTTGTAACTTTTGGATGCGCTTTTGGTTTATATGACCCATTCGGCAATGCCAAATGTAAGTTAGGTTTGAATCATTCGATTTTTGTTTCTTGCTATCTATGTTATAGACCTGTACTGACCTATCTAATACATATAAGCCATTAATCAATTTTGCACTAGCATAGAACATATTATTGTAGGAAATGGAACAACACTTGTTCTTTATTACAAAACCAAAACCTTCATCATCCAAAACGGAAACATAAATTATATTCTTAGTAATTGACGGAACAAAATAACAATTATTTAGTTCTATAATCAATCCAGACGGTAAATGTAGACTATAACTTCCAATGGCAAGTGCAGCAACTCTTGCTCCATTTCCAACGCGAAGCTCTACCTCGCCCTTTGCTACCCTTCTACTTCTTCTTAGTCCCTGCACATCTTTAACAATGTGAGAACCACAGCCGATATCTAATACCCATAGAGAAGTAGAAGTCAAATTGATTTCTATAACATAAATACCCGAGGTGGAAGCCCCCGACTTCTTTTCCTCCAAGTATTTGGGGCAGTTTCTCTTCCAGTGACCTATCTTTTCACAATGGAAGCACTTGCTTTCCGCGGCTGCTTCTGGCTTAGCGGTCGGCTTTGGTTTCTCAGGAGCAACGACAACTTTCTTGTCTTTGTCCTTCTTGCATGCCCATTTCTTCTTAAAACCCTTTCCCTTTTGAACCATCAAAACTTCTTTCTTTGGTTATTTAGGAAGATTCCTGTCAGCATTGACTAGCAACCCATGCAACTCTTGCAAGGTCTTTTCAGACTCATTCATATTGAAAGCCATCCTGAACTGATTGAAGCTGTCAGGCAATGAGTGGAGAATGATGTCAGTAGCCAACTGTTCCCTATAACGAAAACCAAGTCGTTCCATGTTTTCAAAAAGGCCCAGCATTTTGAAAACATGTGGGCCAACAGCTTGACTTGGCTTCAGGTAACATTCTAAGATCTCCTTATTAGTCTCATACCTCTGAGTTCGGGCCTGTTTCTGAAACATGGACTTCAGCTCTTGCATAATGGTGTAGGCATCCTTGGTTTCGAACCTCTTTTGGAGGTCCGGCTCCATGGATGCCACCATTAGACAAGTGATTGGTATAGACCGTTCATTGGCCTGTTTAGCACGACGTTTTTCGGCTTCAGTAGATTCATCAGTTATTACCGGAAGTGGGTTTTGTAAGACATCCTCTCTACCCTCCGACCTCAAAACGAGTCTTAGGGTCCTTTCCCAATTAAGGAAATTTTCCCCATTCAACCTATCCTTCTCAAGGAAAGGGCGAATGTTGAAGACAGAGTTGTTGTTGTTGTTATTCATAGTACCTCTAGACAGAAAAATAAAAGGCAAAGTTCAATTTATGTTTATGAAACAACCTTAAAACATGCAATGGGTTCTAGGTTTGATACTTCATTCAATTTTTAATGTCCCAATTTGAATAAGTGAGTACAAGATCCTATCAACATGCAACGCTAAGCAGACGGAGGCCTTATCTTAAAGTTACATTCTCAAGGTAAGTAAACTCTTTACTAATTATAACACTTTATAATTCTTGTTTAGTTAGGAAAACATCACATGCTTAACTATCTCTTGCTTTAAAATCCAAAACGTTTTTGATGATTTTGTTGATGACAACCAAACTATGTATGCAAAATTCGCAATTTCACCTTATCTCCCAAAATTAATGACAATACCCTGCGGAGGCATGACCTATTATCATTAATTAAGGGTTAATAAGTACTTTATGTTTGGAAAAGCTAACCTCAATATTTAAGGGACGTAAGTTTATTATGTTGTTATTAATCAGTGAACTCTTTCAATATTAATAACCAACACACTATAAACTTTTAAGAATTGTAAAATAATACTGCCAAGTTGATTATATCTCCCAGGTAAGGAAGTTACCCACGACGTTGGGGAGAGCCTTCCTAATCCTAGACAGAGTTCATCATCTTAACATAAAATTTTGGGAAAATTGCATCAAATAGCACAAACTATATGTTTGTTGCACAAAGCAGCACCAACAAAAAAAGGTGTACAAAACAACACGAACTTTTTCTAATCGGTGCAGAAAATGACATAAGTGGATTTTTTTGCCTGAGATTCCCTATTTCTAGCGAATCTTCAGTATTTTAGCTATTTTTTATGTTGCTATCTTTCTCCCCTTAATTTAAATAAACTATTGGATCTAAAAATCACCTTATTTCTTCTTTGAAACCATAAAATTTCCCCCACATTGATTTTGTCTATCAAATCCTAGAATTGCAGGATGAGTGGCAAATGCTCAAGAAAGAAATCAAAAAGAATGTCTATAAGGTATAGGTAATAGAAATCAAAAAGCTACAATACTAAAAATTCACTGGAAATAGGAAATCTCAGGCGAAAAACCCACTTATGTCGTTTTCTGCACCAATTAGAAAAAGTTCGTGTTGTTTTGTACACCTTTTTCTGTTGGTGCTATTTTGTGCAACAAACGTATAGTTTGTGCTGTTTGATCCAATTTTTTCTAAAATTTTACTAATTACAACAATTTTAATTCTTAGTTGATGAGTGATTGCCAAGGAGATTATAGCTCCCAGGTAAGGAAGTTACCCACGACGTTGGGGAGAACCTTCCTAATCCTAGACAGAGCTTATCACCTTACATACACCCATCAACTTTGATTAAAGTGCAAAACCATTTTGATTATTTTATTGGGTCATACTAGTCATCTTACTAGTTATTATAACAATTACATCAAATATATTTAATTTCCATATAATAAAATCATATATCATACATGCCAATAATCGAAAAATCAAAATGAATTTCCACATTATAATATCACTTATTATAACTCAAAATAATATCACATATTATCATTGCAATAATCAAAATATCACATATTAATTGCCAAATAATACTATCACATATCATGCTTGCCAATAATTAAAATATCAAATATTCTTAATTAATGCAATAAGATAAAACATTTAAGATAGTAAACTAACTAACTAAAAGATATTATCTTTTCCCGAACTAATTTTAATTAGATTAAAGAATCAAATTATGGATTTATATTATGACCTAGTCAAAATAAAAGATAATTGGAATTGCTTAATATTCTCATGCAAATCATATTTGTTTGATTTTCAATAATCAAAATATATTAATTAAAAGATTTTTATGATCTTTCGGTTATTAAAATCATATTTTAATCACCAAAAGATTTTAATCATTAAATCTCATAAGATTTTTGGTTATTAAAATCATATTTCAATAACCAAAAGATATAACTTTAAAATCATCAAAGATTTTCTTGATTAAAAGAAAAAAAAAGGAAAAACATTTTTTTTTGATGAAAATTATGGCAGGTTGACTGCCCAGCAAGGCAGCCACACACAGCCAAGCAGCGAAGAGGTGCCCGACACCATGAAAGCCTACGCAGGCCAGCAGCGACAGCAGACCACCCACCTAGCAACGCAGGCCAGCCGCCCAGCAGTTCCGGCAACCGCGGCCACCGCCCAGTAGGCCGCCTTGCCGGAAAAACGAGGGCCGCCAAAAATTCTGGGTTAATTTCGAAAAAAATGGACTCTTTTGGTTGAATTCGAGCATAAAACACATCATATATGCTTTTAACTCCTTCAATTTGAACGTTTCAAACCAATTGGAGTGTTAAATCTCTATTTAACATCCAATCAAATTGAATTGAGGAAAAACTTAGGGTTTTCATTGTTCTTAACCAAACTCTTTGATTTTGAAACGAAAACAACAATCAAATACATGATTTTGCAATTTGAATCTAAAGAAACCAAAGCCCTAAATCAATTTTCCAAAATCTTTGATCAAATTGTTGAATTTCATTCACAAAATTCAAACCACCTAATGTCCAACATTAGGGTTCGAAAATTCTAAAATTTTCGGCCAAAATAAAAAAAATTAATATTAAGCAATTAAATCTCATTTAATTAATTCCAATTATCCAATCTATAATTCAATTCCTCCCCTTAATCAAATTAAAATTAGTCAGAAACACATCAAAATAATACATATTATAATGACCAAAAAAACATATGTAAGAGGCTAAACTGATACCACTGTAGGATTATAGGTACTATAAGCGGAATTTCATGAATCTAATTCATAAGCACCTAAAATAAGATCTCATGCACATATAATTAAGGATCATATAATAATTAATTACCAACCTCTTGATTTGTGATTTCAACTGGTATGGCGGGATTGAATACTTCAAAGTGTAGCCAACGATCTTGGAGAAAGAATCTCAAACGTGATTTCTCTACTTAGTCCACCAATTTAGATCAACATTCCACCAATGCTAGTTGGAAGGAAGAAAGAAAGCGTTCTTCTTTTATGGAGTAATGTCAGTTGAGAGAGAGAAAGAGAAGGAGAAAATAATGAGAGATACTGTATCTTATTTTCTGACCACTTGACCTTTATATAGGAATAATTAGGTCAAATAATCTCCTCTTATCTCCCTCTTGGGCCGACTACCCTATAGCCTTTATGGGCTATGAGTTTCTCTTTTGTTGATCCAAATATTATGTGTTAAGTGGGCTTTGGGTTTATTATTTACTAACCCAAAGGTCTATAGCGTTCTCTAGCAAGACGTAAAGACGACCCAATTAAATGAATTATTATCTCCATAATACGATCCATATTATATTTAGTAATTGCATTAGAGTCGAGGACACAATTCCTTCAGAAGAAAGTTTGATAGGATGGGTGTATGTAAGCTACTTTTTGACTTTCGCACTTCTCATTCAATAACCTCTTGTCCCGCTTAATCTAGCATATGTATGTGAGTGACAAACGCCTCCATCTAATGTTTACTAATGGTTGCTTTCTCCAAGAGCATATAAGCTCTCCGACTTTAGAGTTCGAGATTCTTGGGATGCCAATTTTTACAGCTTAATATTATTCATTTAGAGTCCTAGATTTATTCGGTTGGTTCTCTTAATTTTAGTGAACTAATAAAGCATAAAGAAACAACTTCATAAATCATAGATGCATAATAAATGTAAAAGTGATCCTACTATGACCCCTAATTCTAAAGGTCTAATAATCAGGAACTTGTTGTGCTTCATCTTCCACTTAATCTCGCCCAAGCTTGATGGTCTCTTTAAACAACAATAAAACAATAATAAATTTAAAACTAATGTAAAGTTGAATTAGAAAAAATGTCAAACAATACGCAGGTCGTATTTAATTACATAACTTCAAAATGATACGCAAACTAAAGCATCAAGGATTGGGCCATCTTCTACCGCCATAAATATTATTTAATTCATTCAGTACCCGAATTTTTACTCAAGTTTAATTATATTTTGTTAGCTTTATTATATTTATTATATCTTAAAAAGTTTTAAATATGTATATGCGGTAAATTGAGTACGATATTATGAAATAATTCTATATTATTATTTGTTTATCTAATTATTTTTTAGTAGCTTCATTATGTACAAGAATTCATTTGTTAAAGTAATTGCTAATCTTACTTTGGTGCCTTCATTCAATATTTAGTTTTGCTCCAAGTATTGATTTAATTGAAGAAAAAAAAAAGAGAACTCACCCTCATGCCCTCTCCATTTCGTGGCTCCTTCTAAAACACCCACATCATCTATTCATCTCCTTCCTTCTTCTTCGTGTCTTGCTATGTGCTTTTTTTCGTGAACCATCACCGAGAGCACCACCTCTCTATTCATTTTTGTGGTGCTGCTTAACTCCTCCTCCTCTGTATTGGTCTGATTCTTTCCAAATGATTTTGCTCAATTATTTGCTGGAGGTAGAATATCTTACTTTCCTTTACATTTGCAGAACCAAATCAGTAAATCATGATTCTAAGTGACTCTCATTTTGATATTCAATGTTAAACTTTATGAAAAATATGTATGTTCATATAGTAGTTCATGAGAATACAATTGTTAAAATTTCTACCTATTATAGCAAATTAGCGATATCAATAACTAATATTCAACTAAGTAAGTGTTGGCCCAATGGTAATGGGGACTAGCTTTGATAGGACGGACCCGTATTCGAATCCCCACAACACGAAGAATGGAACCTAACCACCCCGAACTTGGCCTCGATCAGGATGTAGTCCGCAGTGTGAACCGGTTGCAAACAAAAAAAACTAATATTCAAAAAATAAAAATTAATAATAGATGACGGAGGGAGTTTTATTATTGATCATAATCAACATTTAGGCTCCGTTTGTTTTGGTGGAAGACCATTTTCTTGGAAAATGATTTTCCTCCATCTTTCATTTTCCTTTGTTTATTTTGGTAAGGGGTGGAAAACAATTTTCCTAAAAGTGGAAAATGCTCTTAGAAGAGGAAAACCAATTTCATTTTGTAAACAAGGTATGCCACATTTTCCTCTCCACTCCTTACTCCTCTTGATTATCTCCTTCTCATTTTTCCTTCTCTTTTGCTTCATTTACCTTTTCTCCCTAAGTTTTCCTCTATTCAAACAAACAAAGGATTTTTTTTCTAAAATCATATTTTCCATTGAATATTGTTTTCCTTAAAAAGCGATTTTCCATGAAAATTGTTTTCCATCAAAACAAACGGACCCTTAAGGAAAGAGTACAAACACCCATACAACTTATTTTACAACACAAACACAATAATTATCAATCATCGATTCTTAATGTAGCACTTAAACATAATCATAGACATCTGCTCAAAGTGCAAGTTCCACCTAGCACGAACGAGCTGAGACGCCTTACCAATGCCATCTTATTAAGTACACACGCTTATACGAATGCTAGGCAAATAATTACAGATTCTGGAACAGCATTCAGATGGATTATAACACCTCTCACCGAGTCGTTCGCATTGGAGTTTCTCATCAATTGCAGATTTTCTGGCCAGTTCTTGCTTGTAATAATAATAATACGGAGCAATAAGCTTATAAAGTCGCTCTTCTGAAACTTCTTGCATTAAACTTTTCATAACTCTATCATCAACCTCTTTTGTTTCGCTGATTGGCTGCATCTTGCCCAGCGTAGGAGCTGCAAGTATATGTATGCAAGGGTAATCAATAGCCATCCAGACTGATTTATTTTAGTTAAAAGCTACCAAGTATATGCATCATATTATTCACAACAAACTAAGCTTTATTATTTTTTTATTACTGGGTGAAGATAAGCCACAAGAACAATATACTCCCTCTGTCCCTCAATAAATTTCCCCCATTCGCTTTTTTTGAAGTCCAACTTTGTAAACTTTGACCATAAATTATAACTAATACATAATATAAATAAAAGTTATATGTGATCTTGTTAGATTTGTCTTAATAAGTACATTCATAATATCAACATTTTATAATTTTTATTAATAAATAATAGGAGATATAAGCGGTCAAAGATGTGCATTGGAGACCATGCAAAAAGCAAATGTGAAATCTAATAGGGGACGGAGGGAGTATAAGATAAAAGGGGTACGCGTACATTATTAATGACCTTTTTGTAAATACCGACAACTTTGATGCTAGTAGCACAACTTTGATGTTAGAAACACGCGTACCCTTTAATAGTAATATGTACTCTTTTACATCTTATTTGTACTCTTTTTTTTGCAATCAGAACTGTTAGTTTTCAGTTTTCAACAAAGTATAGGTTTTTAGCAGATATTTATATATAAATATTATATGAGAGAGCGAGTAAGGGACACCCGAGATGTTTACACAATCCTCTGCTTTAACCACTAATCTAAAACCTCATTGGTATAAATCTGTATTTCATGATAGTATTGTACTGTATTATGCAACAAAATCTCATGTTATATTAATTAATTATCACATGCATGTAATTATTATATAAGTACATAGTATAATAAAATCAACTATGTGGTAAATAATTAAAACCAAGAAGGAAGCAAAGAGTAGTACCTGAAATAGTTAGCAAGAGGAATGCTAAGAGAGCCAAATGCTTCGCCATGCTTCAATTTTTTTTCTTTTTTCAATGTTGCACCTAAATGAAAGATGATTAAGTTTATGTGGATGAAAACTTTGAACACAAAATATCTTCTATTTATACTATATAGTTTCACTGTTAGATTAATTATTGAGTAAGGGATTATTAGACATAGACATCAGACGTGGACAACAAGATAATACTCCCTCCGTTTCTAATAAATTGTTACACTTTGATATTTTACACTATTCACATATTTCGCTTTGACTATCGTTTGTGATTTATACCTAAGAAAAAATATTGTTATGTGTGATCTTGTTAGATTCCTCTTGATACGTAGAATATTAATATCTAGTTTTTATAATTTTTACAAATACATAATTAGAGATATAAACGCTCAAAGTTTTGCATTGACATGTTTGAAAAGTACAAATGTCACAATTTTTGAGAAACAGAGGGAGGGTAATGTGTGAATTGTGATCCACATCAAATGACCAATAAAACGAGTACAACTCAACTAATAATACCTAATAAGAGGATAAAAATCTTATATATGCCAAACAAATTTGTGCCATTTTGTGCCACAAGCCCACAACTATGAATTACGTGATTGATAAGTTCTTCACAAGAATCACAACCCAATGATTGTGAGACCACACAAGTTAGTGTCTGAGTATAGTGACAAGTGTAAGATTAACTTATGAAGCAACAAAAATAAACTTTGATGGATCGGCTACCTCTTTTTTCCGGCAATTATTATCTTGGTGTCTATGTCTATTTATTAATTGTCCCACCTTCTTTTTCCGGCAATTAACTCTTTTTACTCCCCCAACCTCCAAGCCTCGTCAAATTAATCATGATAGATCGACTACCCAAAACCCCGGCTGTGGCTAGCATTGTACTCAGTACTCTTCATGCAAAATTCTGAAGGCAAAGACCTAGAAGGTTGGAAAGTCGTTTCCTCTCATCGTTGACGAAGCCATTACTCTACGTAATGGCCTTCTCCAAGACAAAAGTATGAAAATTCAAACTTACTCATTGAAGGAGACAATGTAATAGTCATCAACATCTTGAAAGGAAAATACTATTCTCCATGGTGCATACAAACTCTCATCGATGACATAAGACAAATTCTCACCGTCTTCAGGTTGACAACGATAACACACATTTTTAGAGAAACTAAGTGAGTAGCTGACTATCTCCTCAAACAAGGACATCATATAACTCAAACAGCGCACGAGTTTGATGTCTTAACAGATAAGACTTTGTATCATTTTTCTCTTTTAGATAGTTTAAATTTCACTCTTAGAAGAAGGGTAACCTAATGCTTTTCCTAGTATCCTTTTAAAAGAAAAAACTAACCGCCATTTCGATTAAAAAAATAACATGAAAATACTATATCTGGCTATAAAATAGCCATAAATTCTTGAATCTTCCCATAATCCCATCTACTTTTTGATTCCATACACATGGCAAAGTATTGCACTTCTTATATGCTAATCATGCTAATTGATCAATGCTTGACTTTTGATGAATACATATAAACAAAAACTTAGAATGTAAGATTATTATAGACTCGGACAGGCTTCAACAGTGGAAGCAGGTTTGCTACGAACCTTGCTCGTTGAATTCAACTCAATATGTTACATTTGGTGAATTTCAGGAACAGTGATATGAAGAGAGAATGGAAAGAGAGAGTAGAAGTTAGGAAGAATAAGCTTTTCTATTATTGATGATTGTGTTATTACAGCAGAGTAAAAACTATTTATAGTAGCTAACACCAAACAGAAAACACAAGGTTGTTATAACAACTTTTATCCTATACAAGCGAGACCATCATAAGCTATGGTGTGGTCTATGCTAATCTCCAACACCCCCCCTCAAGTTAGGGATGGGGTTTAACATGCCTAACTTGTTCATAAGATCATTGAACTGAGTAGAAGGTAGAGCCTTGGTGAAAATATCAGCAAGTTGACTGTGGGTAGGCAAGTAAGTCAGCTGAAGTAGTCCTTCCATTACTTTTTCTCTGGTGAAGTGGCAATCCAGTTCAATGTGCTATGTGCGTTCGTGAAATACTGGATTTTTGGCTATGTGCAAAGCACTTTGGGTATCACAGTGTAAAGTAACTGGTTTGAGATCAACAACTCCAAGTTCTTCTAGTAATCTCACTAACCAAGTAACCTCAGCAGCAGCATTAGACATGGCTCTATACTCTGCCTTAGCTGAAGATTTAGAAACTGTGCTCTGCTTTTTACTCTTCCGACTTATTGCAGAATGTCCTAATAACAGGACAAAACCTGTAATAGACTTTCTGGTGTCAACACACCCCAATCACTATCACTGTAGGCTTGCAAGGTCAGTTTATCTGCTGCTCTGAGTAAGATCCCCTGTGTTTGTGTGTTGAACACATAATGTAGAACATGTTCTAAGGCTTGAAAATGGGATTGTTTGGGACATTGTAGAAATTGACTAAGAGTCTGGACTGAGTAGGCCAAATCTGGTCTGGTATTAATGAGGAAATTGAGCTTGCCAACTAAACTTCTGTACAAATCTGCATTTGCATAATCTGCCCCATCAACAACTGTGAGTTTGAGATTAAGAGGCAAAGGAGCAACAACTTTCTTGTGTGTTTGAAGGTTGGCTTCTGTGAGAAGATTTTTAGTGAATTTATGTTGAGTGAGAGTAATACCATCTGAAGTATACCCCACCTCAAAGCCTAAGAAATAATGAAGAAGCCCCAGATCTTTGATTCCAAAAACCTTGTTTAAATGGGATTTCCGGCTTTGAATAACACTCAAATCAGTGCCAGTAACCACCATATCATCAACATAAACTGCTACAATGATGATTCCAGTTGCTCTTTTTCTGAGAAAAAGGGAGTAATCGTATTTTGATTGAGAAAACCCCTCATGATCTAGCTCACCCACAAGCTTGGGAAACCATTGCCTACTAGCTTGCTTAAGCCCATATAGAGATTTTTTGAGTTTGCAAACTTGATTGGAAGGATTAGGAACACCTGGAGGTAGCTTCATGTAAACTTCCTCATGTAAATCACCATGAAGGAAGGCATTATTGACATCTAGTTGGTAGAGATTCCAACCCTTGCTAGCTGCCAGAGCCAAAATACATCTCACTGTAGACATCTTCACTACAGGAGAGAAAGTTTCTGAATAGTCTATCCCATATTGTTGAGTATAGCCAATAGCCACCAGTCTTGCTTTAAGTCTCTCTAGAGACCCATCAGCTTTGAGTTTAGTTTTGTAAACCCATTTACAAGAAATAGCTTTTTTGCCCTGGGGAAGAGAAACAACATCCCAAGTGTTGTTGAGAGCAAGAGCTTCTAGCTCTTTGTTCATGGCAAGGATCCATTGAGGATTAGAAGCAGCCTCAGAATATGATTTATGCTCTTGTGGAATATGGGAAGCAGAAAGAATGGTAGGTGAAGAGGAATGAACAAGGTTACACCAATGCTGAACAGTATTGGTGCAGTGTGAAGGTAAATTGCAAACAAAATCTTTGAGATGAGAAGGAACTTTGATAGGTCTATGAGATTGTCTAGGAAGAGGATTGTGAGAGATAGGTATAAGAGAATGTGGGGATGGAGAAGGAGAGGAGGAAGGAGTAGTGGATGGTGTGATAGAAGGAGAAAAAGAATCTGAAATGTCAGAGATAGTGTTAGGATCTATGGTAGTAGAAGAAAAAGAAATGGAACTGTAAAGATAAGTAGGAGTGTTAGAAGGTGTAAATATGAAAAATATCTGGTATATCATAGTCAATGAGAGGGGGAAGAGTGGTGGTGTGAGGAAGAAAAATTTGAAAAGGATTAGGAGAAGAGGAATGAAAAGGAAAATTCTTTTCATGGAAAATGACATATCTTGAGACTTGTATTTTGTGTGTCTTGAGATTGAGAACTTTGTAAGCTTTTTGATTGGGTGGATAACCAAGAAAAACACAAGGGTCAGCTCTGGCATCAAACTTGGATCTGTGCTGTTTCAATGTAGAAACAAAACACAAACAGCCAAAAGTTCTAAGATGAGAGATGTCAGCAGGCTTGTGAAATAACTGTTCATAAGGAGATAAATTATGAAGACTAGATAAGGGAAGCCTATTAATAATATGTGCAGCTGCCAGCACATAATCACCCCAATAAGAAATAGGTACGTTAGATTGAAAATACAAACTCCTTGCTGTTTCTAGCAAGTGTCTGTGTTTTCTTTCTACTGTCCCATTTTGTTGGGGAGTTTCTGTACAAGACTTCTGTAAAACAATGCCATGTTATTGATAAAGAATCAACATGTCACCTTCAGTGAGTTCTTTAGCATTATCACACCTCACACTTCGAACATGAGAAGAAAATTGAGTGGCACAATAAGCAATAAAAGTGTGTAAAATACCAACAGCATCAGATTTGTGTTTGAGAAAATGTATCCAAGTAGTTCTTGAGAAATCATCCACTATAGTAAGAAAGAATTGACAATTATTATGTGTAACTGTTTTGTATGGGCCCCAAATATCAAGATGTATGAGCTCAAAAGGCTTGGTGGTTTTGATAGAACTAAGAGGAAAAGGTTTTCTAGTTTGTCTAGCAGCATGACAAACTTGGCAAAAATGATCAAAAGAGCTACTATTAACAAGATTATTTGTAGCTAAAGGTAACCTAGAGAAAGGAACATGTCCCAATCTTAAATGCCACAGCTTTACCTTCTCAGGGTTAGTATCAATAACAGAACCATTGTAAGAAACATTTGCTGAATGTTGAGAAGAAAGCAACAACTTATCTTGAGTGTGAGAAGAGAGATCTGTGCAAAACAGCCCTTGATGCAATCTACCAACAACTTGAGGATGGGTCAACTGAGGCCCCTGAATAACACAAGTAGTTGATGTGAAGTGCACTTCACATTTCATATCTAGACATAATTTGTGGACTGAGATCAAATTATATTGAAAATTTGGTACATGAAACACATTGGTAAGCTGAATTCCACCAGGTAACATAACCAATCCAATGTGTCTAATTGGAACCTTACTCCCATCTGGTATAGTAATGTAATTATTATCCCCTTCCATGATCTTATATGAAGAAAAAAGGCTAAGATCATGACAAATGTGATATGTAGCTCCACTGTCTATCACCTAAGTTGGAGAAAAACTACTCATCAAGCAGAATTGAGAACTAGAAAAGAGGGCAGAGGTTGGGTTACCTGCCATAAAACCAGTGTCAAGTGTTTCCTTTAGCTTGAGTGTATCAGTGGCTTGAGTCTTGTTCAACAAACTCATTAGTTGATTGAATTGATCAACAGAGATGGTAGCTAGTGCAGCAGCTTGAAACTCTGAGGTAGGTTGATAAGGTTGATTGTGTTGAGAGAAATCTTCATTATCTTCCTGTGAAGTATGAGAGAAATGAGCCATTCTTCTATCCTTATTACTAATCCAACCTGGTGGATAACCATGGAGCTTGTAACATCTCTCCTTTCCATGTCCAGGCATCTTACAATGGTCACAAAACCAGTTAGACTGTCTCTTGAAACCTGTCATCTTATTCTGAAAACCCCCTCCATTTGAAGAACCAGTATAAGAATCACCATGTTGCTTAGGTTGGATTTGAGTGCTTCTAGAAAATCTGTTGTTATCAAAAAACTTCCTTCTGTCAACAGCAAATGCCATAGGCTCAGTAGCAGATGTTAGTTGAGAAACCTCTCTTTGTCTTTCTTCTTGCATACACATCCTATAAGCATGGTTTAAAGGTGGTAGAGGTTGTAGCATCAAAATATTGCTCCTAATCTGCTTATAGTCATCACTAAGTTTCATGAGAAACATCATTACTCTTCTTGCTTGTTTTGATTTAAGATTCTGCAGACCTGATTGACAAGTGCAGTTGTTGCATGAACATACTGAAAGAGGATCAAGCATGTCTATCTCATCCCATATGGCCTTAATCTTTGTATAAAAAGTAGAAATGGACTCATCTTTCTCTTATTTTACCTCCAACAGGCTTTGTTGAAGAGAAAACAATTGAGCTGCAGTAGCCTGTCCAAATCTTTCTTCAAGATCATTCCAAATCTCAGTAGCACTCTTACAGTAGTAAACACTCTTTGCTATACTCTTTTCAATTGAGCAGTGTAGCCAATTCATCACCATATCATTGCATCTATGCCATGCCTTATGATTTATATCAGTTGATGGAGGACCAGGTAATGTGCCATCAATGAAAGATAGTTTGTTCTTGGAAGATAAAATCAACATAAGAGATCTCTTCCATTCAGCAAAATTGTTACCAGTAAAGACTTCATTAACTAGCTTGGTAACTGAGGTGTCAGAGGGATGTATGTAGTAGATGCTACCAAAAATAGTTGTAGGATCAGGTGGAGGAGTAGATATAGGTGTTTCTCCCATTTGTGAGGCTAAGGTGATGTAGAGCAGCAACATATTTCTAATTCCAATCACACTAATTTCAATCAACACTAATTTCAATCAACAACAACAATACAATCAACTAAAATCCAATATCCAATCTCCAATCTCCAATCGTCAATCTCCAAACAATCAAGATCCAAAGAAAAAACAATTCAGTAATTCAAATCAATCAAACACAGCAATTCCACCAATCTCCACAAAGATTGTTCACAACGTCAAGATTCACTCACAACAGTTCAATAACAAACTCAGTCAAATACCTTCAATTCAATTCATCAATTGAAACGATCTCCAAACATCCAATTCAGGCAATCAATGACTTCAATTTAATTCGTCGAAACCTAAAACCTTCAATTCATTCAAGCTATTGCTCACAAAACAAATCAAAGTTTATCATTCGTACCTTTCAACTACATTAAATCAGCGCAATCAAAGTAATCAGCTATGTTTCAACCTTTATTTTTGTTATTTCGGATCTGGATGACGAAGCTCTGATACCATGTTACATTTGGTGAATTTCAGGAACAGTGATATGAAGAGAGAATGGAAAGAGAGAGTAGAAGTTAGGAAGAATAAGCTTTTCTATTATTGATGATTGTGTTATTACAGCAGAGTAAAAACTATTTATAGTAGCTAGCACCAAACAGAAAAGACAAGGTTGTTATAACAACTTTTATCCTATACAAGAGAGACCATCATAAGCTATGGTGTGGTCTATGCTAATCTCCAACACAATAGAAGCATATTGACAATGGTTTCCATCAATTATAGTTATAAGGTAGAGAAGTGTAGTTTCAAGCTCTTTTCCACTGCTCCACCCATGAACAGTGGCCTTCACTAGAGAAGGGTTGTTGCACATGCGCTCCCACAACGGGAACTTCTTCAGGGGCATGACATTATCCTTTTCTCCAAGCTTCAAACTAGGGAAATATTCACCACCACCATCTCAAATATAGATGATCCTGTTCTTCCCATTCTCTCCAAAAAAAAAGCTTGTATACATTTAAGAATCATTCCCTACTATCACAAGTCCCAAAATTAAGAGTATGTTATAGTGTTTGAATGGAACGGAATGGATTGGATCCTTTCCATATGTTTGGTTAGATTTTTTCTTCACTCCCTTATTATAGGTAAACCCAATCCGCCCATTTTAAACTCTCCTCTAACTTGTGGTAACACATTTGATTCTCTCCTCAAACAATCTACTCTCCTCAACCCATACACCACACAGATGCCTTGCCTTGTTGCCGAGCAGTGCACCACCAAACCAACACTGCCTTGGTGACATTTTGTGGATTAAGGAGATGAAGAAAGGATAGACATAGGGGATGAGAGAAGGGAATGGACAATGGTTAGGAGGTTTGTTTTTAATGTTTTTTTTTGCTTTTTCAATGATTTCATTCCATTAATTGTTGAACTAAACAATTTAACAAGTTAATTAATGATTCTTGTTTTCATCCCATTCTTATTTTTGTTTCCATTCTGATTTCATTCCAACGCTTGAACCAAACGCCCTCTAAGTACTTTGCTCTGAAATGACGACAATGCCTTAATACAGAAACACTTGTGTTTCGAGAAAATGTCTAGAAAAGGTACTCAACATATAGAAAAAAGCTGCTAAGAACCGAATTCTTATGAAGAAGTCTATTTTCTTAACAAATACATAATTTTAACTAGAAACTTCAAGCAGAAATTTAGCTGAAGAAGGACATGATTTGCGTCACAGCCAAAAGCATTTCCCTTCATGTTATTTCCCAGGCCAAATAATGGTTGAAGTGGGTCACTTAGCAAATAGAAAAAGATAGTAGCCTTGAACAGAATATGTCTAGAAGGTCGCCCCAATTAAGATGTCAAGAACTGACTCTTCCAATGAGCACCAATTCTTAATTTGACTAAGGCCCTGTTCTTTTGAACTGTATTAATTGAAATACATTTTAGTTCAGTTCACTTCCATTAATTTCAATTCGCTTCAGTTTATTTTAGTTCACTTTCTTTTGTCTCAAAATTTCAGTTCAGTCCAGTTACATCCAGTCCAAATGAACAGAGCCTAACAGTGTGTTTGGTAATCTTTTATTAAAGAAAAGGAAGAAAAGGGAAGGGAAAAGGAGGGAACTAATATTTTCAATGTTTGGTTGATAAGAAAGAAGAGAAAATAAAGGAAAATAAAATAGAATATGCCTTAAGTTTAAGAAAAGAGGAGATTTTCTCTTTCCTCTCGAATTCCTCCAATTTTAGGAGGAAAGAAAATAAGAGATTTTCTAGGTTTTCTTTTCTGTCATTTCCTTTCTTTTCCTATCAAATCCTTTATAATTTTTTTACAAAACAAGGAAAACCTCCTTTTTCCTATTATTTTCTTTCCCTTCCTTTCTTTTCCACCCGATTCCTCCCTACCAAACATACCGTAAACCCGGAATAACTAAGTCAATGTTGGAATATAAGAATGAAAAAAGATAACCCATCAGAGTAGTTGATAACCTTACTTTGGTGCTTTCATTCAATATTTAATTTTCTCCCAAGTTGTTTATGACAAATTTTGCACAAGACAAAACTTAGCTAGAGACCTACAAATAGTTAGTAAGGATAAGATATTGATCAAGAAGAATAAAGTAAGAATGAACAAAGAAAGCAAGACAGAAAGGGACACCACAATAGTGACGCGGAAAACCCCAGGAATAAGGGTCTAAAAACCGCATGTGGCCTTGAGTCCACCAATCCACTATGATCAATGTAAATTACAAGTACAATAAATGTGTTTCCTTATGAATACTAAGTAGAATTGCGAATGCTAAGTGTAAAATATAAGTAGGAATACTCTCTAAGCTTAGAATAATCAGTAGTAGCTTATAGGGTTGTGTTGTGCATTTAATGATACGTTTACAGTTTAAATAGGTTTCAAATCAGCTTGTTTGGAATGCTGTAACAGCTTGCTCAAATATAGGTAGTTTTTGTAACAACTTCCTTGAATCAAGGAATTTGTTATCACCTTCTGTTCAGCTTGCATTGACTTAGTCTCCCACTATATTAGGCACGTGGGGAGTATGCTGAATTATTCTCTAACTGATTTTGACTTGGTCTTCATAACAAACTCTCTTATATCTTCGGTTATTGTTGAGTCATACGTTGACCTGGCTACAAGTTGTTGATCGCTAGCTAGTAGACGATAGCTGGTAGCTGGTGGCCGCTAGCTGGAATACGGTAGCTAATAGTAGCTAGGTGGAAGCTAATACTCGAAAGCTGGTATTTATTAACTTGAACCTGTGAACGTGAAACCTGCGAACCTGCAAAGCTAGCTTAGACAAATCTCGACATAACACAAGTATTGATTTAATTGAAGAAAAAAAAACAAGATAACTCACCCTCAAACCCTCTCCATTTCGTGGCTCCTTCTAGAACACCCAGATCATTTTCCTTCCTTCTTCTTCGAGTCTTGCTACGAAGAGCAATAAATTTGATGTGTCAACTTCTCTCAGAGCTAAAAACCATTCAATTTCAGCAACTATCTCAGGCAAACAAAATCACTGAAACCCAAAATCAAAACCTAAACTCACTAAATCCCAATCACCTTCACTTTCATTTTTCTTGGTGCTTTGTTCATTTTTGTGGTGGTGCTGCCACCGTCACTGGGTTGCTTAACTCCTCTTCCTCAGTTCCTCTCTATTGGTAAATGATTTTGCTCAATTATTTGTTGGAGGTACAATATATCTTGTATGGGGTCTGCCCAGCAGACCTCCAGCTGGCAGCAGACCACTGGTCCTGCCACTCCACGTCAGAGCGCCAGGAGTAGAGCAGACCTCCTCAGGCAGACCGCTCCAGACATAACCTCTAGGCTGGAGTTTAATGAAGGCCTTGTTCCACCTTGGCCCACTTCCAAAGAGGCCCACTCACTTTACTAGGTCAATTGCAAGTCCATGTCTCATATAAATACCCATGCCCATGCATGGGTAAGGTACGTTCAATCAAACACTCACAAAATACTTGCACTTGATACTCGTTTTCTCTCTACTAGAGATCTTGTGCTCAACTTGGACTGACTTAGGCATCGGAGAGGCGATCCTCGGAACCACCCCCGAGGTTTCTCCTTGTTTTGCAGGTGACCAGCACCACGAAGGACGTTTTGGAGCCACGTTCCACCAAGTACCCACCACCACATACACTGTTGCTGTCTTGGACAGAAACAATTTGGCGCTAGAAGGAGGGGAAGAGTAGAAAAGCCCAATCTACAACTTCGCAATGGTGGTTCCAACCTCAGAATCACTCGGTTCCGACAGTTCAGGAGGAGAAAGAAACTCTCCACTGAGAGAAACAAACACGAGATCAACTAGAAGGGGTAGTGCTGCTACCACCAGATCAGGCAGGAGGGATAGCACTGCTACCCCCCGTCAAGAAACTAGGCAGACCCAGCAGCCAAGCAGCTTAGTGGTCATGCCCACACCTGAGCAACTCCAAGCAGCCTTCCAAGTGCTGCAATCTGCCCAGCGGTTTATGCAAACTGTTGGAGGCCAACCTGCTCGAAAGAGGAGGAGAACTAGAACACATGGTTCAGTTCGAAGGCACCTGCAGCTGTCATCTGAAGAGGAGATAGCCACAGCAGAACCCCTATGCGGGTACAACATGACAAACATCACACCCACCCCAACGTCAGAGTATGGCCTATCTAGCCGCTCTGGACCTGGGTATATCAAGAAGGGTTGGCAGGAAGCAGAATGGGATACCGAGATGATGCAGAAGGATCACCCCAGTATGTTCGAGGAACTGACACCCACAGGGTATACAGCAGGCTCAAGCAGGAGATCTGTCCACAAAGGAAATCCAGGAGGCGCGGTCCAGAATGTCCAGCCCCGGCACAGAACCAGGCGTAACTCAGGAGCTGAAGAGGCCCTGTCTGCGCCTGGAGGCGGAACGATCAAAAGGCATGTCAGCCTAAGATTGGGAACAATACCAGAAGAGGGCTCTGACGATAATGGAGCCCCCACAGATCTCAGAGGACTCATAACCCACATAGTCAACTCCAGACCCATTGTGGTATCACCAGCAGAGGAGATTAGGTCTCCTTCAAAATCTCCCTTCACACCTGAAATCATTGCGGCCAGAGTGTCGAAAGCGAAGCTCCCACCAAATCTCAAGTTTGAAGGGGAGGGAGACCCAAAGGAGCATGTGGCAGCCTTTTAGACCCACATGGAGCTAGGAAACTACAATGAGGCCACCTGGTGCAGACACTTCCTTGCCACTCTGTCAGGGATAGCTCAGACCTGGTTCAGAACTATCCCCCAGGGGACGATTGCTAACTTTGATGAACTGAAGAAGAGATTCAAAGAGCATTTCGTCAGTGGAAGTAGGAGGAACAAGTCCACACATGAGCTGCTGTTGCTGAAGCAGACTCAGAATGATAGCTTACGGGATTTCATAGGGAGGTTCAACAAAGAGCTGGTGCACATCCCAGAGCTGGAGCAGAAGCTCGCTCTGCACGCTCTGAGGAACGCCCTACCCTACACCAGTAAGTTCAGAGATGACCATAAATGGGTCACCATTACGGAGCTCAGCGAGGCCCTGGCCTGGCAGAAAAATACATAGCTGTCGAGGACTTCAACAAAGCCTCGACACAAGGAGCAAGAACAGGCAGACCTGCCAGGCAAGACACCAGGCAGAATGAGCACCAGTTCATGGGAGGCAGGCTGAACTTCGGAGGCCCCAGGCCCCATTAGAGCAGAGGAAGAGAAAAGCAAAAAGAAGCAGAGAGGGAAGTGGACCGGCTGAGGGCCCAGGAGAAGTATAACAACTACAGCAACCTCAGCGCGCCAAGCGCTGAGATCTTTCTGACCAACAGAGATGACAGCAGGTGGCACAGACCACCTCCCACCAAGGAAGCCTAGGCCCCAACATGGCAGAGTTCTGCGCTTTCCATGAGGCGCCAGGCCATAGTACAGAAGACTGCGTAAGCCTGAAAATTGATCTGGAAAGCCTAATCAGACGAGGCTACTTAAAAGAGTACTTGGCCTGGAATCAGGGGATCAAGGAGAAGGAGCAACAGAGCGAAGGGCAGAAATTGCAGGACAAGCGGGCAGAGATCAAGGAAGGAAAAAAGAAGACGATATACGTCATATTTGGCAGTTCTAGTTCGATGGGGGGAGAGAGGGCTCATCTGAGGCAGCTCACCCACCCCAACCTCCACTCCATCGACTAGGCAGGGCTGAGCCCAGATCTGCCAAACATGACCTTTACGGCAGAGGACTGCAAAGGCATCAGTTTTCCACACTCTGACCCTCTAGTGGTCACTCTGGAGATTAGCAGCACAGATGTACGAAGAATACTGTTAGATGGCGGGAGCGCCGTGAATATCCTTTATAAGGACACCTTCGATAAAATGGAGCTGGACCGTTCAATGCTGAAGCGAAGAGGAACTCCAATCGTCGGATTCACAGGGAACTCCATCATCCCAGAGGGGAAAATACATCTGATTGTGACCACAGAGGGGCAGAACGGAGTGAAGAGAACTGTAGTGCAAGAGTTTCTGGTAGTAGACCTCCTGTCACCGTACAACGCTCTGATGGGAAGGAAGTTCATTGAGGCAGTACAGGGAATCCCGTCAACCCATCACCAGACCATGCTTTTCCTAAGTAGCACTGGTGAGGTGGGCAGACTGAGGGGAGACCAGAGAGCAGCTAGGTCATGCAATCTGACCGCTCTGAAGAAGGATAAAAGACCTCCTCCTCCTGACCACTCTGGGTCCAGGAGAAAGAGGAGAAAGGATAAGAAGGAAGGAAAGAAGAAAGAGGCTGAAGAAGCAAAGAAGGACCAGGCTGAAGAAGCCGGGAAGGAAAAAAAGGAAGGAAATGCCGAAGAGGCCAAGGAAAGAAAGGAAGAGTGTGCCACTATCAGTGAGGCCGATGCTCGGCCGGAAGCAGAACATGAAGAAAATAAGCCTGAACCGGGGGAAGAGACCGAAGAGGTACTCTTGGGACCGGAAGAAGGCAGGATAGTCAGAATAGGCAAAGACCTGGATCCTGAAACCAGAGTCAACCTAATCAGTCTGCTGAAGGAGAATGCAGATGTGTTCGCCTTCTCAGCAGCTGAGATGCCTGGGGTAGACCCCGCCACCATCAACCACAAGTTAATCACTGCTGCAGGATACAGACCTGTGAAGCAGAAGAGGAGGAACTACTCTGCGGAGAAAAATAAAGCCATCGAGGAACAAGTTCAGAAGCTGCTCGAGGCAGGGTTCATAGAGCCCTGCAAGTATCCAGAATAGATGGCCAATGTGGTGATGGTAAAGAAGGCGAACGGGAGCTGGAGGATGTGTGTCGACTTCACATACCTCAATAAGGCCTGCCCCCAAGGACTGCTATCCCTTGCCAAGAATCGACCAGCTGGTAGACTCTACCAGTGGTCATGCTCTGCTCAGCTTCATGGACGCGTTCAGCGGATACCATCAGATCTTCATGGATCCTGCAGATAAAGAGAAGACGACATTCATCAACCCTATCGGGGTATTTTGCTATGTCATGATGCCCTTCGGGCTGAAGAATGCTGGCGCCACCTATCAAAGGCTGATGGATCAGGTCTTTGCAGGTCAGAGGGGAAGGAATCTGGAGGTGTACGTGGATGACGTCATCACCAAGAGCAAAACTGAGACTGACCATATAGCAGACCTAAAGGAAACCTTCACCAACCTCCGCAAACACAGCATGAAACTGAATCCTAAAAAATGCGTGTTCGGAGTACGGTCAGGGAAATTTCTGGGCTATCTGGTCAGTGAAAGGGGGATCGACGCGAATCCCGACAAAGTGAAAGCAGCTATGGATCTGCCAGAGCCTAAAAGCATCAGAGACATCCAGAGGCTGATAGACAGAATGCCAGCCCTGTCCAGATTCATAGCTCAGTCTGCAGAGAAAGCTCTCCCGTTCTTCAAGATATTGAAGGGGAACAAAGAGTTCAAGTGGGAAGCAGAGCAGAGGGAGGCATTCCAGAAGCTGAAGTCACACCTCTCTGGTCTGCCAACACTGGCCAGACCCAGGACAGGGGAAGCTCTCTTCCTGTACATTGCTGTTACTGCTGCAACTGTGAGCTCAGTCCTGTTGAAGGAAGAGAACAAAAAGAAGCAGCCAGTGTACTTTGTGAGCCATACCCTCACGGGAGCAGAAACACGCTACCCATTGATATAAAAGGCAGCCTACGCAGTAGTGCTGGCCACCAGAAAGCTGAGGCCATATTTCGACGCACATCCCGTCATTGTGCTGACAAATATGCCTCTGGAAAAGGCAATGGAGAAGGTAGACAAATCGGGGAGAATCATGAATTGGGCCCTGGAGCTGACAGGGTTCGGCATCAAATTTGCCCCACGAACCGCCATAAAAGCACAAGCTCTGGCTGATTTCCTAGCAGAGTGTGCCTATCAGGAAGCAGTGGGAGAGCCCAGAGCCTGGGAAGTCTTTACAGATGGGTCTGCAACCATCAACGGCTCTGGGGCAGGCGTGTTCATCAGAACCCCGGAAGGGAAAATCATTGAATACGCCTTGAAGTTCATGTTTTCAGCAACCAATAATGAATCAGAGTACGAAGCGGCCATTGCTGGACTACAGCTCTGCTAGACCCTGGAAGCCAAGCACGTCCACCTCAAAATTGACTCTCAGTTGGTAACCAACCAAGTCAAGGGGGAGTATGAGGCTAAGGAGCCAACGATGCAGAGCTACTTGGCCAGGATGAGGTCTCTGATTTCAAATTTTGAAAGTTTTAGAATTGAACAAGTGCCTAGAGCACAGAACGCTCAATCACTGTCCAAATTAGGAAGTAGCAGTCTGCAGGAGCTGAACAGGTCTGTTCTGGTGGAAGTCAGACCCACCAGTGCAATCTGCGAGGATGCAGAGCGAGTTTTGGAGTTGGAGGATATGCCAGAGTGGATCAGGGAGATCACTGAGTATAAACAGACTGGTAAACTACCAGAGGGAAAGATGAAAGCAAGCAAGAAAGCTCAAGCTGATAGCATGCAGATACTGCCTGATCGGGGACGAGCTATACAGGAAGTCTTTCTCTCTGCCCCTACTCAAATGCGTAGGTGATATATTGTTTTCTTATAGAGTTTTTCCCTTTCTTTACAAGCTAAATTGTGCGATATTGATGCTCTTAGGAGCTATTTATGCTAACTATTTCGATATATTGTGGTTTGTGTGTTCCATATCATTTTGCAGGTTTTTAGGGAAAAACTCCCTATTTACTCGATGTTTAGAGCACCACGCTATAGCGGAAGGTTATGAGGCATCTTAGCGGTCTCGAGATGGTATTCAGACCCCATTGTGAAGAAGAAATATTCAAAAGACTTGGCGTCTGAAGCCAAGTGAAGCAAGGAAGAAAGAAGACTCGCCCGATCGGGTACGAGTAAAATGGCCAGAAGTTCAGATTTCCGCCCGATCGGGTGGACTTGCCCGATCCCGTCGGGTGGCCCTACACTTAGCCATATGTTGCTGAAATTCTGAAAGTTGAAGAAGAGGTCCACCCGATGACATCGGGTGGTCTCGTCCGATCGGGTGCTGGGGTTGCGGCCCCGATCGGGTGGATGTTGCCCGATCTCATCTGGTGAAGCTCTATTTACTGACGCTGGAAGCTAGTTCCCAGACCCGATCGGGCGGCACTTTGCCCGATCGGGTGGACGACACGGGGATGCGATTTTCGTTATTTCCCCACTCTATCTTATTGTTTTCTTAGAAACTATAAATACTTTTTAGGTTTTTTTATTTGGAGCTTTCAATTTATTGAACATTTAGAGAGCTCTTAGCCTAGTTTATTATTGCTTTCCACTGTAGAAGAGATTCAAGTATTTTATTCAATTCAATTAAAGTTCCCGCTTTCCGTCAATTTGGTAATCGTCTCTCTTATTGCTTTATTCTTATCTCTCAATTACTTTAGTTCAATTGCTTTTCATTATTCAATTAGTTCATGATGCAATTCTTAGGGTTTCCAATTAGTCTTGTTATTGTCAATTCAATCATGTCTGAGTAGTTCTCTTTCTAGGGTGTTAGATAGGGAAGCCATTTTTATACCATGATTGTTATTTAGACTCCTATTGATTTCTAGGGCTTGATTAGAGTGATTGTGGTGTGGTTTGTTCTTAATTAGTGATTAATGTTAGTGGCCAATTTCATTGATTGCTTGTGGTTAATTGTTGTTTGCACAGATCCGTTTTACGACTAGAGGCCTAGGACACATCAGTAGTTCTGATTACGTTAGTGAACATGCGGCGTATGTTGAACTATGAGCGTTGAGTCTTAACCATAGCTCAACACATGCTCTAATCCCTCGACTCTTGACCTAGGTTTCGATAGTTGTTGACCTTGTTTGATTGGTATAAGCATAGTGGACCGACCTAATACCCTAGGCTTTTATTCCATAGTTAAATCCTCGACTTAATTCGTATTCCTTAGCTTACTCATTAGTTTAGTTAATTCTCCATATTTTCATCTGAAGTAGTTAGTTAATTGAATATTAATATAGAAACTCTGTCTCCCTGCGGATTCGACCCTGCTTCCACTGACTACCTTAGTTAGAGGACCGTAGGTTTATCTTTGAATAGGTGATACGACTAAAACCTATCAAATTTTGGCACCGTTGCCGGGGAGACGGCTAGTTTTCTAGTTTTTATTCGATTAATTAGCGTACTTCTCTTTGCCTCATTGGAACCTCCCATTCCAATTGAGGCCGTTCTTACAGTTATCTTGTCGTTTTCTCTTATATGTCCTGGTATCAAAAGAAAACTCACATTATTCCTGGAGATCCTCACACAGAAGCAATACTTCGGGATCTTAGAGCAGAATTTGACCAAGAGAAGCCAGTTTCAGAGATTTCTACATTACCAATGGCGAAGTCACTGAAATCTTATGGGGTGCCTAATCCTGAAGGCATACCCACAGGTCCACCGATGCCCACTATTGCTGCGAACAATTTTGAAATCAAACCTGCACTAATTAATATGGTGCAGCAGAATCAGTTTAGTGGGCATCCTTCTGAAGATCCGGCCAATCATCTGCAGAGATTCCAACAACTCTGCAGGACTGTTAAACATCAAGGAGTCAGACCTGAGCAGCTGAAGGTTATGTTATTTGAGTTCTCACTCAGAGACAAGGCTCAGAGGTGGTTCAGCGATATCACTGAGACAGAATGGCCGGCGATTTCTGCTGCATTTCTACATGAGTATTACCCTCCCACAAAAACAGCAGAAATCAGGAACAAGTTGGCTACGTTTTCCCAAGAGCCGGATGAGACATTGAGGGAAGCGTGGACTAGATTCAGAGACCTACAAAAGGAATGTCCACATCATAATATGGACAAGTGGTTTCTGACGCAGACTTTTTATAACGGTCTGCAGCCTCAGACGAAGAGTACTGTTGATTCGTCTGCAGGAGGAGTCTTTTTAGACAAGGCAGTTGATGAGGGTTATGACTTCCTAGCAAATCTTGCAGCTAATGACCATTCATCATCTAGGAGTTTGACTAAGAAGGTACTTGAAGTTGATGCTATTTCAATGTTTACATCTCAGATGGCGCAACTCACTCAGCAGCTAATGAAGTTCTCTAGTTCAACACCTCTGCCTATGAGCATCAACACTATGTCAGCAGTTGCATCCATCACCTCATCTTACTGCGAGGTGTGTGGTATTCAGGGTCACTTCGGCCATGATTGTCAGTTCAATCAGAATCAGATGGAGCAGGCTAATGCTTTTCAGCAAAGACAACCCAATAACCCCTACTCCAACACATTCAATCCTGGTTGGAAAGACAACCCACTCTTTCCTATAGAAGCAACAATGTTCAAAACCCACAGCCACAAAATTCCTACCATCCCCCACAAAATTCCTATCAACCTCCACATCACAACCCAAAACCCAACTACTACCAAAACCAAGGGAACTCTCATAATCCCCCTTGTTTCCAAAGACCTGCTCATCAGAACTATCAGCCAGCACCACAAAATGCGCCCTCACAAGAGCCTAGCAATTCTGAACTGATGAAACTCATATTGTCTATGCAAAAGGCCAATGAGGAAGCAAAAAGGGCCCATGAGGAAACACAAAAGGCCTAGGAGAAGCACATAAAACTTCTCGAGACTCAGATTGCTCAGTTGGCAGAAACTAGTGCACAGAGGCAGCAGGGACAATTGCCGGGGCAACCTACACATAGGGAGCAAGCAAATGTCGTTACTCTTCGTAGTGGTACTGCTTTTGCTGCTCCTCCTATGTCCATTGATGATGATACTGTCCCTAGCAAGGAGAAGGAGGTAGTAGAGAAGGAATTGGAGAAGAATTCGACGTCTGATGTCGAAGTGTCTGAAATAGTTGAACAGGCAGAAAAGAAGAAGGAGAAGGAGAAGGTTTCTGATACACCTTTTACACCAAGGTTGCCTTTTCCTCATCGAATGCAAAAGTCCAAGGTGGATCAATTACTTGGTAAGTTCTTGGCTATGGCCAAGAACCTTGAGGTAACGGTTCCTTTCACTGAACTTATTTCTCAAGTGCCTGTCTATGCTAAGTTTTTGAAGGATATGATCACAAAAAAGAGAGATTTTGGTGGGGTAGATAGAGTCGCACTCACTGAAGAGTGTAGTGCCGTTTTGCAAAATAAATCTCCACCTAAATTGAAAGATCCGGGTAGCTTTTCCATCCCTTGTCATGTAGGTGCACTTTTTATTGATAAAGCTTTACGTGATTTAGGTGCATCTGTGTCTGTCATGCCTTTGTCTGTCTGTAATAAACTGAATATGGGAGCACTTAAGTGCACTCAAATTACTTTGCAAATGGCTGACCGTTCTATAAAATACCCTCTAGGTGTTTTAGAAGACGTCCCTGTTAGGGTGGGGAAGTTTTACATTCCTGTGGATTTTGTTGTGTTGGATATGGAGGAGGATACCCAAATTCCTATTATTTTGGGCAGACCATTTTTGTGCACTGCAGGTGCTGTTATTGATGTCAAGTCAGGATCTTTGACTTTGAGTGTTGGTGATGATACTGTCACTTTTAAACTAACCAATGCTATGAAGTCTCCTATGCTTGAAGAATCTTGTTGCAGGATAGATGTGGTAGACAAAGCTGTGATGTCTGCATTTAAGCAGATACGTGATGCTGACCCATTGGAGGTAGCATTGACTGAGAGTGACTCCTTAGGCATCGATACTGATGTTGATGCCTGTCTTGCTTATTTAGAGGGTCATGAAGCTGAATAGAAACAGGAAACTGTGGTACTTGAAAGTGTATGCTCCAGTTCTACTCCTCAGGTAACTAAGGTGGAACTCAAACCACTTTCCTCTCATTTGAAGTATGTATTTTTAGACGATAAGGAAGAATGTCCTGTGATTGTCAGTACTAAACTCACAGATAGCCAATTGAAAAGCTTGCTCGCTGTGCTTCGTATACACAAGAAGGCTATTGGGTATAGTATTGATGATCTAAAGGGCATTAGTCCTGATTTTTGTATGCATTGTATTAATCTTGAAGAGGATCACCGCCCTTGCATTCAACCTCAGAGACGTTTGAATCCTAACATGCAAGGGGTGGTGAAGAAAGAAATCATGAAACTGTTAGATGCAGGGATCATTTATCCTATTGCTGATTCGAAGTGGGTCAGTCCTGTGCAAGTGGTTCCCAAGAAGGGGGGACCACTGTTGTTGAAAATGAGAAAGGTGATTTGATTCCCACTAGGACTATGACAGGGTGGCTTATGTGCATTGATTATCGTAGACTTAATAATGCCACTCTGAAGGACCATTTCCCCCTCCCCTTTATTGATCAGATGTTGGAAAGGCTAGCCAAACATAGTTATTTCTGTTATTTGGATGAATATTCTGGTTTTTTCCAAATCTCCATCCATCCAGATGATCAGGAAAAGACTACGTTTACATGTATGTCCTTATGGCACTTTTGCCTATCGCAGGATGCCATTTGGATTGTGTAACGCTCCCGCTACTTTCCAACGCTGCATGATGGCCATATTCTCTGATTTTATTGAAAATATTATGGAAGTGTTTATGGATGATTTCAGTGTTTATGGTTCTGATTTTGATGTTTGCATGCATAATTTGTCCAAAGTGCTTAAAATATGTGTTGAGGCAAACCTCGTGCTTAATTGGGAAAAATGTCACTTCATGGTGAATGAAGGTGTCATTTTAGGTCACTTGATTTCTGAGCGTGGCATCCAAGTGGATAGAGCAAAGATTGAGGTGATTGAGAAACTTCCCCCTCCAATGAATGTCAAAGGAGTGAGGAGTTTTCTTGGTCATGCGGGGTTTTATCGCAGATTTATCAAAGACTTTTCAAAAATTGCGAAACCCCTCACTCAATTGTTGCTAAAGGGTGCCACGTTCGATTTTACTGATGATTGTTTAGAGTCTTTTGACAGGATAAAGACAGCTTTGATCACTGCCCCTATTATACAACCTCCAGATTGGAATCTCCCTTTCGAGATCATGTGTGATGCTAGTGATTATGCGATAGGGGCAGTACTTGGTCAGCAGAAGGATAAGCTACTCCATGTGATTCACTATGCTAGCAAAACCTTGGATCCAGCCCAGGTTAATTATGCTACGACAGAGAAGGAGTTGCTAGCCATAGTCTATGCATTGGATAAATTTCGAACCTATCTGATAGGTTCTAAAGTTATAGTACACACTGATCATGCTGCTTTGAAGTACTTGATGGCCAAGAAGGAGGCCAAACCTAGACTCATCAGATGGATTCTTTTGCTGCAAGAATTCGACTTGGAAATCAAAGATAAGAAGGGTGCTGAGAATATGGTCGCCGACCACCTTTCTAGGTTGAGGTTTGGATCTCTTTCTGACCCTCCTATAGATGACTCTTTTCCTGATGATCATTTGTTTTCTGTGTCCTCTAAAACTCCTTGGTATGCTGATTTTGCTAACTTTTGTGTTAGTGGTTCTCATCCTCCCAATCTTACATATCAGCAGCGCAAAAAGTTTTATCATGATGCTAGAATGTATTTTTGGGAGGATCCTTTCCTATATAAGAAGTTCTCCGACGGGATGTTTCGTCGTTGCATTCCTGATTGGGAAATAGAGGGTGTTGTGCTACATTGTCATAGTATGCCTTCTAGTGGTCATCTGGGTTCCCAAGCGACTGGTTTTAGAGTCCTACATAGTGGTTTCTATTGGCCTTAGATTTTTAAAGATGCCCGTGCCTTTTGTTTGTCTTGTGATGCTTGTCAAAGGACGGGTAATATTTCAAAAAGGCAAGAGATGCCACAGAGTGGGATTTTAGAGGTCGAACCTTTTGATGTGTGGGGGATTGATTTCATGGGACCTTTTCCTACCTCTTGTGGGAATAGGTATATTTTAGTAGCCGTCGACTATGTGACTAAATGGGTGGAAGCTATAGCATCACCAACCAATGATTCCAACGTTGTGATGAAGATGTTTAAAAAGATAATCTTTCCCCGTTTTGGTGTCCCCCGTGTTGTAATTAGTGATGGAGGTTCTCACTCTCATAAGAGCACCTTCAAGGCCTTATTGACAAAACATGGAGTCACCCACAAAGTCGGTCTTGCTTATCACCCTCAGACTAGTGGCCAAGTAGAAGTGTCTAATAGGCAAATTAAGAGGATTCTTGAGAAAGTTGTCACTAAGGCTAGAAAAGATTGGTCTTTGAAACTTGATGATACTCTTTGGGCGCTCCGCCCTGCTTTTAAGACTCCTTTGGGTACCACACCCTATCGATTGGTTTATGGCAAAGCCTGTCATCTACCAGTTGAGATGGAGTATCTTTCTGCGTGGGCGGTCAAAGAAATTAACCTTGATTTGACAGCTGCAGGTGAAGCACGACTTCTTCAACTCAATGAGTTGGATGAGCTCCGTTTGGATGCTTATGAGAATCACAGGCTCTATAAAGAGCAAACGAAGAAGTTGCATGATAAGATGATAGGAAAAAGAGAGTTCAAGGTTGGCGACAAGGTTTTATTGTTCAATTCCAGGTTGAGACTGTTTCCTGGAAAGCTCAAATCTCGATGGTCTGGACCATTCGAGGTGACAGAAGTGAAGGCACATGGCGCCATCGAGGTTGCCAACCAAAAAGGAGAGAAGTTTAAGGCAAATGGACAGCGTCTTAAGCTGTACCATGAGGGTGCCTTTGTTGGTTGTGTGGAGGAAATCCGCTTTGATTCCTCCCCACTTGATTCATCTGCCTAGAAGAGGTAATATGGTCGTGCGGGACCTTCATAAACCAGCGCTTTGCGGGAGGCAACCCGTATCACTTAGTTAGATTTTCTTTTCTTTTGTTTCGTAGTTTGTAGCATGTGAGAGAGTGTGAGGGTACTAATGTGTTCCTAGATCTTGTGTGCTTTGATGTGCAGATATGCTATTTGAAGAGGAACTTGAGCCATACTTGCCCCAAACTTGCAAAAAGGCGAGCTACGTACTGAATAGTAGCTCGCCCGATCAGATCGGGTGGCTGATGCCCGATCGGGCGGGCATTAAACGTTGCTGAAGGAAGAAAATGATGAGCACCCGATCACATCGGGCAAGGTGTGCCCGATCGGGTGCGCAACCCTAACACCCAATCAAAAATACCTTGCCCGATCGGGTGGTCTATCGGGTGAATCACTAAAAGTCAAAGTCAAAAATCTGTCAAAAAGGACATCCGCCCGACGCCATCCGGCAGCCATCTCCCGATCGGGGCCGCGACCTCAGCACCCGATCAAAAATAGGATGCCCGATCGGGAGGTCGATCGGGCGAAGAAGTTTTTCCCCAGCCACAAAAAAATTATTTTCACCCGATCGGGCCTGCGTCCAAAAAAAACGGCCAAACACACGTTTTAAACCCCCTTTTCCCCTTCTCACATTTCATTACTTATCCTTTTTACAATCAACTCCTCTCTCTCTTCACTCATCCTCAACCTCCAAACCCCAAACCTCCATTAAACCCCAAATTCTTCTACCTCAAATCTCCATCCTTACTCTACCAAACTTCATAAAATCTCTTTCTTTTCTCCTTTCACCCTTCTTCTCACAAAATTTCATTCACAAAAAGCATCTTCCTTCTTCTTTCTCTTCTCACACTCACCTAAAGCCACATCCTTTGTGTTAGGCACGGTTACAAGGTTCATTTTTCACCATGGCAAGCAAATTCAGAAGGCTCATTAGAGGTGAAGGCTCGCGATCTAGGCGAGAAGCAACACCACCACCACCACCACCACCCCAAGTTCCACGGGATCCTCAATACCCGGAAATCATTTTCCGGGATGATGAACATCGCGAGAAGTTCTTGCGAGTTAAAAAACGTGAGGTACTTCCTACCCGCTTTTTAGATATTGAGCTTTTGTCTAAGTTGGGTTTAACTGATGATTTTAAGGATTTTATGAAAACTTTGGGCATGGAGGCACTTTATAAAGTGCATGTCAATACTTATCCTCCATTAGTCTATGAGTTTTTTAGCAGTTTCAGTCTGACCAAGCCCAGGGCCGGTCCGGTCACCCATGTTCATTTTAGACTACTCAACCGAGACCACGCCCTCACCCTTAAGGAATTTGCGGGGGTTCTCCGGTTACAGGTACGGGGTGACTACTACCCATCCGACCACTTCAAAATGGCCGATACTTATTTTACACTAACAGGGGACACCACGCCTTTTGACATCCAGCATTGTCATTGGGCAAATTTCCATCACCCTATTTTTAGTATTTGGATCCGGTTCATGGCCCAGACTCTCTTAGGGCGGTTTGAGGGTCACTTGGTCTGGGGGGCCGAGCTAGTTGCTATAGCTAGCTACATTGCTAAAGGCTCTAGGGAGCAATTTCATTACAACATGGCCCACCATGTAGCTATTCAGTTCGAGCGTATCTCGAACTCGCTCCCTAGGCCAAGGGAAGACGGTAGTTGGACCTTTAGGAGGTTAGTCAACGGGGGGTTGATCACATTGTTTGCCCGGCAAATTGCCGGCTTTGACGAGACTCAGCGTACCCCCGTCCTTGGCCCTACCCTCATTGACCTCACATACCTCAACACCCTTAAAGTCCTAAATCGTCTGCCTGACCATAGATTCCAGTGGGTGATTAAAGCAAAAAAATCCATCAGTCTGCCCGACCCTAGAGCTCGATTGCGGCCTCGTCACGCGAACTAACTACTCCCCATAGAGGGAGTTGATCTTGTTGTTGTTGACCCCGAGCCCCCCGTCGTTCCTACCACAGGCGGCATACGACGATCTTAGACGAGGGCGCCTCCACTTCTGCTCCTCCTCCTCCCCCTCACACGGACACATTTGATTTTACTTCTATGATGTCGACCCTAGGTCGCATGGAGACGGGGATGGGAAGGATGGAAGGGCTGATCAACGCGAACACCGCCACCCTAGCGGGATATGGCACTCGCATCGATCAGCTCTATACCCGTGTAGATCAGATGGGGGGGCGGATGGATACCCTGGCCAACGACCAGCACTACGCCCTTTATCCTCTCTATGACGACTATTGCAGGCGTGGAATTATTGAGCAGACTGCTCAACACCCCTCGTGGTACCATTGGAACCCGAGTTATAGCCATCGTCAGTGCGTCTCTTTAGGAGACTTTGGTCTTGGGCCTAGTGGTTTTGGGGGTGGTTTTGATGCAAGTACTAGAGGCTTTGGTGGAGGGGTGAGTGGTTTTTCAGGTGATCCCTCAGGTGGTGGTTACACAGATGGTGGTGGTACTTCTAGTGGTGGCTTCTTTGGTGCCCCCACTGATGATGATATGGGCGGCTGATGCCCTTGTTCTCTCCTCTCCCTCGTTGCAATGAGGACATTGCCTCGTTCAGCTTGGGGGAGGATTTCTCACTGTGAGTACTCTCTTTATTGCTTTCTAGTATAGTTTATTGCTTTTTAGTGTAGTTTAAAGCTTTGATAGAATAGTTTTACAGCTTTGAAAAAATGAAAAAAATATGATTGATCATGACTGGTTTGATTGCCTCCCTGTGCCCCTTGTTGTGCTGTTATTGAAAATTATTTGACTCTGTTTTCTGGATAGCTGGGCATTTGTGATTCTGAGGTTTTGATTTGATGTTCGACTACTTTGATTTCGAGCGATTTCTGACTATGATATACTACTTTGTGCTGCATACCTGATTTGGTTAGACTGTGAGGCCTTTTTTCTAGCCTATTGGATTCATACTATTATCCAGTCTATATTTTTGGTGTGTTAGTTCCTCTCTAGCGGATTGATCTTGACTTTGACTTCGTACTCATCTGATGTTTGGTGACTTGTTACATTTGCTATGATAGAGGCGTTCTTTTGAGTTATTCTTGAGCCTCAGAGTTAGTTTGATACATTTTTATCCTCCTTAGCCCCGCTGAGCCTAATGACCTTGTTTCATGTTACTTAAACCCTTATTATAAGCCCATGGCCTTTGTTTTGATATTATTTCCAAGCCTAGCTTGGGGGAGCTTTTGTATGGGTTGAGTTTGAAGTTGGTTTCATGGTTTGGTTTGGTTGTTGAGGAATAAAAAGTTGTATTTGTTGTGGCTTGATTGTGAGAAAAAGAAAAGAAAAGGCAAAATTAGAGTTGCGTGAATGAAGTTCAGAAAAATGAAAGAAAAATGAAATAAAAGTTCAAAAGAATTCGAAGTTCTTTCATTCACGTACGTTCATAAAGAAAAATTCGCTTCATTGCCTATTGGGTTTGTTGTGAGTGTTCATTGAATTATAAGAGTTGGTTTACTTTTGTGGTTATATGGTGTTGATTGGGAGTTGTTTAGGCCATCTTAGGCCTTGTTTGAGTGTTCATGCTCCCCCTTTCTTGGTTCTTCCACCACATTACCCAAAAGTATCCCCTACCTCTTACTAAGCCCCATTACAACCCGAAAAAGTCCTCTTGAGCTTGTGCCTACAATGTCTATTGGATTGATTTTGAGTCAGTTTGTCAAAGTTAAAGATTATGTCTGCTAGTTGAGTCGACTTGACTAGGATGAGCGACATTTTACCTTCTTAAACACATGAGAGTGTGAGTGGGAAGGGACATTTATGGTCGGGTCGGTGAGTGTTCGGGCATATTCTTTGCCTGCCACAAAATTGAGAGGAGTGACACCCTTTGAGAGCACCTTTTCAGGATTTGTATGCCTAGTAGTCAGTTGAACTTGATGAATTGCTTGGATGATTGGTGGTTGGATGGATTTGATTTGCCGAATTTGAATTATGCCTGCTTGAACGATTCTTAGTCTTGAAAATGTTTTTGAGCTCGAATTGTTTTATCTATGGGGTGAGGCAATCTATTCCACGATCATGTTCTATTTGCTTGAGGACAAGCAAAGGTTTAGCTTGGGGGAATTTGATATATTGTTTTCTTATAGAGTTTTTCCCTTTCTTTACAAGCTAAATTGTGCGATATTGATGCTCTTAGGAGCTATTTATGCTAACTATTTCGATATAGTTGTGGTTTGTGTGTTCCATATCATTTTGCCGGTTTTTAGGGAAAAACTCCCTATTTACTCGATGTTTAGAGCACCACGCTATAGCGGAAGGTTATGAGGCATCTTAGCGGTCTCGAGATGGTATCCGGACCCCATTGTGAAGAAGAAATATTCAAAAGACTTGGCGTCTGAAGCCAAGTGAAGCAAGGAAGAAAGAAGACTCGCCCGATCGGGTCGGGCAACCACTGCCCGATCGGGTACGAGTAAAATGGCCAGAAGTTCAGATTTCGCCCGATCAGATGGACTTGCCCGATCCCGTCGGGCGGACCTACACTTAGCCATATGTTGCTGGATTTGTGAGAGTTGAAGAAGAGGTCCACCCGATGACATCGGGTGGTCTCGCCCGATCGGGTGCTGGGGTTGCGGCCCCGATCGGGTGGATGTTGCCCGATCTCATCGGGTGAAGCTCTATTTACTGACGCTGGAAGCTTGTTCCCAGACCCGATCGGGCGGCACTTTGCCCGATCGGGTGGACGACACGGGGATGCGATTTTCGTTATTTCCCCACTCTATCTTATTGTTTTCTTAGAAACTATAAATACTTTTTAGGTTGTTTTTATTTGGAGCTTTCAATTTATTGAACATTTAGAGAGCTCTTAGCCTAGTTTATTATTGCTTTCCATTGTAGAAGAGATTCAAGTATTTTATTCAATTCAATTAAAGTTCCCGCTTTCCGTCAATTTGGTAATCGTCTCTCTTATTGCTTTATGCTTATCTCTTAATTACTTTAGTTCAATTGCTTTTCATTATTCAATTAGTTCATGATGCAATTCTTAGGGTTTCCAATTAGTCTTGTTATTGTCAATTCAATCATGTCTGAGTAGTTCTCTTTCTAGGGTGTTAGATAAGGAAGCCATGTTTATACCATGATTGTTATTTAGACTCCTATTGATTTCGAGGGCTTGATTAGAGTGATTGTGGTGTGGTTTGTTCTTAATTTTGATTAATGTTAGTGGCCAATTTCATTGATTGCTTGTGGTTAATAGTTGTTTGCATAGATCCGTCTTACGACTAGAGGCCTAGGACACATCAGTAGTTCTGATTACGTTAGTGAACATGCGGCGTATGTTGAACTATGAGCGTTGAGTCTTAACCATAGCTCAACACATGCTCTAATCCCTCGACTCTTGACCTAGGTTTCGATAGTTGTTGACCTTGTTTGATTGGTATAAGCATGGTGGACCGACCTAATACCCTAGGCTTTTATTCCATAGTTAAATCCTCGACTTAATTCGTATTCCTTAGCTTACTCATTAGTTTAGTTAATTCTCCATATTTTCATCTGAAGTAGTTAGTTAATTGAATATTAATATAGAAACTCTGTCTCCCTGCGAATTCGACCCTGCTTCCACTGACTACCTTAGTTAGAGGACCGTAGGTTTATCTTTGAATAGGTGATATGACTAAAACCTATCAGTAGGGCAGAGTGACGCAGACTACATACTGAGAGAGATCCATGAGGGACTCTGCGGGCACCACATCGGGCCAAGAGCTCTGGCCCATAAAGCTCTCAGAGCTGGTTATTATTGGCCCACAATGAAAGCTGACTCTGAGACTCTGGTGAAAAAGTGCGACAGCTGCCAGTAGTTCGCACCAAACATCAAGCTGCCAACAAACGACCTCATGCCGATCTACAATCCTATCCCATTTGCCCAATGGGGGCTAGACATTCTGGGACCCTTTACAACGGCCCAATATCAGAAGAGATGGTTAATTGTGGGGGTAGACTACTTCACTAAGTGGATAGAGGCAGAAGCCCTATCTACCATCACAGAGGAAGCCGTCAGAAAGTTCCTATGGCAGAGCATCATCACCAGATACGGGATTCCGTAGGCTTTCGTCTTCGATCACGGGAGACAGTTTGATAATATGCCCCTGTCAGGGTGGTTAGAGCAGTTCGGGATCAAATATGCTCTATCCTCAGTCTGAAACCCTCAGTGCAATGGTCAAGCCGAAGCCGCTAACAAGTAGATCCTGATAGGTCTGCAAAAGAAGCTGGAGGAACAGAAAAGCAAGTGGTTAAAGGAGCTGCCTAACACTCTGTGGTCAATCAGAACCACAGTCAAAGAGTCAACTGGGCAGCCCCCTTCCACCTAGTATATGGTTCTGAGGCCGTCATGCCTGTTGAGATCGGATCCGAGAGTTTGAGGATCAGCCTATTTGAGCCAGGTCTGAACGATGAAGCTCTGAGAACAAATCTAGATCTGCTGGATGAATACAGAAATGAAGCTAGGCTCAGAATGGAAGCCTACAAAGCCAGAGTCAGCAGATACTATAACCGGAAAGTGAGGGCTAGGCCTCTGGAGGTAGGGGATCTGGTGCTCAGAAATGCAGCAGCTGTGCAGAAAGACAAAATACACGGAAAGCTGTCGGCTAAGTGGGAAGGACCCTACCAGGTTAGTGAAGAGCTACACCCTGGAACCTACAGATTGAAAAGAATGGATGGGAGCGAACTGAAAAGCAACTGGAACGCCCGAATACTGAAAAAATACTTCGTGTAACCCAGATTGTATCAAAAAACTCCTATGAATGAAAGGCCTTTGAGCCACCCTTTGCAAACTATACACTCTCCATTTCACATTAAACCCCCATCCCCTTATCTATTCTTTATGAAAAACAAATGAAAAAATAAGACAGACCATTAGCAGACTGAGAAAAAATACCACAGTCTGGCAAAAGAAAACAGGGTCTGAGTCAGACTGAAGGCTGAAGAGGCCCTTCAGACACAAAAGTAAACTATATAATGAAGAAAGGGAGCCAGCCAAAAGGTCAACTCTGTCCAGAGCCCATGAGGACCGCAGAGTGATCGGATGTCGGCTCGACTAAGCGATGTTATAGACCTCTACCTCTAAACCTGCGGGGTCGAAGGCCCAAAAAGCAGCAAGGATAAGTCATAGACAGCTAAGGTTAATGGGGACGCAAGAGTTCCAAAGAACCAAACGTACCCCGACACGAAAAGGATGACAGAAGGAGTTAAAGGGCGAACCCCAAAACTCCCAGAATCATCATGACTTAGGGCGTCAAAATACCTCCTTTGCTCTGCTTATTGTTGAATTTTTGTCACGCATAAGGCAGAGCAGAAGAGTAAAGGGCCCCTAAAGTCGCAGCTCTGAGCAAATCTCACCGGCCACCTAGCCAAGTAAACGAAAACGCTCAGATATGTTATATGGTAGCACAGCAAACTCAGCATCAGAGCAGAATACAAGACGTGCCGGGCAAAAAAGCAGCAGAGCACAAGCACTTAGCAAAAATAACAAAACTTAGCATGCACAAGATAGAAGAGACAAAAGTCAACTAAAGAATACAACTTGCATTCCTGAAAAATCATTGTATCTTACATGAAAGATCTGGCTATAAGCCAGATCAGAATACTACAACAACGGCGGCTACCTAATGATATCACGTATTTATATAGAGTTTTCTCCCTTATTTACAAGCTAATTTGTGTGTCATTGGAGCTCTTGGGAGCTATTTTGTGCTAACTATCGTATATAGTTGTGGTTTTGTATTATTGTGTTGAATTGCAGGTTTTATGGAGCTTTCTCCTTATTCCCGAGCCTTTTGGAAGCAACCACGGCTTTACGAGATGTTACGAGGCACGTAGGATGGCTCACGATCTTTACGGATAGTTTAGGAGGTCCCAAGACCCCTAAACATGAAGATTAGAGAGCCAAAGAGTCAAAAAGGAGGTCTCCGTACACTGATCAGGCAGAAATGGCCCGATCGGGCGAAGTATTTATGATCGGGTATGAAAGTCACGGACCCGATCGGGCAAGGCGTGCCCGATCAGATCGGGCGAGCATCAATGCACCAGACCCGATCGGGCGTAGTGTGCCCGACCCGATCGGGCCGGATGCTGCTAGGTGCCATTGTGATGCTGCGTGTCAAGAGAGCACGCTAGTGGATTTTGTGTGAGGACCCGATCACAGACCCGATCGGGTTCTGGATCGGGTTGACCTCATTTTGCGTTGAGTGCTGCGCTGCTGCAAACGAAGGCGCCAGAAGACCAAAAAATGTTAAAGCTGCTGGGCACCCGATCGGGTACTGTGCTCGGGCCCGATCGGGTCTGGCACCCTTTTACGCGGATTTCGCCTTTTGTTTCCGTTTTGTTAACTTGAGGGGGTATTATAAATACCTTTTTCCTCATCATTATTTGACATCTTTATTCATCTTTCATTAGGTTTTAGACTAGTTTTATTCTTCATTGTTCTTAGTTTAATTCAAACACTTTAGATTAATTTAGAGTTGATCAAACCTATTTCGATTTCAATAAAAGTTCCTACTTTCCGTTAATTGGTACTCTTCTCTACTCTTTATCTCTTTAATTACTTTGATTGCTTAGTTTATTTATTTAATCGTTCATGATGCAATTGTTAGGGTTTCATATTAGTTTTATTATTGTTAATTCGATCATGTCTGAGTAGTCTCTTTCTAGGGTGTTAGATAGGAAAGCCATGTTTATACCATGATTGTGATTTAGACTCTTATCGATTTCTAGGGTTTGATTAAGGTGATTGTGATGTGATTTGTTCTTTATTGAGTAATTAACGTTATTGCGCAGTTCGTTGGTTGCTTGTGGTTAATAGTTGTTTGCACAGATCCGTCTTACGACTAGAGGCCTAGGACACGTCAGTAGTTCTGATTACGTTAGTGAACATGCGGCGTATGTTGAACTATGAGCGTTGAGTCTTAACCATAGCTCAACATAGGCTCTAATCCCCCGACTCTTGACTTAGGTTTTGATAGTAGTTGACCCTATTTGATTGGTATAAGCATGGTGGACCGACCTAATACCCTAGACTTTTATTCCATAGTTTAATCCTCGATTTATTCCGTCTTCTGTAGTCTATTCTTTAGTTTAATTAATTCCTTCCTAATTTCATCTGGAGTAGCTGAATTGGTTGAATATTGATTTAGAAACTCTGTCTCCCTGTGGATTCGACCCTGCTTCCACTGACTACCTAGTTAGAGGTCCGTAGGTTTATTTTTGATTAGGCGATACGACTAAAACCTATCAAATTTTGGCGCCGTTGCCGGGGAGACGGCTAGTTCTCTAAGTTTTTATTTAATTATTTGGTCTACTTCTCTGTACCTCATTGGAACTTCATTGTTTCAATCAAGGTACCCTTTACTGCTGTTTTTTGTATCTTTTGTATGCCCAGGTCCCAAAGAAACGGTTCCCCCATTCCAGCGGACCCTGATCTTGATAGGACAATTAGGCGAATCCGAAAGATAAAGCAGAAAGACAAGCAGTCTGTTCAGCTGAACACCTCTTGAACAGACACCTTGAGTTCAGTCATGTCAAAGTCACTGAAGTCATATGGGGTGCCCAACCCAGATGGTCTCTCCACTGGACCTACTATGCCTACCATCGCCGCTAACAACTTTGAGATTAAGCCTGGACTCATCAGCATGGTCCAGCAAAATCAGTTTGGTGGGCATCCTACTGAAGATCCGGCAAATCATCTGCAACGGTTTCAACAACTTTGTCGAACCGTTAAACATGCCGGCGTCACTCCAGATCAGTTAAAAGTCATGTTGTTCGAGTTTTCTTTGAGAGATAGAGCCCAGAAGTGGTTGAACGATGTGCAGGAAACTGAATGGAGTGAGATTTCTGCTGCGTTTCTGAGAGAGTATTACCCACCTACTAAAACAGCAGAAATCAGAAACAAACTAGCCACGTTTTCCCAAGAACCTGATGAAACATTAAGGGAAGCGTGGGCTAGGTTTAGAGATTTACAGAGAGAGTGTCCACACCACAACATGGACAAATGGTTCTTGACGCAGACATTTTACAATGGTCTGCAGCCTCAGACGAAGAGTATTGTTGATTCGTCTGCAGGAGGAGTTTTTCTGGATAAGGAAGTGGATGTAGGCTACGAGTTTCTATCAAACCTCGCAGCCAATGATCATTCCACTTCCCGAAGCATTACGAGGAAGGTACTGGAGGTAGATGCCATTGCATTATTGACTTCGCAGATGGCGAAGCTGAGTCAGCAGATTAACACCTTCAGTTCCTCTTCCTCAGCAGCACCCCCTTTGAGTATCAATGCTATGTCTGCAGTAGCACCCATTACCTCATCTTACTGCGAGGTATGTGGTGTTCAGGGTCACTTTGGGCATGACTGTCAGTTCAGTCAATTTCAGATGGAGCAGGCCAATGCCTTCCAACAAAGACCACAAACCTTCCCCCTCACATAACTACCAAAACCCACAAAACTATCAATCTACACCTCCACAAAACTATCCTAAACCCTCATACCATCAAACCCCACAACACTTCCAAAGACCACCACCACAAAACTTCCATCATCCCAATAACTCCCAAATTCCACAAAATTTCCACACCTCACCTCCACAAAACAACAACCCACAAGAGCCTCCCATATCTGAAGTGATGAAACTGATGTTAAGCATGAAAAAGGCAAATGAGGAAGCATAAAGAGCCCAAGAGAGACAGATGCTAGCCATGCAAAGATCTAATGAGGAAGCACGGAGGAACCAAGAGAAGCATATCAAACTTCTCGAGGCTCAAGTTGCCCAGTTGGCAGAAACTAATGCACAGAGGCAGCAGGGACAATTGCCAGGGCAACCAGTTCAGAGAGAACATGTGAATGCCATCACTCTTCGTAGTGGCATTGCATATGATGCCCCTTCAGTGCCCATTGATGAGGTTACCCCGACCGTAGGGAAGAAGAGGGTGGTAGAGGAAGGGAAAAGGAAGAATTCGGCGTCTGAAGTCGATTTGTCTGCAGAAGCTGAACAGACAGGGAAGAAAAAAGAGAAGGTTTCTGAAACGCCTTTTACACCAAGGCTACCTTTTCCTCACAGGATGCAACAGTCCAAGGTCGATCAGCAGTTTGGTAAGTTCTTGGCTATGGTCAAGAACCTTGAGGTAACGATTCCATTCACAGACTTAATTACCCAAGTGTTTATGCCAAATTTCTGAAAGACATGATTACTAAGAAAAGAGACTTTGGTGGGGTAGAACGTGTCGCTCTTACTGAAGAGTGTAGTGCTTTTATTCAAAATAAAACCCCACCAAAGTTAAAAGATCCTTGTAGTTTTTCTATACCCTGCCATCTTGGACCTATTTTTATTGATAAGTCTTTGTGTGATTTAGGTGCTTCTGTTTCTGTTATGCCATTATCTGTTTATAAGAAACTGAACAAGGGAGCCCTTAAATGCACACAAATCACTTTACAGATGGCGGATCATTCTATAAAATACCCTCTAGGTATTTTAGAGGACGTTCCTGTTAGGGTAGGGAAATTCTATATTCCTGTTGATTTTGTGGTGTTAGATATGGATGAGGATGCCCAGATCCCTATTATCTTGGGTAGGCCGTTTTTGTGTACTGCTGGTGCTGTCATTGATGTCAAGTCTGGGTCTTTAACTCTTAGCGTTGGCGATGACAAAGTGATGTTTAAACTAACCAATGCTGTTAAGGCTCCTATGCTTGAACAATCTTTTTGCAGGGATAAGGTTTTAGATGAAGTAGGGGTGGAGAAGGCTCCAATTCCACCTAAGGTTGCCTCACCGTCTGGAGGCATAGTCAAGAACATTTGGAGGAGAAAGATGTTTGATGAGGGTGGCACTCATTGCCAAGCCCCTCCTATTTGAGAGAGGGAGGATTATGGTCGTGCGGGTCCTTTATAAACCAGCGCTGTGCGAGAGGCAACTCGTATTTTTTTCTTTCCCTTTTTCTTTTCTTTTTATTTTCCTTCTTTTTGTGAGCGAGAGTGAGGGTACTAACATTGTTTTTCCTCTTAGCATAGTCCTTATCACCTTTTGGCATTGAGGACACCGCCAAGTTCAGCTTGGGGGAAGAGTTCTGTTTGTATCCCCTATCTCTTTTACTGCTTTCTAGGATAGATTTACTGCTTTCAAAAATACTGAAAAAATCAAAAAAATATGGTTCCCATGACTGGTTTAGTTGCCTCCCTGTGCCCCTTTTTGTGCTCTATTTGAAATTGATTTGACTTTGTTTTCTGGATAGCTGGGCATTTGTGATCTTGAGGCTTTGATTTGATGTTTGATTGCTATGATTTCGAGCATTTTTGGATTATATTAGACCACTTTGTGCTGCATACCTGAATTGGTTAGACTGTGAGGCCTCTTTGTAGCCTATTGGATTCATATTATTATCCAGTCTATTCTTGTGTGTTAGTTCCTCTTTAGTGGATTGATCTTGACTTTGACTTCGTACTTGTCTGATTTTAGATGACTTGTAGCATCTGCTGTGATAGAGGCGTTCTTTTGTCTTATTCTTGAGCTTCAGAGTGAGTTTTTGATATACTTTTATCCTCCTTAGCCCCGCTGAGCCTAATGACTTGTTTCGTGTTACTTAAACCCCTATTACGAGCCAAAAGCCTTCACTTGATATTATTCCAAGCCTAGCTTGGGGAGCTTTTGTATGGGTTGAGTTTGAGATTGGTTTGTTGGTTTAGTTTGGTTTTTGAGGAATTTAAAAGTGTATTTGCTGTGGTTTGAGAGTGAGAAAGAGAAAAGAAAAAGCAAGTTTAGAGTTGCGTGAATGAAGTTCAGAAAAATGAAAGAAAAATGAAATGAAAATTCAAAAGAATTCTAGTTCTTTCATTCACTTACGTTCATAAAAGAATATTCGCTCCATTGCTAGAAAATTGGGTTTGTTATGCGCTTTTCATTGATTTATGAGAGTTGGGTTATTTTACATGGTTTTATGGTGATTGTTGGGAGTTGTGAAGGCCAGCTTAGGCCTTGTTTGAATGGTTTATGCTCCCCCTTTCTTGGTTTTTCCACCACATTACCCAAAAGTATCCCCTACCTCTTGCCTAAGCCCCATTACAACCCTATAAAGTCCTCTTGAGCTCGTGTCTGCAATGTTCATTTGATTGATTTCGAGTTAGTTTGTCAAAGTTAAAGAGTATTTCTGCTAATTGAGTCGACTTGACTAGGATGAGCGTCATTAAACCTTCTCAAACACATGAGAGTGTGAGTGGTAAGGGTACTTATGGTCGGTTTGGTGAGTGTTCGGGCACATTCTTTGCCTGCCACAAAATTGAGAGGAGTGACACCCTTGTGAGTGCCTTTTCAGGACTTGTATGCTTTGTGGATGCTTGAGTTTGATAAATTGCTTGAATGATTGGTGGTTGGATGGATTTGATGAGCCAAACTTGAATTATGCCTGCTTGAACGATTCTTAGTCTTGAAAATGTTTTGAGCTTTGATTTGTTTTTATCTATGGGGTGAGGCAATCTATTCCATGTTCATGTTCTGTTTGCTTGAGGACAAGCAAAGGTTTAGCTTGGGGGAGTTTGATATCACGTATTTATATAGAGTTTTCTTCCTTATTTAGAAGCTAATTTGTGCGTCATTGGAGCTCTTGGGAGCTATTTTGTGCTAACTATCGTATATAGTTGTGGTTTTGTATTATTGTGTTGAATTGCAGGTTTTATGGAGTTTTCTCCTTATTCCCGAGCCTTTTGGAAGCAACCACGGCTTTACGAGATGTTATGAGGCACGTAGGATGGCTCACGAGCTTTACAGATAGTTTAGGAGGTCCCAAGACCCCTAAACATGAAGATTAGAGAGCCAAAGAGTCAAAAAGGAGGTCTCCGTACACTGATCGGGCAGAAATGGCCTGATCGGGCGAAGTATTTATGATCGGGTATGAAAGTCACGGACCCGATCGGGCAAGGCGTGCCCGATCAGATCGGGCGAGCATCAATGCACCAGACCCGATCGGGCGTAGTGTGCCCGACCCGATCGGGCCGGATGCTGCTAGGTGCCATTGTGATGCTGCGTGTCAAGAGAGCACGCTAGTGGAATTTGTGTGGGGACCCGATCACAGACCCGATCGGGTTCTGGATCGGGTGGACCTCATTTTGCGTTAAGTGCTGCGCTGCTGCTAACGAAGGCGCCAGAAGACCAAAAAATGTTAAAGCTGCTGGGCACCCGATCGGGTACTGTGCTCGGGCCCGATCGGGTCTGGCACCCTTTTACGCGGATTTCGCCTTTTGTTTCCGTTTTGTTAACTTGAGGGGGTATTATAAATACCTTTTTCCTCATCATTATTTGACATCTTTATTCATCTTTCATTAGGTTTTAGACTAGTTTTATTCTTCATTGTTCTTAGTTTAATTCAAACACTTTAGATTAATTTAGAGTTGATCAAACCTATTTCGATTTCAATAAAAGTTCCTACTTTCCGTTAATTGGTACTCTTCTCTACTCTTTATCTCTTTAATTACTTTGATTGCTTAGTTTATTTATTTAATCGTTCATGATGCAATTGTTAGGGTTTCATATTAGTTTTATTATTGTTAATTCGATCATGTCTGAGTAGTCTCTTTCTAGGGTGTTAGATAGGAAAGCCATGTTTATACCATGATTGTGATTTAGACTCTTATCGATTTCTAGGGTTTGATTAAGGTGATTGTGATGTGATTTGTTCTTTATTGAGTAATTAACGTTATTGCGCAGTTCGTTGGTTGCTTGTGGTTAATAGTTGTTTGCACAGATCCGTCTTACGACTAGAGGCCTAGGACACGTCAGTAGTTCTGATTACGTTAGTGAACATGCGGCGTATGTTGAACTATGAGCGTTGAGTCTTAACCATAGCTCAACATAGGCTCTAATCCCCCGACTCTTGACTTAGGTTTTGATAGTAGTTGACCCTATTTGATTGGTATAAGCATGGTGGACCGACCTAATACCCTAGACTTTTATTCCATAGTTCAATCCTCGATTTATTCCATCTTCTGTAGTCTATTCTTTAGTTTAATTAATTCCTTCCTGATTTCATCTGGAGTAGCTGAATTGGTTGAATATTGATTTAGAAACTCTGTCTCCCTGTGGATTCGACCCTGCTTCCACCGACTACCTAGTTAGAGGTCCGTAGGTTTATTTTTGATTAGGCGATACGACTAAAACCTATCACCTAACCAAAAGAAGGGAGCAAATACAGATGAAAAGGAAATGTTTGACTATTTAATTACAAATATTACAAGATAAGTCAATTAGGCTATCATCGGAGGGCAAAAACGGAGGACTGCAGTCAGTTCAGCACAGGCTCCCAGCTCATCCACCTCAGCAGCTCAGACAGGAGTCACAAGAAGACTGAGGCGAAGCGTGAGATAGCCGCCCGAGTTCCTATTGCTTAGGAACAGAGCTGCCATCTCTCGCAGAGCTCCCATCAGCTTGTTGCTCTGAAGACTCTCCCTTTGGAGGCAGAGAGTAGAGCAGCTCCAAGTCTCTGAGCTCCTGGGTAGCATGAGGTCGCATGTGCACCTCACTGGCGTAGGCCTCCTCGAAAGCATCCCAGTTGAAAGAGGGCTGCTGATGCCAGAGGACTCTACGGACCGCAACTTTGCAATCCTCCCAGTACTTGTTCCCGAACGTCTCCTCCATCTGCGCCGCCCGGGCTGTCTCCTCAGCAAGCAGCTGGGCCTCTTTCTGCTTCAGAGCTTACTCATCCTCCTTAACCTGCTGAGCCTCCCTCTCTGAAAGCAGCTTGGAGAACTCTGCCCCTAGCTCCTCCTCCCTCAGTCTCAGAGCCTCCTCAGCCTCCTTGGCTTGCAGAGCCAACTTAGCAGAGCAGCCTTCATGCTCAGCCTGTACAGCAGAGAGCTGACCCTTGAGCTGCTCCTGCTCCTTCAACGCTGCCTGCAGCCTGGCCTCGGAGGTCTTCAGCTTAGTCTCCGTCACTGAAGCGCGAGACAACGCCTCACTAAGATGGGAAGAGAGCCTAGAGTGCTCAGCCGCGATAGCCTCTGATTGCATCGCCTGACCCTCCATGCGTTGGTTGGCAGTCTGCAGGGTGTCCCGCTCCACAATCAGAGCATCCCTCTCCTCCTCAGTTTCGCGGCAGGTAGACACAATCAGAGAGTTCTGAGCCTTCAGCTTGGCGTACTCTTGACTCTGCTGTGCTACCTGAGCCTTAAGTTGTTGCAGTTCAGGGAGATCTGCCTCATGTCTACCCAGCCCTACAGCATGGCAGAACTCCCCAATGAAGGCGCCAGCCCGCGCAGCCTATATTCAAAAGGAAGACAGATCAGATTAACCACAAAAATACCACAATCTGCCGAGGCAGAAAAGTTGAAGAACTCACCAGAGGAACATCCTGGACGACGTAATCCCCAGAAAAGCGACTGGCCAGGAGCTTCAGCCACTCACTGGGGTCAGGGAAGGCCACAGACATCTGCTCCTGCCCCTGAGCCTCTTGCTGGTCATCCGCCCATCCCCTCTGGAGAGAACTTGAGCCGAAGGAAAGACCAGTAAGTTCCACAGAAGGGAAAAGGCCTGAACTGAGGTCGGGTAAGGGGTACGCACCTTTGATGACCTGCTCCTCCTCGACATCTATGATCTGAAGGGGGTCAGCAGGGAGTCGAACCTTTTTCTGAGGGGGAGCTCCCTCCTCACTCTGCCTCTCAGAGGGCCTCTTCTAGGAATACGAAGAGACCTCATACTCAGCTACAGGCTTCTGAGCAACCTCTGCAGGAGACTTAAGCTGGCCCGCAGTTGGAGCAGAGGTCTGAAGAGCCTCAGCAGACTGCGCCTTCTTGGCCCGCAACTGCTGCTGAAGAAAAGCCTAGGTAACAAGGTCGTCATCAAAATGGGGCGCAGATCGATTTGAAAATTGTATGACAGAAGAAAAGAAAAGAAAGCACTAACCAAGCGCGCCAACTGCTCAGGAGTAGGAGCAAGGACCTGCTTGAAACCTCTGGGAGGAGGAGGGCAACCTTCCTTCCAGGCGGAGTAGGCTTTTGAATAAGGGGGAGTAGACTTCTGAACAGGGGGAGACACGACAGTCTCCACCACTGGGATAGAAGCAGAACTCTGCCGCTCCACCCTATCATGTTGGAGAGGCTCCAACACCTCCCCCTGGATGGACTGAGCAGGCGTAGGGATGGCCTGCCCAGTAGGACCTATCAAATCAGAGACAAAGCAGAAAAATCATCAACTCTAAAATGGAGAGAAATCTGTAAGAAAGAGTGGTCTGGGTCTCAAGAAGACACATACCTGATGCAACCTGGCCTTCACTCTGGCCCTCAGCAATCTGAGTCGTGACAGTCTGAGCAGTCTCTGCCTCAGTCCTGTCAAACTCCGTCATCGCTTGGTGAGAAACCTGACCAGCTTCATCAGACTGGGCAGAACCATCCATTGGAGTGGGTTCTTTCTCAGCCTTGTCCAACTCGGTCATCGCTTGGTCAGGCCCTCCCATGGGCACATCCTCCACCAAAGGTGGTTCTGAAAGTAAGCAGAAAAGGTGAGAAGTCTACAGCAGAGTGCACACAAGCAGAAAGAACAGATTGATCATCGTAAATAGTACCTGGTTGCACAGGAGGAAACTGTTGCTGGGGTTCAACAACCAGAACGGTCCCTTGCAGAGTGCTGGCTCCCCCTGCATCATCATCATCGTCGTCGTCTTCCGGCACATGCACAGCACGCCGGGAACGTCGGGTCTGCAAAGGAACAGTCGTCGCCTCCTCCTCATCACCAGACTCAATCTCGGTGACAGTGGCAGAAGGGCCCCCTTGCGGCCGAGACACCCCGGTAAACCTATCTACAAGCTCCGGGCGCTTGGTCCGAAGGGAAGGATGGTCCAAGGGAGTAGTGTTAATCTCCCTGATAAAATCAGGGACGGTGTAGGTCCCTGGATTTGGTATCGGACGATACCTCCGGCACACCGAAGACTGACTCAGACCCAGCTCCCAAGGGATGGCAGACCCCAGAGTCTTTGCAAAAATCAGAATATTCATCAACAACTACTAGTCAGACAACAGACAGAAAATAATGGAAAGGGGCAGAGCATGTTCACGAGCTCAAGACCCACCCTTAATCAGAGCACGAACAAACTTTCTGCACGGAGATGCAGAACAGTACAAACAATGAATGCCAGGGGGCACAGCAGAAAAGAAAATGAAAACGTCAAAGATAAGGGCTGGCAGAACACTTACCAGTAGCATAGTCGGGTGACAGCTTGCCTATCCTCAGGAAGGCATTCTGACACATCACATAGTGATGCGGCAGCCAATACTTGGGAAGAACCTGCTTCCCAGCAGTAGGCTTGGATTTGGACTTGAAGTAGTAGTAGGTTACCCTCTCGTCCCAGTTCAGCACATGAGGGTCCATCTGCTTCTGAAAGTCAGGCGCCATAGGGCGCAGAGGAGCCTTAAATTGATAATGGTGCCCCTCATCTGTCGGTACCCTAACGAAGACGAAACTATCCCGCCAATCCTTTAGAGTGAGATCAACAGGATAGACCGTCAGATGGTTGGTTCGTACCGAACCTGTGAAGTAGCCGTACTCCCCCCTGCCTCTTAAAGTAGAACAGACACTTGAAAAGGTTCATGGTTAGGGGGAAGTCTAGAGCTTCACAGACCCAAATGAACCCCAGAACCTTCTTCAGAGACTGGGGATTAACCTGGCAGAGCGCCATCTTATACTCGCAGAGAACCCACTCCAAAAACCAGTGGATTGGAAATTAAGCCCAAACTCCAACTGCTTGAAATAAACAGCAGTGTACCCCTCTGGTACATCTGCCAAGCTCTGACCCTCCTTGGGAAGTACTACCCAAGATCCGCGAAGCGGCTTGATCTCCGCAGCAATCTCAAGGTAATACGCAGCATGCGCCCGTTTGAACGCATCTGCAGATTTCTTCGCCAAGTAAGGCTTGCCCTTGCTGTCATAAAGGGCAGTAAGCCGCATCTCATAATCACTGTAGTCCCATTTGTGTAATTAATACCCCGATTTTTAACCATATTTTATTATTAAGTAATTAAGATTATTAACTTAAATGTGAGTTTATTATTTTCATAAATAGGTTTTAAGATTTCTTATTAGATCTTTAAATGATTTTAAGTACTAATTATATTAATATTATTGGAATTGAAATTGTATTCTTATGGGTCATTAGAAACCTTAGAGCCATTCCAATTTAGAGTTTACAATCCAAGTTCAAGCCCAAACCCAAAAACTATTTCAACCCAAAACAAAAATCAGAAAAAAAAAAAAGGAAAAAGGAAAAGAAAATCACCATCTTCTTCCACCTCCTGCTTCCCTTCTTCTTCACTTTCTTCTTCACTATTGGAGTACACAAGAGGCAATGGAATTAGCTACATGAAAATCTGTATTTAGATAAGAATGAAGATGATTTTCAGATAAGTACAACAAATCAGACAAACCCATTTAAAGATAAACATCTTCAACCTCATCTTCATCTTCCTCATGCTTATCCATTAGGAGGAGGAACTCAATTTGAACTTGAACACCTCCAAAACTCTATAAATAGAGCATCCTTCAATCAAACTCATTAAGAAATCTGATTTCTAATTCTCTAAGAAATCCAAGCATCCTTCTTCTTACTTAATTCCTCCATTTTCAAGTTTCACCATTAAAGAGGTAAAATCAAACCTTCCATAACCACCACCACCTCGTGCCACCACCTCGACACCCTTTTGCGCACCTCCACAGAACCACCAACCACCTTCCCCTTTGCGTTACAGCCACGCAGCACCACCTCCTCTGCTTCCCGTCTTCTCGCTGCTGCCCAGTTTCCCCCTTCCCCTGCTTCGTTGCTGGCTGCTGCACCGCAGCATTAACCTCGCCGGAATATTCCGGCCACCCAGAAGCCGCCAGCCCACCACAGCCACTACGCCACCCAGCTCTGCCTCATTCCTCCTCTCCTTCCTGCTTCCGTTTTGGTTCAAAGAAGGAACCAAGTTCCTGTTTCTTAATCAGTAACTTGGGTATTGAAATAACTAAAGTCAAAGTTGACTTTTACAAGGTATAAAGCCCATTTAACCATTTGTTTATTAATAGTCCAATTAGTGTTATAAATCATTTTAGAAAAATCAGTTTATGAAATTATTATTAATTATATATGAAAATGACATTTCAAATATATATTGAGTTTTAAGAATAATGAGGTTTTAAATAAATATTTTCGAAAATGGGTCATTAAGGAAAAGTCGTGATTAGTTGAGTGGATTCTAATTGATATTTTATTGATGTTTATGGGGCGATAAACGGAATGTGGGAATTCGAAAGGTGTATGGATGGCGTTCTTGGAGTTATGACGGTATTATGGATTTGAGCGGTTAAGGTAACCTTTATGTCCAGCATTAGACTACGTGCCCGTATGTGAAAATGTGAATTTATAATGTGATTATATGAACCTCCATATAACGAATTACGAAATTTATGTTATATACAATATATTAATGATAATACGTAGAGTTTATTGAATATATTATATTATGTAATTCATGATGCATGTAAATTATGAAATCAATGTTGTTGTATTTGAGCTAATTATTAGGATGATATGATAAGTTATTATTTTATTATATGAAATCATGATATTTATTAAAAGGGCAAGATATATATGTTGTTATGAATTCATGCAATTTAAATGATTAATATATGCAATGAATAGTGGTTTATGTATGTTCATGTTATATGTCATTCGAGTAAAATCATGTTTAAAATAAGTTAAAGTAATTTATAGTATGATCGATCCATGACTCATACTCACGTAAGTAAAGTATATTTGAGTTAATTTATAACGTGAATAAGTGAATAATGTATGAAAGTATGATTTTACGTGACCAGTATGACTTATACGGCTTTATCCATGTTTATATAAAAGTCGAGGTTAATGTGAGTTATTTATCTAATTATTGTTCACATAATTATTTAATGTTTAAGTAAAGAATATCGGTTATGAGGTATGTGATACATGTTTATGTGATTTCGTAAATATATATAATTAATACTTTTATTACAAGACTCAAGACTCATGACTCATGACTCATGTGTATTAAATGAAGTATGTTATTTCATGCTGTTATCAATGAGTTACATGCTTATATGATTGTGTGAATGGATTAAGTATGTTACTTTATGAATCATGGGACGACGTTATACTTTATGAATGATGGAACTATGAACGCTTCATAATCCAATGTTACCATGAATGACGAATACTGTTTACGATATGATTTTACTACCTATATAAAGGTAGAGCTGAGCTGAATGATTAAAGTATACTGAATATCACTGATGGATATTAAAAGTTATGAAACATGATAAGTTCAAGTGAAAGAACTGGTTTGTTAGCTGTATATATATACTGACTGACTGATGGTCGTGCACGTACCGAGCTGTTTACTGTTACTGGGGCACTGGGCCGCTACTGTTATTACCGATGAGCACTGGCTCTTTTACTGGGGCACTGGCCCGTTGTGGGAGACGTCCCACCAGCTGAAATACTGTCCAACAACCAGTATAAAACTGATTAAAAAGGAATTATGGATTATTATGAATCATACTGTAATCATAAATGATTGAATTATTCTTTCCTTCTGTTTAAAGTTTGAAGTTACATTTTAAACGTGATGGATTTACTCAATGTTCATTCTTAATTGTTCATGACACGTGCCTTAAAGTAATTAACGTAATTATAGATGCATGACGATAATTTCTTACATGATTTAGCTTCCAAGTTCTACACAGATTACATATATTCTTATGAAGTATGAAAGTGTCCGTTAACATGATTGCATGTATCGTATGAACGTGAGTGTTATATGTCAAGTATGATTTATATGGCAAATATGATTATTGTATTATTTCAAGGAAATATGATTTACATGTGCAGTATGTGTCTGCTTCATCTTCTAGAAATATATGCTTGAAAATACAAATGTTTTCGAACTAAAACTGTTTTTACGGGCTGGAGTAAAGTTACGAGTTTTCCACTCATTTTGGAATGTTTTCTGTCTTTTCTTGTTTCTCTATTTTTCTTCTGAACGAAGCTTAGGTTATGAAAGAGGGATGGAGATGGATCTGGAAAAAGCAAATGCTTGGGATGGATTTCAAGAAATGAGATGAAGGAAGTATTTAAGGTCTTGGTTGTAATTATGAGATCATGAGCTTTTGTAAGAATATTATATTATTGGTGGGCCATAACCCACAAGTTTAAGGAAACGCTTCCGCAAATCTTGTGATTAGTTATAATTAATGGTGATTAATTAAGGCACCCGTTTTCGGGGCGTTACAATTTGACTGTGGGCACAGTAGGCTTGAACTTATAGTTGGGAGGGAACCTGTTGGTTTCAGGACCCAACAGCTCCTTGCGTAAGCCGTTCCAGGGGTCAAAGACCTCCCATTCCTCTGGAACCACCTCGTCCTTACACCGAGGCAGATCCAATTTCAAAAACGGAGACTGAGTATCCATCGGGTAAGGCTCATCCGGCTCAGATGAAGAGGTAGATACCACACCCTTCCCACGGGAGGCGGCAGACTGAGAAGTAGACATTCTGCACAACACAAGAAGCAGAAGGCAATACATCAGACTTGAAGTCACAACACAAGACAGTCTGGCACCTCATACCTACAGACTAAACTACCAGACTGGGGGGCAAGGATATGTATGGTATGTGAAGATCAGAGATAGACAAGAAATAGGATATTTTCTTGCTTTTCTTGCAAAAAGATACATGCAAAGTAGTCTGGCACCTCAGACCTACAGACTGAACTACCAAACTGGGGGGCAAGGATATGTATGGTATGTGAAGATCAAAGATAGCCAAGAAATAGGATATTTTCTTGCAAATAACACAAACAAAACAATGAAGGCACATCACAGATCTACAGCCCAGCAAATAAAGAGGATAGCAGGGTAAACAAAGCAAACCCTAAAAATCCCACATACAACAGTAGACCAGAGCTCAGCTGAAGAAGCAGAGCAGAGCCTACCACCCAGAACAGAGCCCAGCTGAAGAAGCAGAGCAGAGCCTACCATCCAGAGCGGCAGAACGGAAATGAAACAACACCAAACAGATCCATGAAACAAGGAAATAAACAATCGCATATGAAGACCAAAGGAAAGAAAACCCTAACCTCAAAAACACGCAAATAAATGCGTGCAGAAGAAAAAAGGGAGAGAAACCCATAAACACAGAGAGGATCACATCCAAACCATCCAAGAAGGAAAAAATCAAAAGTAGATCGTGGAAAAAGAGTTTACCTGGATGGAGAACGGAAGACGCTGAGAAAAGAGAAGACGAAAACCACAAACGCAACAGTATCAACACTTCAAATTGAGCTCCAAACGCAGACAAATCCCAGGAAAATCGAGAGAAATCACTTGAAAATGGCTAGGGCAAAAGGAAATTCTTGGAGAACAACAAGAAAGATCGAGAGCAAAGAGTTCGAAAGAGAAGAGACTGAAAAGTTTCACAAAAGGTCGATTCAGCCTTTAAATAGGCATAATTCGTCCACTCAGCATTAACTTGTCATCATTACATTCCTTGGGAACCCAAAGAGTCACATCAATTTAATTCAAGTCAAAATGAATTAATGACCCTTGCTCAACACCCCAACCAAATGGGCGGGAAAAATGGAAGCATTCTGGAGTTTGTGAAGAGCAACTCCCAGAGAGTCACGTATCAGTCTGCGAAGAGCAGAACGCCAGACCAAAAACAAACGTACCCAGCATATTGCAATCTGCAAATACTGGGTCCGGGGGGCAAATTGTATGGGGTCTGCCCAGCAGACCTCCAGCTGGCAGCAGACCACTGGTCCTGCCACTCCACGTCAGAGCGCCAGGAGCAGAGCAGACCTCCTCAGGCAGACCGCTCCAGACATAACCTCTAGGCTGGAGTTTAATGAAGGCCTTGTTCCACCTTGGCCCACTTCCAAAGAGGCCCACTCACTTTACTAGGTCAGTTGCAAGTCCATGTCTCATATAAATACCCATGCCCATGCATGGGTAAGGTACGTTCAATCAAACACTCACAAAATACTTGCACTTGATACTCTTTTTCTCTCTACTAGAGATCTTGTGCTCAACTTGGACTGACTTAGGCATCGGAGAGGCGATCCTCGGAACCACCCCCGAGGTTTCTCCTTGTTTTGCAGGTGACCACCACCAAGAAGGACGTTTGGGAGCCACGTTCCACCAAGTACCCACCACCACATACAATGTTGCTGTCTTGGACAGAAACATCTCTTATTCCTTTTCCTTTACATTTGCAAAACCATATCATTTAATCATGATTCTAAGTGAGTCTCGTTTTGATATTCAATGTTAAACTTTATGAATTAAATGTATGTTCATATAGCAGTTCATGAGAATACAATTGTTAAATTTGGCCATTGGGCGGGTTGGTCCTGACCCAGCCCTGAACCGATCTGGCGAAAAATCGGTCCGACCCTAAACCGTAAAAAATCAACCTTGAACCGACCTGGCCCGGTCAAGGAACTGGTTCGGTTCAGGTTCATGTTTTCAAATTTCAGAACCGGTCCTAAACCGATCCTAGCCCTGAACCGACCCTGACTCGGCCCGTAAACCAGCCCATTCTTTAACCGGTACTTGAACCGACCCATTCTTAAATTTTTCATTGAACCGCCTCTAAATCGTCACTAAAACCCTATACGATAAATTTAAATCTTAAACCGTAACCTTATACCATGTACCCTGAAACCCTATACCCTAATTAAAATCATTAAAATTATGTGTATTCTTATGAATGACTAGTGGACTGGTGAAGTATAAATCATGATTAAGATTTTGATAAATGAATTATAATATGATTATGATTTATGATCTATGAAATTGGACTATGGTTATGATAAATAAACTTTAAATTATAATTATAATTAATAAACTATAAACTATATTTATGATTATAATTAATAAACTATAATATACGATTATGATTATGATTAATGAGTATTTGTTATTGGGAGTTCCGATTGGTGAAATTTCTATATGAAATTAGTATTTGATTTACTCTATGAGTTATTATTTATAAGAATTATCCTTTTTAAATAATAAAAAAATGATTTTTACTTAAGGTGCATTTCCAATATGAAAAACAAATTGTATTAAAAAAAGTTGTAATAAAAAAATGATATAACCCTGAACTGGCAATGAACCAGCCTTAAACCGACACTAAATCTAGCCCGAATCGACCCGGACCCTGGCACTGAACCGGCACTGAACCGTTCCTGAATCGCCCCCGAATCGGTTCAGGTTCAGAAAAACATAACTTTGACCCAGCCCTGAACCGGCCCGGGGTGATCTTAGGGCTGGGTCAGGGCTATGTTTTTGTGAATCGGCCCGTATACAACCCAGCACTGAACCGGCACAACCCGGCCCGTGGCCATCTCTAACGACGTCTATAAGACTATAACTAATATTAAAAAAAAACCAATTAATAAAAGATAGTGGAGGGAGTTTTATTATTCATCATAATCAAGATTGAAGGAAAGAGTACAAACTACAAACACCCATCAACTTAGTGTACAGTACAAACATAATAATTACCGATCATCGATCCTTAATTTAGCAAAAAAGATGATGAACGTCAACATTTTTTATTAGCAACCATTATAATATAGTAACCTAATAAAGGTTACTCAATGGAAATTAATGACACGACATAATTAAACTTAAACATAATCATAGACATTTGCTCGCAGTGCAAGTGCCACCCCACACGAACGAGCTGAGACGCCTTACCAATGCCATCTGATTAAGTACACACGCTTATACGACTGCGAGGCAAATATTTACAGATTCTGGAACAGCAATCAGATGGATTATAACACGTCGAACCGAGTCCGCGGCATTGGAGTTTCTCATCAATTGCAAATTTTCTGGCCAGTTCTTGCTTGTAATAATAATAATACGGAGCAATAAGCTTGAGTCGTTCTTTTGCAACTTCTTGCATTAAACTTTTCAGAACTCCATCATCAACCTCTTTTGTTTCGCTGATTGGCTGCATCTTCCCCAGCGTAGGAGCTGCAAGTATATGTATGCAAGGGTAATTAATAGCCATCCAGACCGATTTATTTTAGTTAAAATTTAAAAGCTACTTCCTCCGTTTTTTTAATGGCTACACTTCTCATTTCACGGACTCGTAGACAATATTTTGATGAGTGAATAAAAGTGTGTAAGCAAAAGTAGTATGAGAGAGATAGAGAGAAAAAGTTACAAATAAGGGAAAAAGGGAGAAGTGTAGCCATTAATTTTAAACTTCCTATTAAGAAAAGTGTAGTCATTCAAAAAAACGGAGGAAGTACCAAGTATATGCATTATATTATTCACAACAATTAAACTTTTTTTTTTATTATTATTCGGTGAAGATAAGCCACAAGAACAATCTATAAGATAAAAGGGGTACGCGTACCTTTATTAATGACATTTTTGTAAATACTAACAATTTTGATGTTAGCAGCACAACTTTGATACTAGAAGCACGCTTACCCTTTAATAGTAATATCTACTCTTTTACTCTTATATGTACTCTTTTTTTCCAATAAAGACTGTTAGTTGTCAGTTTTCAACTAATCATAGGTTTTTAGCATATATTTATATATGAATATTATATGAGAGAGCGAGTAAGGGACACCCTAAATGTTTACACAATCCTCGATTTAACCACTAATCTAAAGCCTCATTGGTACAAATCTTTATTTCATGATAGTATTGTACTGTATTATGCAACAAAATCTCATGTTATATTAATTAATTATCACACGCATGTAATTATTATATAAGTACATAGTATAATAAAATCAACTATGTGGTAAATAATTAAAACCAAAAAGGAAGCAAAGAGTAGTACCTGAGATAGTTAGCAAGAGGAATGCTAAGAGAGCCAAATGCTTCGCCATGCTTCAACTTTTTTTTTGTATTCTTTTCTGTTTCTTTTTCAATATTGCACCTAAATGAAAGAAAGGAAGAGAAAGGAAGGGAGAAGGTAAAAGATACACTTGGTGTACGCACCTCTACGTACACCAAATGAGTATGAGTTCGTCAAAATGAGTATGAAGCAAAATGAGTACGAGTTGGTCAAAATGAGTACCGAAGCAAAATGAGTATGAGTTAGTCGAAATGAGTACGAAGTAAAATGAGTATGAATATTCAAAATGAGTACGAAGCTAAATGAGTATGAATAATTACCTAAATGAGTATGGGGCCAAATGAGTATAAGTTTTTTAAATGAGTATGCGTTACCTAAATGAGTATAAAGTTAACTGAATAGTCAAATGAGTATAGTTTGTACTGTCAAATGAGTATGAGTTGGGTTTGGTTCTATTTAACTTTTTAATTATGATATTTCTTGACTTATAATATAAGAAATATTCATTTGATTAAATATACTCAAATGATTATAAATGAGTATGAAAATGTCCAAATGAGTATGAAAGTTATTCAAATAAGTATGAGTTGAGTTGGGGTTTTATTTAATTTTTTAATCATGATATTTATTGATTTATAAAATAAGATACTCATTTGAGTTTTATGAACTCATTAATTAAACATGCTAAAATGCTCATAAATGAGTATGAATATGTCCAAATGAGTATGAACGTTGTTCAGATGAGCACGAACTGTACAAATTAGTATGAATTAAATAAAAAAAATTAAATAAAAGTTAAATCAAAAGGGGTATTATTGTTTGATGTAAGGCGTCGAACTCCCGACATCAATGTAATTAGGAAGACGCTGCAACCAACTGGGCTATAAATGCTCTTGTAACTATTAGGGCTCGTTAAATATATGACATTAATAAAGGAAAAGGAGGGAACTAATATTTCCAATGTTTGGTTGATAGGAAAGAAGAGAAAAGGAAGGAAAAGAATATATGCCGTAAGTTTAAAAAAAGAGGAGATTTTCTCTTTGCTCTCAAGTTCCTCCAATTTTGGGAGGAAAGAAAAGAAAAGATTTTCTAGGTTTTCTTTCCAGCAATTTCCTTTCTTTTCCTATCAAATTCTTTGTAATTTTTTTTTATCAAACAAGGAAAAGCCTCCTTTTTCCTTTCCATTCATTACTTTTCCATCCAATTCCTCCCTATCAAACACACTGTAAATCGGCAATAACAAAGTCAATGTTGTAATGTAAGAATGAAAAAAGATAACCCATCGGAGTAGTTGCTAACCTTTCTTTGGTGCTTTCATTCAATACTTAGTTTTGCTCCCAAGTATTGATTTAATTGAAGAAAAAAAAAGAAAAAGATAACTCACCCTCAAGAGCTAAATGATGGTCAACTTCTCTCAGAACTAAAAACCATTCAATTTCAACAAAATCACTGAAACCCAATATCAAAACCTAAAATCCCTATATCCCAATCACTTTCACTTTCACTTTCACTTTCACTTTCATTTTACTCTGAGCTTTGTTTCGTGAACCATCACCGAGAGCACCACCGCTCTATTCATTTTTGTGGTGGTGCTGCCGCCTTCATGTGGCTGCTGCCACCGTCACCGAGTGCTGCTTAACTCCTCTTCCTCTCTATTGGCCTGATGCTTTCTAAATGATTTTGCTCAATTATTCGATGGAGGTAGAATATCTCTTATTCCTTTTCCTTTACATTTGCAGAACCATATCAGTTGATCATGATTCTAATTGAGTCTCATTTTGATTTTCAACGTTAAATTTTATGATTTAATTGTATCTTCATATAGCAGTAAAAAAAAAATTGATAAAAGATAATGGAAGGAGTTTTATTATTGATCATAACCAACATTGAAGGAGAGAGTACAAACACCCATACAACTTAGAAAAGGACAAACACAATAATTACCGATCATCGATCCTTAATTTAACAATAAAGATGATGAACGACAACGTTTTTTATTATTAGCAACCGTTCTAATAGAGTAACCTAAAGGTTACCATCCAAATTAAACTCAATGGAAATTAATGACACGACATAATTAAACTTAAACATAACCATAGACATTTGCTCGCAGTGCAACTGCCACCCAACACGAACGAGCTGAGACGCCTTACCAATGCCATCTTATTAAGTACACGCGTGTAAATGAACGCTTGGCAAATAACTACAGACGTTAGAACAGCAATCAGATGGGTTATAACACCTTGCACCGATTTCGCGGCATTGGAGTTTCTTATCAATTGCAGATTTTCTTGCCAGTTCTTGGTTGTAATAATAATAATACGGAGCAATAAGCTTATAAAGTCGTTCTTTTGCAACTTCTTGCATTAAACTTTTCATAACTCCATCATCAACCTCTTTTGTCTCGCTGAGTGGCTGCATGTTGCCCAACGTAGGAGCTGCAAGTATATATAATATGCATTTGTAATTAAATAACCATGCAGATCAATTCATTCTAGTTAAAAGCTACCGAGTATATGCATTATATTACTCACGCCAAACTAAGCTTTTTTTTATTATTATTGTAGGGAGAAAATAGGCCACAAGAACAATATATATTATATTGAGAGAGCGAGTAAATTAAGAACATCCTAGTTGCTTTACGCAATTCCCAGTTTTAACCGCTAGTCTAAAACCTCATTAGTATAAATTTATTTCATGATAGTAATGTACTATATTATGCAACAAAATCTCATGTTATATTAAGTAATTATCACATGATGTAATTATTATATAAGGACATAGTATAATAAAATCAACTACGTAGTAAATATTTAAAACCAAAAAAGAAGCAAGAGTAGTACCCAAGATAGTTAGCAAGAGGAATACTAAGAGAGCCAAATGCTTCGCCATGCTTCAACTTTTTATTATTTTCTTTTTCTTTTTTAATATTGCACCGAAATGAAAGATGATATTTAAGTTGATGTGGATGACAACTTTGAACACAAGATGTCTTCTATTTATAGTATACATATTCACTTAGATTAATTATTCAGTATGGGATAGATAGACATAGACATGGACAAAGATAATATAATCTATTGTGATTACACATCAAATGACCAATAAAAAGAGTACAACTCAAATAAGAGGATAAGGATCTTATAGTCCAACGCCAAACAAATTTGTGCCATAACTATCATTCACGTGATTCATAACTTCTTCACAACCCAATCATTGTGAGACCAAGATTACAATATTTAATTGATGATCCATCACCCGCTCTACCCAAAAAATAAAAAGGTAAAAAATCGAGTTAAATAGATGATAGACGGGTGGCGGAAAACGTGTGACGGGTGATAAATGGATTAGGGTGAGAAACTTTCATCCATCACCCGACCCATCACCCCCATCACCCATTTTCTTAAATGTCTATCATCGACATGTTTCCATAAATTTAACTCATCTTAATTTGACATGAAGTTAATATATAAATTGTGATTTTGTAAGTTTAATTTACCTTTTCTCGTTCAATTATCTTAAATGGATGATCACCCTGTCAATCCTGTTCACCCGCGGGTGGTGGATGGATGGAATACGGGTGATGATATTACCGGGTGACGGATAGATGGATGGATGAAAGTTGGTCTAACCGGGTGATGGATGCGGATGATGACTCACCCGACCCAAATCCCACCCGTTACATCCCTAGACCACACAAGTTAGCGTCAGAGTATAGCGACAAGTGTAAGATTAACTTATGAAGCAACAAAAAGTTAAACATATATGGATCGGCTACCTTCTTTTTCTGGCAATTATTATCTTAGTGTCCATGGCTACCTTCTATTTGTTAACTATTACACCTTCTTTTTCCGGCAATTAAGTCTCTTTACTCCCCCACATCTAAGCCTCATCAAATTAAACTATGGATTGACTATCTAAGATTCGGCCGCATCAAACATTGTACTCAGGGACTCTTTAGATAAAATTCTGAAGGCAACCACCTCGAAGTTAGGAAAGTCGTATCCTCTCATTGTTGAAGTCATTACTCTACGTAATTACCTTCTCCCAACTAAGAACATGAAGATTTCAAACTTAGTCATTGAAGGAGACAATTTAATAGTTATCAACAACTTGAAAGGAATATACAACACCCCATGGTGCATACAAACTCTAATTGACGAAGACATATTCTCAACGCCTTCAAGTTGACAACGATAACACACATTTTTAGAGAAGCTAACAGCGTAGCCGACTACCTCTTCAAACAAGTACATCATATAACTCAAATAGCTTAGGAGTTTGATGTCCTGACGAATAAAACTTTGTATCACTTTTCATTTTTAGATAGCTCGGATTTCACCCTTAACAACTTGTTTGGATAAATGGAGGAAAACGAACAGAAGAGAAATGGAGGAACAGAAGAGGGGGAAAATTGAAGAATTGATTTTCCCTCCCTCTTTAATGAACCAAATCCTTCACATGTTGGGAAGATTTGGAGGGAAAATGCAAGCTCACTTCCTCCCTCATCTTTCTTTTCTTCCACTTCCCTCCCTTTCCCTCCCCTCCCCTCCCTTTCTCTCCACCATTGTTATCCAAACATATTGTAAAAGAAGGGTAATCTAATGTTTTTCTTTATATCCTTTTAAAACAAAATATAACCTAACCGTCATTTCGATAAAAAAAATAACATGAGAATGTTATATCTGGCTATAAAAGGCATAAATTCTTGAATATTCCCTTTATTTTTTAATTCCATACACAATGGCAAAATATTACATTCTATATATCATCATGCTAATTGATCAATGATTGACTTTTGATGATTACATATAAACAAAAGTCTGTAAGATTGTTATAGACTCGGACAGACTTCAACAGTGGAAGCAGGTCTACTATGAACCTTGCTCGATGAATTCGACTCAATAGAAGCATATTGACAATGGTTTCCATCAATTGTTCTCATAAGGTAGAGAAGTGTAGTTTCAAGCTCTTCTGCACTGCTCCACCCATGGACAGTGGCCTTCACTAGAGATGGGTTGCTGCATATGCGCTCCCACAACGGGAATTTCTTACGGGGCATAACATTGTCCTTTTCTCCAAGCTTCAAACTAGGGCAATAATCACCACCGCCGTCTCCGATATAGATGATCATGTTCTTCCCATTTTCTCCAGAAATATCTTGTATACGTTCAAGAATCATCCCCTATCACAAGTCACAAAATTAAGTACTTTGCTCTGAAATGGCGACAATGCCTCAATAAAAAAAACACTTAATGGTTGTTTGGTTGACATGGTAAAACATGTGATATAGAAATTCCTAGGAATTAAAAAATTGGTGAGTTGTTTGATTGACACTAAAATGGCAAAATGGAGGGATTTGAAATTCCTAGGAATTTCAACTTCCTACAAAATGGAAGAATTTTATTACCTAGGGTCCCCTAGGTAAGTTCCCCCATTGTCAACCAAACACTTTGATTAAGGAACTATTTTCCTATGAATTAGGGAGAATTTCGACTTCCCACTTAAACCAAACGACCACTTAGTGTTTCGCAAAAATATTTAAAAATGGTACTCGACTTATAGAAAAAAGCTGCTTAGAACCGAATTCTTATCCAGAAGTCTATTTCCTTGACAAATACATAATTTTAACTAGAAACTTAAGCAGAAATATAGCTGAAGAAGGAAATGATTTGTGTCACAGCCCAAAGCATTTCCCAACATATTATTACCCACGCCAAATAATGGTTAAAGTGGGTCACTTAGCAAATGGGAAAAGATAGTAGCCTTGATCAGAATATGTCAAGAAGGCCGCCCCAATAAAGATGTCAAGCAATGGCTCTTCCAATGAGGACAAATTTCTAGTTTGACTAAGGTCGTTCTTTTGGACTAGATTAATTGAAAAACGTTTTAGTTCAGTTTAACTTTATTAATTTCAATTTAGTTCGGCTCCTTTTGTCATACAATTTCACTTCAGTTCAAAGCCTAAATCTGAAATAACAAAGCCAATGTTGGAATGTAAGAATGAAAAAGATATGTCGTGGGAGTGGAGGAGATACTAGGATGAGTGTGAATGATACAATTGGTCAAGAGATTTTGAACATTTTACAAAAATTAAAAAAAAAAAGAATCTTAATTCATAAATTTGACTTGCAAGGACAAGATTATGATAGTGAATCAAATATGAAAGGTAACTGCAAGTAGTACAAGTAAACTTTTGGACATCAATTTTAAAGCTTGTTATACTTTGTGTCGTTGTGATGATCTAAACTTGACATTATGGCTAACAATGAGTTAAAGCTAGATTTTTCCATACTTTCTTTTTACCAAGTAGTACTTGGTTTAGTGGAAAGGAGTGTACTCTTCCAACATCAAGGTTAAGGGTTCAATCCCAACTAGGGATACTTTGAGGGTTGGAATTTCCTTTACCCTTCCCCCCTACTCTCAAGTGTCTGGCCTAATAGAACCCGAGCGGGGTCCGGGTCACTTCTTCTTACCAAAAAAAAAGAGTTAAAGCTAGAGACTTTTGGAGTTATACATAGATATGTACGGATTTATGCATGTTATACTTAGTGATGACAGATATTTCAAAACAATGGGGGTGTTTGGCAAATGGTTTTTGGATGGCTTTTTCATTGGCTTTTGGGTGGCTTTTTCATTGGCTTTTGGCTTTTATTTCTGGTCAAACAACCAAAAAAAAGTGTTTGATGAAAAGCCGACTTTTAAGCCAAAAGCTGCTTTTACCAGCTTTTATGGCTGGCTTTTGGCTTTTGCTTTATACTAAACAACCAGCAATAACAACCACTTTTACCAAACACTTTTTTAATAGCCAACATTTATACAACCGGTCAAATAAGCCACTAAAAACAGCCGGGCAAACCAGCCAGAAACCAGACAGCATATAAAGCCATCAGCCAACAGCCAACATCCACCGGCCAATTGCCAAACACCCCCAACGTAAACTTGATTAACTCTCAATTCATTGTCATCTACTTGTTCGAAAAGTGTGTTCGTAGTGTTACATCTACAAGTTGCTTAACGTTATAGATACAAAAAGCTTTACATCAAGTAATGGACCATGACAAACATTCTAAATTAAAGAGTTAAGTTAATTTCTTAGTAACTAATTAGCTTGCTGAATTGCTGATTTTGAGTATTTAATTTCTGTGATCGTTTGATATGAAACACTCTCTGCAATTTGATTAGCAAGCTTTTACAATCAAAGGATATGTTCTCTTGGGTAGTGTCATTATACCCTTGGATAATGTCACCATTGAAATGAATGTTGATCCTATATTTCCCCAAAATTGTAAAATTCAGAAAAGAAAGCACTCTAATAGAAACCCAAGTACTTTATCAGTTGTTCCATTGTCTCCACTATGTCGCAAAGAATTATTTAGAGTTAATCATTTCCTTTCTATTCTTGACGAAGCCACCATTTCTCCTAGAAGGATGTTTGAGTAACATGAAGAATTTAAAACTATCTCTGGTTTATCGTTTACTTCTTAAGGTGTTATGGGGGATATGAGTTCGAACTCTTCTTGTATTCGAATTGAGAATGCACTTAAATGAAGTATAATGGGAAGTCCGATATTGATCAGAATGAATCATGCATGGAATTTAAGTTACATAGAGAAGTTTTGTCATGAGATATAATGGAGCCTACTGCTATTTTAAAGTTTTCGAAAGTCTTACATTGTCTTTCTAATATTGTTATTGTAAAAGAAATTCTTTGAACATTCAAATGAATGTTTGCATCCACCAAAAGTACCACTTTAAAATTGAAACAACTTTAAGTTCTATCTTCAATAGACTATTCACAAGAAAGACTTGAGCTTTGTTTTTTTGGGCTGATGTAAATTAAATGCAATTTAGTTTAGTCCAATTCAGTCTAGTCCAGCTCAACTCCGCTCCGTTTGAGCTTTGTGGGGAATTTCAGTTCAGCGCAATCCAACTCAAAAGGACAGAGCCAATGGGATTAGTGTTGATAGGGATAGATAATGACATTTTAGAGAAGGTAGAGTAGGGTGACGTGGTTGATGAATTTGCTTCTAAAGCTTAACATATTTAACTTAGGAAGTTGAAAAAGTTGTATTGAGACTCTATATCGACATGAAGAAAGTATTTTTAATTTTTTGGTGATTCATTTTTGTAAATGTTGTACGAGTTCATAAAATTAAGGCCCCAAGCCCCAAAAATGTCTAAAACGACCCTCAATACCTTGATAAGAATTATGTAGTGTATGCTTAGAACAAGCTATAATCAAAATTTTGGTTATAAGAATTAAGTGATTTATGATTTTCTTTTTCTTTTTCCTCAACTAGTCTCCCCTCCCCCTCCTTCACCCTTTTTTTTTTCTGCTTTTACTACCAATGGATAGTGGATTAGTGGTATTCTTGTTTTCTGCTTGTTCTTTAGGTGTCAATGATTCTCTTGTTTTAGTTTTTGTGGCTTTTTTTGTTGGTGTAAGCTCTTTCTCAAACACCTTTCATGATGGAAAGGATAGAGCTTTCTTTTGTTTTGTTTGTACTTGTAGCGTGTTAAGCTTTATCTGTACCATTCTTTGGCATTTATATATTTCTATTAATTGCCAAACAAAATCATTTCATAAATTTTGTATCTTTATTTGTTCCTGTCGTCATTTGGCCCAAATGATAACATTTTCCACTATTGCTTTGTTAGTTTCACACACAAGTAGGATAAACAAACTAAATTAAGCAAGATATAAAAATAAAAATACTTCTGGAATCTGTCATACAAAAAATTCTGAGGTCTTCATTTCCCTAATTTTTTACCCACTTAAAGTCATGAAAGTTCATTCCCTAATTTCATATCTACTTGAATAAGTAGCTAGCCACTCCCTACTGACCTGCAGGAGAAACTGAATCCTTTTTGCCACTTTCTGCTCTTCCACTCGCAGCCACTGTAAACTGTAATATCCCAGTCACTGCTCACTACCATCACGGACACTGCTACCATCCTTCTCTTCTCACCTTCACTCTAATCACCCTTATTTCCTGCTGCCAACTTATCTCTCTAACCAGATCTTGTTAAAACAGTGGTGGCAATTAGGTTGTTGTATAAACTGGCAGCAAGAAGATTGAGACCATTCTTTTCAGATTTGGGGGCCGGAGGGAGAAAGGGGGGCGCATGGGAGCTTAGGCATATAAATTTAGCTTATCCTATGATGTTGCTTCAAAAGAGATCAATATACATCCACCGCATTGTAAGATGTGGTTGGATACGGTTTTTCTTCATGGACAGGACTTAAAATGCTTAAAGGCAAGTAATAGTAGCAGCTATGAAAATTATCAGTCCAGATTCTAACACTTGTAAGGCTGGAGCAGTAAAAGAAGATAGAAGTATGGCCAACACAAAGCTCTCCTTAGTTGTTATTCCAATATCGACTGTTTGGCTAATCAAGAATATCATGAAGCACTAGGTGGAACTTAAGGGAGATAATGAACCAATCAAGAGAGATAACCAAACTTATCCTTTTTCATATCAAGTATAATGAATCCTTAGTCCACTAGCATACATGCAAATTGATGTGCTTTTTAACTTCAAAGACACTAAGCAAAAAACGATGCTTTTCAAAACATACGAATTAGTTCCAAGTTCACAAGTCAGAGATTCATTCCATGAAGACGGTCAACAGAACCAATTCCAACAATAAATTAGCATTATCTTCTAGTGGCCCACATAATTTAACAATGTTAAACACACATATCAATTCATCCATTAATGGAGCATTTCTCTAGATTTAGGAAATACGGAAACATGATTGTTATTCTAACATACAATGCAGCAATTACTCTGACATATTAACCCACTTTCAAGATGGGGAGTCTAGTCACTTAAAAAGATTAAGATCTTGTATGAAAATATGCTTCATGGTATAATCCATCGTCAACATCTCTACACAATCTAGCAATTAGAGTTGTTCAAGTAAAACATACCTTGCACATGTTGGAAGGGCATAGGGTACAACCATGAGGAGATAATTTAGAATCATGATATGGCACAATCCTAAGCCTTCCATCATCATCAACAGAAGTCGGGTTTGTTATTATTTCTGTAAAGAACCCGAACAATAGATGTTGTTCCAAAATAGTTTTGATGAAAAATTGATTGGCATCGCTTACTATCTTTAAATCACACCTGAGGCCACATATGTTACACTCATAAGCTTCACAGAATACTTGCAAATCATAAGTTTGACAATAAAATCAAAACCATGAAAAAAACCCAAGTACAATATTATAAGATGACGATTTACCCCATAGAATGAGCAGATTTAATTGCTGAAATAATCTTTGGATGTAATGGCATTTGCTTTAAACACTCTCCAATATCTTCAATTGTTTTCCCTTGTAAGTGAAGCTCCTCCATCATCTTATTCTGTATACAATTTAATATAAAGTTCATTTTTCTAATAATCATAATTAAAGCATCTCCACCATCTTATTCTTTCACCCAGTTGAGGTTAATAGGTTGAGAGGTTTGCTCAAATATCCTAATGTATTATTTCCAAGTAAACGTCCCCGAAAATCTTTGCCAAGGCCTACATGCCTCGTTCAAAAGCCAAGCATTAAACATCTTAGACCTATAAGTGATTGTAAAATTGTCTTAAACCCCTCCTCCCACTGGCTTTCACACAACCAAAGCTTCATCAAAGGAAGGGTCCCAAAGTCAACCTTATGGCAGTTGGCAGCTTCAGAGTCTTTCATTTCATGAATAAAAAGAAAGGGAAAAGTTGTTTCTTTGCCCCCAAAAGTTGACCTTGCAAAAGCCTATGACCAGATGGAATGAAGTTTCGTTGATAAATGTCTACCTTTCGAAAACTTAGATTTCCTCTTGTTGATTATGAATTGCATTTCTAAAGCCTCATCTTCTATCCTTGTTAATAGTAGAAAATCCAAATCTTCCCACCACTCCCAATAAATAGATACCTTGATTAATCGGTGAGGAAAAAGAATGGACCCCTTTGGGTTGGTGCCAAAAGAGTTTATCATCTCCTTTCTGGAGACGATTTACTCCGTTTAGGTGGATGAATAATGGCCTTTAAGGTTCAAGAGATTTTGCAATCCATTTGTGTTGAATTAAGCCAAAAAATTAATGAAGACAAGAGTTGTCTTATTTCTCTAATATACAGATGAGCGCATATCCTTATTCCCGTAATCAATTAATGGTAAGTTGATGTAAGCACAATGAAAATCTAGGGTTTTACCTAGGATCGCTAATCTCACACAATGGACCTAGGAATAAGGAAGTTGAATTTCTAGTTCAGAAGGTTAACAAATTTCATTCCAACCTCAACCCTTAACGATCTTGATGAGGGAAAAAGAGATTGCGTTAAGTGTCTAAGGAGATAAGCTTTCATCTAAAGACCATAGGAGGTCTCAATATTAAGAGCCACACAGGATTCTCAATAAAGTCCTTACGACCAAACTCGGACGGAAATTATGTCAAGGAAGCCCTAATTTAGCTAAAAGTTGTATTAACTAAGAATATGTCCACAACCACCATGTTACAAAAGTGTGGGAATTCTGGGAAATATGTTGGGAAAAATTAGCTTCAATTGCAAGTGAAACCTAGGAAATGGGAAGGGGTCTTTGTTTTTGCTTGCTGATTGGAAATTGGGAATTTAAGGAGTCTTGTAGTAGTCCTTTCACAAGGGAGGAGTTAGAACCCAGAGTGATAGATTGTTTCTCCTAGAAAGAATGGCATTTTCAACATATGTCCATCACCATGCCTCCTCTTAAAATAGATCGAATCAATAGCTTGTGTTGATCATCTTCGAATAACCCCAATTATCCCTTCTCAATTTGTGGTTAACAACCAATTCTAAATGACCATTGCCTGTCTTAATGAACTTGGCACAGATCACAACCAAGTACGTGAGCTTTTTGACTTTATAGAGGAGATCACCCTATGAAGGTTTTCATTTCTTATGTGGCTATTCTTGGGGGAGCATATCCCAAGGAGAAGGAATTCTCTTTACCTGCCAAATTATCCTTGACCCCTTACATACCATCTGCTCTACTAACATTAAAAACCTAAACCATGCCATTAGCGAATGTCACTAGCTTCCCAAATTTAGAATCACACTTCCTTAATGCGCTCTTTGATGGCGGGTATGTAAATCATGGCTTAAATCAGCTCTTATGCATCATATAAAGGAGCAAGGCCTCCCATGGAACACCATCTTCGTTTGCCTCGAAATATTGTATAGAGAAACATACAAGTCTTTGACGGAGTAGACCTCCCTCCCCAGTCAATCACAATTAAAAGAGGGTTCTTTGGGTCGTGGAAATTAGTCTCATCCCAGGCTATCCCCAAATACAACACCCTCCTCCATCCAATCATCGAATGTCCAGATGATCCTAATTGGTTCCATGAGAACGTCGATGTCTCTTTCCCTACGGGTCACACGAGTAACTGTTATTATGACAATTCAGAAATATTCCTCAGAGCAAAGGTTTCAGACATTCTAAAAGGGCTGAAAATGGGAAAAAGACAATACATAGAACATATCATCCTAACTCGGGACAGTAAAACAGCAATTCAACTACTCCATCGCGACAGTAAACAAAGATGCATATATCAATGTGCAAAATGAATGCAGGGTATCTCCTTCAATCCAATAAGGCTGTAAATAAAAATCAACTTGCAAATATTTTGGTGAAATCATGTAGGAAGCTCAGCCTTGTTCTCTCCCCCTAGTTACTGTGAATTTTGGATTGTGATAGGCTCTAATTATAAAAGTACCCTTTTCAACCCAACAAACAAAATCATAAAATTTAAGGTTCACATAAAAACTCATATACTATATTTTTTTATTAAAGATTTAAAGGTACCAAAATTCCCTATTTTGTTAAGGGGAAAAGATGGCACCATCAAACTTATATTAAATCAATAGGAAGTTGGGTGATCAAGAAATGAAATGTGTATTCATGTAAGTAAAATAAAGAAGACATAATATGAAAAGGAAAACTGACCATGAGAGAGTTCCATGGCATAGTGGAAAAGAGGAGATGGAATAAATGAGAGAGACCCATGTGCTTAACCACCCAATTATCGCTATCGCCGTCAATTATTGTTCGATCAAAGTCGAATACCACCATTACTTTCGACATTTTCGTCACCACAAGAGTTCACCTTACTTCGCCGCTGATGAAATTCCAACTTGGCGTTTGCCCATGTTTATATCTTTCCGGGTTCTTTTTCCTATGGAGTTATGCTATGGGCCGAGCAATCGGGCCAAGATTCGCGGGTCGAGTTTATATACTACTATAAACAGAAGGAATGTTTTTTTTCCCACTGTTTTCAAGGTAACTTTTGGTAAATAGTAGGTGGATGTAACTAGAGTTGTCAAAACCTGATCTACTCCATAACTTTGACCTAGGATATGAAACACCCAAATTCGACCCACACTCAATCAGAACTCAACGCATAACTGAATGGCACTCGTTAATGCTTCACCCAAACCCAACTGACACCATACCCGAGCTCAACCTATAATTGAATTGACCCAATAATGGTTGACCCGAACACAACCTACATCCAACCCGAACTCAATCTGTATCCTTACTTGAATTCAACCTGACCTTATCATGATCGACCCCATCATAACTCGATTTGAACTCAACACGACCCGATCATGAACCGACTTGACATAACTCGACCTGACTTCAACCCGATGAATTTGACACATCCTGAGCAGTACCCGACCTGATCATGACTCGACCTGGTCTTAATGCAACTTCTCTAATAACTAAACATGATGAACTTTTATTTTTCCCAAATGTTATGCTAATTTAATATTGAAAAAATTCACAAGAAAGTAACTCGTAAGGACCTATACAAGTCACAAAATAGTAAAGTTGAATCCTACAGGGAATATTCAATAGTTGGAACTTATAAAAGTAAATGGGTATTAGTTGAGCCCTTTCTTGTGATATTTTCCTTTAATATTTTGACTTCTAGTTACATAATCTAAGGTTACTAAAAATTTTGTCTTTATGATAATATAAAATTGTAAGCTATTTATGTTAATGATAAAGAACAACTTATACTTTCTCTGTTTCAAATTAAATGATACGGTTTTCGTTTTGGGGTATTTCAAATTAAATGATACGGTTTTCGTTTTGGGGTGTTTCAAAATAAGTGATACACTTTGGTGATTTACTTTGTTTGGTAAGTTTTAGTATGTGAAATGACTTTTTTGCGATTACTTTTTGAAACATCATTAACATTACTTAAAAAACTTAAGTAAATCAACCTAAATCTACTCCTTTAGATATCTCATGGACCCAATATAATAAACTTTATATTCAATCACTTTTATATATAGACCGACTCCAACATAGCTTTTCATACTTATAATTATAAGTATAGGCCCACATGATTATTTTCAACAAACTCCATTAAAAATCTACCATCATGGTTTAATGTATCTAATCTATATATTACAAAGTGTAGGTCTTTGAAAAAAAAACGTATGAAAAAGTTGTTATCCTTTACGTGTCACCATCCCCCTTTTAATAGTATTATATCCAAAACATTATCATATATTGAGATTTGCAAATATGCATATTCAAATTCCCAAGGTTAAGTATAGAAGGAAGACCCCCAACCACCACTCCACCATACTATTATTGATGTTTTATCAAAAATAATCAAACCAACTAGTAACTACTAATAGAAAACCATATGTGACATGGCGCTAGGACCTTATTTTATGGGCCACGTGTCACTTTGAAAATTCCAATAGCAGCCACGTGTTGTTATTCTCTCTTGTCTTCTACTTCCTCAGTTTTTTTTACTTGCATCATTTCCTATTTTTGGAAGTTGTAGATTACTTCCTCTCTACTTCTCTTCAATCACATGGGTCCCATTTTTCCCTCACTCTATCTCTCTCATCTCCTTAATTCTTGTGCACATCCTCAATGATGCAAGTATAAAAAAAACGGATGAAGTATAAATTAACGCTCTCTTCATGGCATTCTCATTCTCAATTTTCCCTAAAAAAATAACTTAGACCTCTTTCATTCTTGTCTCTTTCTCTCTCATGTCATGCATTCTTTTCATTTTCGAAGGTTATTAATGTAAGGCTAGGTTATTGAAAGCGTTTTCTATAACAAAAACTAATTCAAAGATGATGGAATTATGATGGCAAGTTTGATAATTCGAAGACAATCCCTTCTCCAAAATCGAATGAAGATGGATTTATGGCTATGATTATCACAACATATTACCACGAATACGTGTTTTTCAAGATTTTGTAAGAGCTATTTGAAAATTCGAATTTCATTTTAATTGTTCTTTTCGTTTTTTAAATATATTCTTTTACATTTGTTTTATGTTCATGTAATCCTTATACAATCTCTTATTTTTCGTTTATGTTCATGTAATCCTTGTTTCATAATAACAATATTCACTCATTTCATTTGTTGTATATGTTTTTTATTTATTTTCCTAATAAAAACTCTTATATATCTTCTTTTTTTACTGAATTTTTTGCCAAAAACTGCCATGTAAAATACCCATTTTGTTAATTATAGACATCTTCTATATTCCTGTAAAGTACTGTCATGAAAGACTAATATCTAAGTAACTTGTTGCCATTTTCACAAATTACAATACTAATCTATAGTTTGACCAGTCAAATCATGTTTAATACTACCTCCGTTTTTTTAAATATTTATTTGTTTTTCCGCGCGGACCAAGGAAAAAGTGTAAAAGTAAGAGAAAAGATAGTAAAAGCAAGGAAAAAGGTGGAGAGAAAGAAAGAAAAAGTAGGAGAGAAGTGTAATTAGGTAGGTCAACCTTTCTTTTATGGGAAAAGGTAGAAAGTATACCAATTAAAAAAACACCCCAAAATGGAAAAATGTACATCTTAGAAAAACACGGAGGGAGTATTTTATAAAATTTTTATTCAATTTTACAATATTTTAAAAATATATGATTTTCATATATGACATGGTAATGGGCACGTATTCCGAGACGATATTTAATCGCGTATTTCCGGAAGACTGAAGACGACGTTTTTTTCGAATTTCGAGAATCCCTCCATGGGCACGAATTTCGAGAATCCCTACGAAACGAGTCCAACAAGCCGGATTTTGGGGCACGTACTTCGAAACAAGTTTTTCGGACTGAAGACGATATTTTTTTCGAAAATCGAACACCGTCGTGCACCCTTTATGGGCACAAATTTCGAGAATACCTATGAAACGAGTATCAACAAGCCGGATTTTTAGGCACGTATTTCGAGACATTCTTTTGTGCCCATATAGGACGTACGAGGATGTCCATTTTTCGAAAAAACATTGCCTTTAGTCCAAAAAACCCGTCACGAAGTACGTGCCCGAAAACCCGACTTGTTGGTACACGTTTCGTTAGGATTCTCGAAAGTCGTGCCAATAGAGGACCTATGACGGTGTCTGTTTCCGAAGAAATGGCGTCTACAGTCCGAAAAACCCGTCTCGAAGTATGTGCTCGGAAATCGGGCTTGTTGGTACTCGTTTCGTAGGGATTCTCGAAATTTGTACCCCTATAGATGCACGGTGGTGTGCGTTTTTCGAAAAAACATCGTCTTCAGTCCGAGAAACTCGTCTCGAAATACATGCTCGAAAACCCGGCTTTTTGGTACTCGTTTCGTAGGGATTCTCGAAATTCGTGCAAGGCGGTGTCCATTTTTCGAAAAAACATCGTCTTCAATCCGAAAAACACGATTAAATGTCGTATCGAAATACGTGCCTATTACCATGTCTTATATGAAAAACATATATTTTTAAAATATTGTAGAATTGAATAAAAAATTATAAAATACTAAATATGATTTGACCAGTCAAACTATGAATTAGTAGTGTAATTAGTGAAAATGGCAACAAGTTACTTAAATATTAGTCTTTCATGGCAGTAATTCAGAAGAAAAAAAGACGATGGCTATAATTAACAAAAGGGGTATTTTACATGGCAGTTCTTGGTAGATAATTCTTTTTTATTTATCTAATTTATATTAATTATTACTTATGTTATTTTTTTGTGCTATTTACTTTTGTTGTTCGATTAACTATTTTCATCATCACCATTGATTTAGAATATCATTCCATTGATATGTTTTATTATATTATTTAAAATTAAATACGTGTATTATATCAATCCATTATTTTAGTAAAAAGAAATTATTTGTTGGTAAGTTACACAAACTTTTCTTAATTATTTTAATAAATTAATTTTAAATACATGTGTAATATTTTTTTTGGCACAATCTACGCATTATTTAATAATGTGTTTTTTAATTTAGGCTTTAAAAATGTGGATTAATGATTCATTGGTAAGTTAATTAATTAGGGATAAAAATACGTGTATTATATCAATCCAAATGAATTGCTTTAAAAATGAATTGCTTTAATCTCCTCATAGAATTTTAGTAAAATTCTTTCTTGTCTTTTTAATCAAATTCGATTAAAAAACGTGTACAAAATAAATCGTTATTACAATAATATTTTCATATCAATAGATATTTCAGTGAGGAGTTGAAAAAAACGTGTATACTTCCTCCTTTTTCTTTATGTGAAAGTTTTTTCATGCATTTCAAGGGAGAGATTTAGGGGTGTGAACGAGAAAATTAATCAACTAAATTTTAAGATGACGATTTTGTATTAAAATTTGTCAAAAAATATAGTCGTTTACATCCCTAAATTGCTCTCTTGAAATGCGTGCAAAAAAGTGTCACATTTTTAAAAAAACGGAGCAAGTATAATTGTAATGAGATTCATTTTTAAAATACCTTTTTGGTAGATTTAGGTTATATTTCTGGAAAAAAAAAGCTATATAATCACGGTTTATATGTTCAATATTAGGAAAAATTTCTATGTCATTTTAGAATGAACTTTATTGTCATCTATATTATTAGCCTTATTAATCCCTTATTAACATTTAGAATTACCTTCCTTCTTAAACTATATAACATTATTGTTCTTCAAAGTTTAAGTAGCTGAGTTGTTCTTCAACAGTCTTCTTCAACGACAAGTAGTGGGCGCTTGAATTCAGTCACATCAACCACCTTCATAGCTGTATAGGTCATGCTTAGTCCACGATCCATGATCTTCTCTTGTGCGGTTGAATAGGTCTTGGCAGTTATAGTCCGTTGGACTTTGATGTGCTTCCTAGAATCTAGGAATTAGCTAAAACTGCTCCAACAGCCCAGATTTTTAGCCACGTTATTATGCGTATTTTTCAACTCTTTATTCTCCTGTAAATCCATAACAAACTCAACTAACATTATATGGAAATTTATATTCCATAATATTAGATAGATTAAATCCATACAAAGTAATATATTCAAATACCCTATTTATCCTAAATAACTTAATTTTTGTTAACTCTAAACCAATTCTCCATAAGTTATTTTAGGTCTAATAAAATAAATAAATAATACTTTGTAAATAAATAAATAAATAATTAAATTAAACTAATTCTAAGTAAAAACTACTTTATTTGTCATTATCAAAATAACGAATACAACACTTTTGTTAAAATATTCCAATTATTCTAATAAAAATTATTTTAAATAATATAATTAGAATTTATATTAAATATTTCTATAACAAATTTTGGTAGCAATTATTGGTAAATAGCACAAAAAATCAGTTACTTCCTAAAAGTACGTTAAAGCAAAAAATTAATTGAAATTGGGGAGGAATCCAGTTAAGGTAACAAAAAAATTGGGGAGGATGCCAGATAAGGTAACAAAACAGTTAAGGATTTATAGTAAGTTAATTTGGGGTCAAAACACTCCATTTTAATTTAGTTAAAAATTACCATAAATATTAATTGACCCAAAAAATTGCTAACTATTTAAATTGTGAAACAAGTTTTGGCAAGTTTTTAAAAGAGTGACTGTAATTACATAAATATTTTACTGTGAAGCTAGCTATTAAATAACCATAATTACAAAGATTATATAAAGAATGACCATAATTTAATAATGTCAGCTATTGAAATAAAATTATGAAGCAAGTTTTGACAAGTTTATTATACAAAGATTATACAAATAAAGAATGACCATAATTCGAAAAACAACTATTAAAGTAAGTTTTGACAAGTTTATTATTCAAAGAATGACCATATAAAAAAAAACGCCAACTATATATTGAGGTAAATTGTGAAGCTAGTTTTGGCAAGTTTATTACACAAAGATTATAGTACAAAGAATCATCATAATCACAAAAAAGCCAACATTTGAAGTAAATCGTGACGAAAGTTTTGGCAAGTTTATAAAATTAAGAAATAAATTCGTAAAGTAAGTTTTAGAAACTTTTTTGAAGAATGACCATACATAGTCATCGACCAAAAAAATCAATAGTAAGATATAAGTTTGTAAAGTAAGTTTTGGGAACTATTATGCTCGATTCAGATTTATTTAATATTAAATAAATCAATGCGTAAAATACAAAATACTTCTTACCATTTAATTTCTTTTTCGTCCAACTAATTAATATAAGCAAATTAGATTAATACTTGGTATATAATGTTACTATTACTAAAATATTGTTATTTCTCCTTATTTTTAACTAAGATTGAAATTTTATATTTTATCATACTCTCCCTCAAAAATCTTATATTTGAATCATTTTATAATTATTTAATAATAAATAATTACAAAATCGTGATCATTTAAAATAATTTTACATTAATTTTGAAAATGTTACTTTCCTTAAAAAACAACATTTTCCTAAACTATTGTGATTTGTGTGTTAAATATAAGTTTATTCAAACTAAAAATTTCCATGATACATATCCTATAAAAAGATTAATTTTGAAAAATAATAGAAAATATACTACTCCCTCCGTTTTTTTTGTTTGTCCTACTTTTTTTGTTTGTCCGTTTTTTTTGTTTTACGTTTCCATCTTTCCTTTGGAAAAATTATACTCCCTCCGTCCCACAAAGCTCTATACACTTGATCGGACACGTAGTTTTAGATGATAAGTTGTTGTTTTGTTATCAATTGTATTTTATTAAAAAGGTAGATGTGATAGGTGTTAGTGGGGTATTATCTTATTTGGATGTGAGAAAGTGGTGGGTCATGATTGAAAAGTCAAAAGAATAAAGTAGTAGTGAGTCATGTTCAAAAATAGAAGTGTATAGAGATTTTTGGGATTGATGAAAAAGGAAAATGTATAAAGCTTACCTCTACTTTATCACATTTTGGTCCCACATGTACCTTATAATTTTCTCTTACCTGCTTTAATCATCACATTTTTACAATAAAAATAAGTGGACTCCTTAATTATTGTCTCCACCCACATGCATATGCCATCATCTTTCTTTCCATTTGGAGTTACAGTAAACGGGACAAAGAAAAAGAAACGGAGGGAGTAAACGCATAAGTTAATATAGCATAAAATCAGTAAAATTAGCAAATAAACATAATATAAAATTTACTCAGTTAATTCCTAATATGGCTACACTATTATAAAATGTGATATATTCATAATAATGGTAAGAATCTTGCAAATATCTATTATCAATATCACGATAATCATTGATCAGGGTTTTGATTTAAAAATAAGGAAAAATTGACCAGGATAATCCAAACTATGCCCGTTCAGCCAAGAATAATCCCTACTATAAGCGTTATTCCTGTATAATCCCAACTATTGGGGAGGTTCGCCACAAATAGACCTTGACAGGATGGAAACCTATTTAATAGGTAAAACATGACACGTGTCATGCTCTTAGTGGCTGTTTACAATTTTTTAAATTTTATTTTTAATTTTCAATCCTTACCCCTCCTTTCCCATCCTACCAGAAATCTTCCTCACCACCACCACCACCACCCAGCTCCGACCTCACCACCACCACCCATCTCCGACAACAACCTTCCCCTTGCCGCCACCACCACCCCCAGCCCCAGTCACAACCCTCCCCACATATTATCCGACATATTCTCCCTCAGCCCCCAGCCACCACCACCCCCTAGCCTCCGACAACAACCCTCCAACATATTCTCCCTTCACCACCATTCTCAGCCCCAACCACAACCCTCCGCTCGTCACCAATCGTATCCCCTCCCTGCAAGAAACCAACCACCCCAATTTGACAACCCTGTCCCTTCGAAAACCCTCCCCCGCCACCGCTCCTAGCCCCGTCGAAAACCCTCCCACCACTCCTAGCCGAGAACCCATCCACCTTCAAAAAAAATAATTATTCGCATTGGTTAGGATTTAGATGACGATTTTGGGGGGTGTTAATGATGCTTTTAGGGTGGCTGATGGCCAAAATTAGGGGAGGGGATGGTTGGGAAGGGTTCTTGGAATGGGTGAGGAAGAGGAGGGGAGGGGGTGGCTGACAACCGGAATTAGGGGAGGGGGTGGTTGGGAGGGGTTTTGGGAATGGTTGAGGTAGAGGAGGGAAGGGGTGGCTGATGTGGTGGTGGGAGTAGAAAAAGGAAAAATAAAAGAAAAATAAAATTTTACCTGGTTAACAGGTTTCAAGTCACCTGGGGGTGTTTGTGGCGCACCTCCCTAATAGTTGGAATTATACAGGAATAACCCTTAGTAGAGATTATTCTTGGCGGAACGGACATAGTTTGGATTATTCTGGTCAATTTTTCCTAAAAATAAAGATATTTATCAAAATAAAATTTTCAATATAAAATATTTTTCATTAAATATTGCCTATGATTGACTGAATTTTAGAGTCTAGAATTAGAAAGAAAGTTTTAAAAAAAACATCAATAGAAAAACCATATTAAATGTTAAAATATTATAGGCTTTAGAAATTTTTAACAAAACTTGGAAGGATATATATCATCATATATCATATAGATATTGCCCATCATTGAGTGAATGTTAGAGTCTAAAATTAGCATGAAATCTTTAAAAAAATACATCAATAAAATAAACTATTTTCAATGATAAAATATTATAGGTTTTTGATCCTGTTAACAAAAACTTGTCACGATATAATCATATTGATTATCCCATAAATTGAGCATACTACAAACCAGCTTTGATTACGAAACAAAATTATAAAAAATATGGGATCTTAGTTTTCATCACTCAACCCTAATATATTCCGTAAAATTATGTAGGTACTTGCCATAATTTACATTTTATTTGCATTCAAACTAGTATTTACACTACTTCGTCCAACACGACTCGCACCAGTGATTCCCAAGACCGCCCAGTAAGATAATGAGGGATAAGTTTCATTGTCACTGTAATTTCGTATTTTAGGGAAAGTAGATTATTTGAAATAACTCATTTTAGGAAAATTAGAATATTAGATATCATATCGTTTAAAAAAATAATCAAGTGAATTTTTTATAGTGAAAAAATGATCTTCTCAGTCTAATAAAATTACTATTTTGAGATTATATCTAAACGATTATGATTTTTTATGTGAATATTAAATATTATATATGATTAAATATTTCTCTAAAAAAGTCTTTATTTTTATAAATCATCTATTTGGATTCTCACACGTTGATGATGTGTGGTTAGATATTATTCTTTTATTTTGTTTAAGATCTTGCCCCTAAAATAATAAATACTAGCTTTATTTTCATGCAATACGTGCGTTCAAAACAAATTGTTCTTTATTTACTCAAATAATAATAAGAAAAATATACAAAGTATTATATTCTAATATCATTAACACATACCTTGTATCAATTTTATAAGTGTTAGAAATGTGATGTTTATACTATCAATAGTTGGTTAATTGTAACAAATAATAGCTATAATGTGAACTAATTCTTCCCAAAATTTTAGACATATGGCGTCAAAAAAAAATTGGTGAACTAACTATACGAACCATTGCAATGCTTAATGAAGCAATGTGATGCTTAATGAAGCATTATGATGTTTAGTGAATCATTGTGTATTTTCATTGTGTTGATTCACATTAGATAGAGAAATTGTGGATTTATTTAGTAATTCCATTAATGGTAAAATAGTCTTTTCATATGGACACCATCTTCCTCCCCTCTTGGCTTATGGAATATAAATATGAAGAGTGATCTTTGTTACCATTTCACGTGGTTATAAAAACCATATAATTATGCAAAAATAATTTATATAGCAACATATGGACGAATTAACTATAAAAAACAATTTTACAAAAATTATTTACTATGCTTAGAACAACATAAAGATACATGTTATTATTATATATGTACTCCGTTATAAGAATGGATTACCCACACGGGATAATCTCGAACGCTGAAAGCTTCAAGTTCCATTTGAATACCCCCTCTGTCGAACAACGTCAGAAACCATAAACCACTTGTTTATTTCTTGTCCCGAAACCCGTAATCTCTGGCATCATGCCCAGATTAAAGATTTCTTGGGAACAACAATCTCAGATGCCCCTCTCCACAACGTTTTCACTTTGATTAAAGACCTCAACAAACCCATGGTGGCCAAATTCTTTTTGCTACTATGAGCCTTTAGAAGAAAAGCAATCCAGTCATCTTCCAAAATAATGAAACCTACCATATTGTAATTCCGTCAATGTCTGAATGGAATTTGCGTAATTCCATAGACACTAAGTCATCCTTCCACATTCCCATCCCTTATAGGTCACCAAATTCAATACATGTAGGCTGGAGACCTCCACCCCCCAACGTCGTTAAACTCAATTTCGACGGATCCTCAAATCAAGCCTCTGCTGCTGCTGGCATTGTCCTTCGTTCTTCTTCTGGACAAATTCTCAAAGCCATGGCTTATAAGCTAGGGACTTCTTCACCTTTGATTGTTGAATATACTGCCCTCTATAATGGGCTGATTGAAACCGAAAGTATGAAAATTAAAGATCTTGTCATAGAAGGAGACAACCTCATCATCATAATGTGCTAAAAGGAAAATTCGAGACTCCTTGGTGTATTCAAACACTTATAGATGATATTCGTCACGTACTCACCTATATTCGTTCAACTTCAGGACATCATATCTTCAGAGAAGCAAATTCGGTTGCAGACTACCTTTCCAAGCAAGGACATCACATTACTACAAAAATTCAGACGTTCAATGTCCTTGAAGACCCTATATTTTATCATTTTTCTTTATTAGATAGCTTTGGGTTCAACCTTGAGAGAAAGGTCCCCTAAGATTTTCTTGTACCCCTTTTAAAAAAAAAGTACTCTGTTATAATAAAATAAATAAAATTTAGAGGAGAGAGATAAAAAGATATTAAAAGAGGGAGTCATGTGATGAATATTGGAACAAAGTGAAATAATTATTGCCAAATAAGGTAACTTTATATGATTTGATGTAGTATATTCACTTAGAACTTAGAAGGAAAAACTTCGAAATCATTTACGCAGTTGGTGCTTCCATCTTATTTTATATTGCTAACTATTGCATGATTGAGTTAATAATATACTATTTTTTTGATTGTTTATTAATTCCTACATTACATTGATTGGCTATAGTAATGAAACAACTTTTGGAAAACATGCATCCATTATTAGTTAAATGCAAGTATACTTATTCAACAAAAAGCTTCTTTTTCATGCAAAAGTCCAAAATAATATCAGTATCTTAAACTTTGTTGATGGATAAGGCAACCATTATCACACAACTACAAAAAGGGCCTACGAAACCGGTCCAAAATAGCCAAGGAAACAAGACTATAACAGGTCTACATCTCATAGGTCTCGTTGATTAAGAAACCATATCTTGGAACCGGTTTCCTAGTTTAACCAAGGAAACCAGTTTTGACTCAAAACACATGCCTTAGATCAGTTATAATTTTGAAAATATGCAGGCCTAAGAAACCAGTTTTAGCGCGCCAAAGGTCTCTCTGCTTGAATCAAAGAAACCTGTCACCGGTTTCTTAACACATTTTTTTTAAATGGTGCTGCTGCTGTGCACAATCACTATGTTAATATGCTTGTTGGATGCGTGTGCTGCTGCACATATACCTTAGCTTGCTGCTGTTGTACAATACTTTGTAGATATGTATATAATAAAGTCTCAAACTTGAGTTCGGATTCATTAAGCATAATGTCAATCTAAAGTATTGCTATCAAAAGTATTTCTAACTAAATAACAACGTACAAATCGCACCAAAAAAAATAAAAAATAACAACGTACAACTACGTACTTACGTAGTACTACTAAAAAAAAACAATAGTTATGAACACATTCACAAATCAACTATTTCCTCATCATCTTGTGTTTGCTTGAAAAGATATGTAATCCACATATCCCTTATCTCATCAATCATCTTTTGCGAATAATTTCCAGGAGCTCCGGGAAAGTACTACAAAAAAAATTAATAGAAGAAGTTAAAGATATGATAAAGTTATATATACTAAGCGCGTTAATAGCTTTGCATTTCAAGTTTCCTTTTCTTTCGTAATCATATTAAGATACATGGCTCTGGAGATGCATATATTGGTGAAGAGAATGGATCCTAAATTACACGAATGCATATACTTGCTTATGTCTCTAAGCAAAGCCAACTAATTAGAACATCAAAGGGCCAAATTAGTTCATTTAAAAATTAAACTTTATGATGTTCCTATCATGGTAGTTGTTTTCCTATTCTCATTTGGTGCTTTCAAGTGAGAAAGAAACTTAAATTTTTAACTGTGCAGCATATTCAATTTCAAACAAATTTTCAGTGCATGTCTGTCTTAGTTTTTATGAAACTGCTTACACTTCTGTGTTTCTAATTACTTTGTCAGTAATATCTCCTTACTGTTGCATAAGTTTTATGAAGTGCTTGTATTGTTCAATTATGTTTGATGAGTCACAGTCAACCTTTACATCAGATTCTTATTGTTGTTTTCTCTTTCCAGGCACTCTGTAATCGAGGCACTAACTAAGGATCTTCGTAGTCCACTCAGTCATAACAATTTACCTAGGAGTGGGACTTTTGTTTTTCTTACAAACTATGTTACTCAGATTCGGCCACAAGTACTGGTCCATGTGTCAACTTGGGTACATTGTAAACATCTACATGATTATCCCTAATGAAGTGTCGAAGTATTTCCACATTTGAGTGTCAAGACTGACACGGGTCTTGAGGTAATAACGAGTACGACAAAACATAACTTACATATCACCTGAGTGTAATGTGAGGTTGCATGGAAATGGATGTGGATATGAACAATACAACCAACCATAAGCATAACGATAACACTACAACAAGAGCTTTCGGCACTAGCCACTCTGTATTCATCTTTTAATACCCCTTTAAGAAATTTTTATTTGACTGAAACACTCTTAACTATCAAGAACACAAGCATGTATTAATAAGATGGAATAACTTAGTGGCACATTATAGTCCAAGTGGCAGATCTATTCTTGATCCAGCCTAGGATATTACAACCCCCATCCCGACCCCCTGCTGTTGCTGACAGCCCCCCCCACCCCCACCCCTTATTGTTGCCGTATTCAGCTGTTGCTTTCTAATTGTGAAAGTTAGCTGCTTTTACATTGTTTGTTGTGTCTAGCAGCTTGTTGAAATGTGATTGTGGCAGTGTCGTGGTCGGCTTATTTTGAAGTGTCTAAAATGAAAAATAAGTTAAGATGTGTTCGAATACGCTGAGATAAGCTCATATAAGTTTAATAAGTTATGAAAATAAGTTTCAATAAGTTTGGATAAGTTCAGTTAAATCCAAATCACATGAATAGGACACACTTAAAGCTACTAGTGCAGAAGTCTTTAGTAATTTTGTATTGGGTGGCAAAGAAGTGCTTTGCACTATAGAGCTGAGACTCTATAATATTCTACGATTGGAGGATACTAGGTGGTGGTCTGAATTAGAGTGCCAACTTCAAAGTGAGGGGTTGTAGATGCATTAAAGCATTTTCTATGGTTACTTAGAGCCTTGGAGACTTGCTACACCTGCTGGTTCTACAGATTAATATGGCACTCTTACCCCATTCACGCATTTTGTGTTTTAGTAGCTAAAATACTGTCAAGAATGATTATTGATTATGCACTAGCTAGTTAAACCTTGGATTTGCTAAATAGTTCAATACGTGAGGCAGCCACCAAAGCTCAGGGTTTCAACCGAGTGGGAAGATGGTGAGTCTTGTTCTCAAGGTCTGGACCCCTTTATTTGGAAACTCGTGTAATAACCCACATATTTGAGTATATATATAAATTATCTGATTTAAATGACCTAAGGAATATGAGAGACAGAAATAGAGTGTATACTAATTTAAGTGATTTTGGTGTTTAAATCAATTTACTAGGTGGCACTATAGTTAATAGAGAGTAACTCCACCCTCTTTCTCTTCAAATTCCACAATAAATCAAATGCCAGTAACATTTCTCACTCCCTATTTTCGTTCAACACCCCTTCTTGGCTTTCCATCTCCCTCATCTCATTCTTTATTCCCCTTTCCCTGCTTGTTTCACCATCACCCTCCACTGCCGTCACTTTAGCCAGCAGAAGTCGTCAGTAACGCGATCGACAATAACCAGCGAGTCTCCATCGCCTCCTGCGCTCGGTGTTGCGATGTGGGCTCACAAGCAGTCGTTGATCTCCCCTGTTTTCTCGGTTCGTTGGGCTGCTGAACCTGCTAGTTCAACACCCACCTCTAGCACCCACTCGCTGCCAACGCCCCTCATCCATTCGTTGTATCCCCACCAACCATCATTGACGGTCGTCGTCTCTGACCGCATACTATAGGTAAATCTGTCCCTATTTTTCGCAGGCGGACAACCTTTTTCGTTTAAACAAAATAGTATAATAAAGTTTACGAAATTGTTAGTTATTTTGGTTGATTGATTAGTGTTAGATTTAAGGATTAATAGTGATGATATGAATTTTTCTACTTTACTCAATCTACCTATCTAAATAATCTATTCTAAATGGTTCTTTCTTAGTTATCAAAAAAATTACTATAAACAACAGAGGATAAGCTAATATGGGTTGTGGTTGGTTAATCTTTCACATAAATAGGATTAGAGACTTATATGGTAGTATAGAAGGAAGTGTATCAATAGACGGTTAATATAGAGTTACTTTGAGTTATAGGAGTTTTTCATATCCAATTCAATTGTGTATGAAGTACGTGGTGTTGTGCTGAACATATTGTACTATGATCATTATCAGATTACGTTTAAGTGCTAAGCGAAGACTTTGTGGTGAAAACAGAAATGTAATCAGAGTATGTAACCACACTAATTAGACTAACACCATTGATTGCTTTCGCTGAAAACAAAGACTTAGTAAAATGAAATTAGTTGGTTATGAGTCCATGAAGACACAAAGTTACTTGTGGGTTAGACGTTTTGTGCGATCCTATGCTTATGTATGAGTTAAATTAGAACACATTGCTAAAAGGTTAGTGTTAAATAATATTAATTCAGACTTTCCATATTTGTAGAGCCCGAGTTCGTAGAAGAGGATTTTTAACTTCTCGCTTATGGTTCACGTTAAGGTAAGGGAATTTACCCTTGTGATGGTTGATGTTAATGGTGTGCTGTAAGTTCTCCTAATACTCTCTCTATATTGCTGAAATGGAATGGTACTACATATAGTAGTTGCAGAGTATATTAGAATAAAATGACGTTTCAAGAAAACAAAAACAACTTTGGTTTCAAATCATTTACTTGGTGAAGCAAGTTTTACCGACTAGAGGATATTTAAGGCAAAAAGCCTATTAATAGTTTACGGGGTGGTCTGATCCCCACCTTAGCCATTAGATGCTCCTATCAGGGCGATCCTGGTTTGGAGGTGTGCACATATAAGTCTATGGTCGGAAAGTTCCCTCTAGATCGAGTTGCCCATTTTGGGTGGAGGAAAAACAAAGGTACTTTTCAGCATGAAAACCCAACAAGGTTTGTCAAAACAAAGTAAAAAAAAAGAAGAAGAATTCAAAAGGATTTTTAAAAGCAATTTGTTTTAGTTACTTCCGTTATCTGTCATCTTCTCAGTAATTTATTGATTGTGACTTTATGTTGTCACTGCAGGTGTGCAAGTGATCATTTATTTGGTTTCATGGGATAAAAGGGGAGAGACGCATCGATCTATGAACAAACTCTCTTAAATACTCTTATCAATGTTTTGAGGTATGGGGATGTAAACCCCCATTTGAATGTGATCCACTATAATTTAATCAAGTTATGCATGAAATGAATTACAGTAGTTAAAACCTTGCTTCGCTCTCGGTTCCAACGGCAGAGAGTGGCAGTGATGTCAAAATTACCAGCTGAAAGCTTTGAGACTTTTCTTTTATACGTACATTTTTTAGAAGGTATTCCCATCTCTCAGGCTGGTAGTTGGGGCATTACAACTCGGGGGAAATAAACTCATGGAAACTATACATGTTAAATGCATTCTGAAGATAACAAACAAGTTAAAAAGTTACCTCATCAGGAATACTCGGTCGTCTACTTTCTATAGTCTCGATTATGTAGCGACATACATAATATCCACAATCCTTCGAGCCTATGCTTTGACGAGGACACTGTCATAATAAATTTCAAACCAATCAATATCTTCACATGACCAACTATTTGGATTGAAACACATTGTTAGGTGTAGTGAATTACACTAAGTCACATACTGATAGTTTAATCCACCTAATCTCAGGGTTCCTTTTCATTTTCTTGATATCCTTGCTAGAAACAATGCTGAATTTTTTGATACCCCTAAGAAATCAAGTTACCAAATGAAAAGTGTCTAAGAAGATAATATTTGAATTATTAGTATACATAGATCAGATCACACTTACTCATTGATGATATGGCGTGCAAAATCACGAATCTCATTTTCTACCCCCGCTGGATCAAGCCAAAAAACTAACCCATTCCAAGGACTAATGACAGCTAACATCCAATGCCAACTGTATACAACTTATTAATTAGTTTAGATAACAATGCAATCATATTCGGTAAGTTAAATATAATTTTAAAAGATTCTAAAAGGTAGACTTACTTTTCATTATAAGGTGCAAAAAACAGTTGGTTGCGATTCTTGCCTCCATTGCACCCAAAAACTCGACACAGATAATCAGACCAATATCCTTCTTCCGTTGGGTTCAATGGAGAAAGATAAGAAGGATCACAAAATCCATAAATTCCTGAAATGCCATCCTTGTGACGTTCCTCGCTCAAATACCTTTGCAAATAGTCAAACAGATTAATGAGAATTGTCTTTAAAAAGCATAATTCAAAGGAATAACAAGATACATACTTCATGAAAGTTAATATGTGAGATGATCCTATCTCTTTTTGGTAGCACCAATCCAACAAGTCTTCATAATCAAGTCTAACTTCTTGCTCATTGTAAAACACGTTGTCCGAGATGGATAATATGATGTTTCCACACATCTTTTTCATCCCCATAGCTTGTTTCTTTAAAGCCACTAACAAAATAGAGGTCAACTTCGCACGATCCTCCTGAGTAACGTCATACATTTGAGATCTTGATGGCGATCGTGAGCTAATGCCATTTTTCGGATGCTTAAGAAATTTAAAGAAGACACAAAGAATATGATTAGACTTGAGCAACAAATCCAGAGGAATGAAAGACACTTTGATGCTTCATATGCATAATTTCGTCAAATGGGTGTTTATTAATTTTTTTCATTTTAAATGCGGGGGTGTTTTCGCCCAAAAAGGACATGTATTTGAAATTAATATCATTTTGATCTGCTTAGTTAGGTAAGTGATGTGAAGAACTATGTCAATGGGTTTAAAATGACACTTTGAGTAAAGCGAGAAATGCACTTGGAATTAAGAAACATATATTACAAGAGGGGGTTCGGATATAACTCTCCAAGTGGGAGAGAACTTGACTTTTGTTTCATTCCTTCTTGCATCCCCTATTACAAAATAAACGATAGCAAAACACATCAACAATAAAATCAAATAACATTTTGTTTAGGAAAGGGAACATATATTATGATAGAGAAACAAATATACCTTTGTCTTTGGAAAAACTAAGTGAGCAGGCCAAGAAAGAAATGTTTTACGGGCTTGGCAAACAAAACTGTATTCCTCATGAGGCCACGACAAGGGTGCAATGGGGACAATTTCTTCAGTAATAGAGACTCGGCGATAATCCGTTGACAAAGTGGTGAAGTGATTTATAGTTACTTCCGTTGCCCCTGATATGTACACTTGTCCAATTGCAACAATTTGTGTAACATCCCGTCCTTTAACAGTAAATAAAATAAAGATAAAATAAAATAAAATGAAATAAACTATTAAATAAAGAGTCAACGAAATAGAATAATAATCCCAAGTCAAAATATAATCCTCAAATAAATAAGGAAATGAGGTCCCATACCCTCATTCCACAAAACATACTAAAATCCCAAAAGAACGCATCAATCCATAAATCCAAACTAGAACATAATCCAAAAGATAAGAACATCCATGACAAAACTACTTAAGACCCACTAGAAAGGTGCTCTTAATCTTCTTATCATAGTGCTCATCTACAACTAATAGGACCATGTCCTTCCTCACAGGACCATGTCTCACAGCCCCAGTCCAGACAGTAACGATCCTAAAGTTCCACATCTACAAAGATATACAACAAAAATCCACAATCAGTGGGGAGTAACTAACAGCTCTCCCAGTCCAATCAGGATTCAATTAACAATTTAAAGTATGAAGAATAAAGTCAGGCATACACAATAATCATACAAAGCATAAAGAAAACATACAATATGCGAAGTAGAAGACAATAAGACAAGAGCAACATTAATAATCATCAAAGAAAGGTAAGCATAAATGTTTCCATAAATAGATCGTCAAAGGAAAGAGACTTCAAAATAGTAAGTGAAATAAATAAAGGAAATCGTTAAATAATATAATATGAGTGAGATGAACGCTAGTGACCCGCAGCCCACTTCCTAAGAGTATGTCAGATCGCAACCTCCAAAACGGCCTATGGGTTACGTTCCCTACCGTATGTGTCTAAGAATGGCCAAACTCCCGATACAGGATAATACGCGCAGTACCTCCTAACCTCTCGGACGACAACATATCCTAAGTTTCTCCAATGTAGGGTAGCACCCTGCTCAGTGCCCCCTCACCTCTCGGAGTGCATGTTCAGTATCCTTGGGATAAAATAATCCCTTAGACTACTCAACTCAAAGTAAAACAATTAAACCAAAGAATTCTTCAAAACTTAAATATTCAACAAAAATCAAACATTCTTCAAATATTCTTCAAACCATCAAATACTTCAAATACTTCAAATACTTCAAATAGAAATAAAAATCATAATTCTTCAAATAAATACTTCAAAATCAGTTCTTCAAAATAAATGGAGTAATTAAATCAAATGCTCTTCAAAAACGAGATTTAGAATTATGTATGAAAACTCCTTCAAATCACAATATAAATCCATCAAAGTCGTTATCTGAGTTTGGGTACGAGGTTGGTTATAAATTTAATTATGAATCTTCTCCGTACATAACTCTTGGCGAAATAACGCTAAGGACAGTATTATTCTCCCTCGAGCATTACGACGTCGATAACTCAAATTTATAAAAGTACTAAAGACGGTAACACAAAAAAAACATGCTCTCAAAATTCATGGAAGAATTAAATATAACTTTAATAACATCAAATTAGGCATGCTTGAAATTAATACTCCAAAGAATTAAATAACAAAATAATCACAAGTCATTTAAATCATGTAACTCCACTTATGAACATGCTAAAAACATAAATAACAAATCCATTAAACTCAAATAAAATTCCAGAAATTTAATACTCAAGATAAACCATTTAAAAACATTAAAGAACAATCCCAAAAGCATATACATCATATTATAAGAATTAGGGCATGTTTAGGAGTTAAAAACTACTCAAATAAATTCATTTGCTCCATGAAAATAAATTCCAGCAATATAATACCCAAATAAATCGTGTAAAAACATTTAGGAACAACCCCAAAAAGTATATACATCATGCTATAAAAATTAGGGCATACTTAGAAGTCAAAACCCATCCAAATAAATTCATTCACTTCATGAAAATAAATTCCAGCAATATTAAAAATAAAAAAAAGGCCAAAAGAACATCTAAAAACATGCTAAATCATATTACAAGTGAACATAACAATTCTATCCTCAATTACACTTCAACTAAAACATCAAAATCAATAATTTCATAATTTAAAATAATTACAGCATTAATAAAATAAATAAAATCATGAATTAAACATACTAATCAATGAAGTAAATGAAAAGTTACAACCCTATCATGATACTAATCAATACTAACAATTCTAACATCATAAACAACAATGTTAAGTACTCCAAACATGAGATAAAACAATAAAACAAACCTAACATGAATTCTAATAAAATAATAATACTAACATCGTAGATCTAACATTTAAAACACATCCTATCATGATTCTAATAAAATAATAATACTAACATTGTAGATCTAACATTTAAAACACATCCTAACATGATTCTAATAAAATAATAATACTAACATCGTAGATCTAACATTTAAAACACATCCTAACATGATTCTAACATACTTAAACGATTAATTAAAGACTAAAGTACTAGAAGGGATGTTAGTTACCTCGATCTACCCGAAGAGTAATAAAACCGAAAAAAATAAGAGTAAAGAAATGGCATAGAAAATCGCCACTTGAGAGAAATACCAAGAGAAAATAAAACCCGAACTTGATTCCTTGAACTAATGCTTGAATAAGAATTTTTAAGGTCACTAGGAAGTAGGAAATTGTGAAGAACAAGTGGGAAAACCTTTTCCCCTTTTTTTTGTAATAGGCGTGTGATAGGGGGATTAGGAGGGGTATTTAATTGCTGTAATTTAAGTGTTAGGATAGCAAAATAAGAGAATATGAGTAAGGATAAATAGTGACCAAAATAAGGAGGAAGAATAAGGGAAAAAGGGTTCTCATTGGTGGAAGAGATTCTACCCAAAAATAAAATATGCAAGCTATAAAATTCAAACAAAATCCCCCCTCCAAGACACCCTTGGCCGGCCACCCTAACCCACACAACCAAGTGGGTCGGCCCACTTAAACGGTAAATGGAACCATCAATTAGTTTAGCCCAATTAATATAATAACAAGGCTCAACCAAAAATAAATACTAAGTACTAACACTACAAAAATATAAATAATAATATACTACCTCTATAAAAATATAAAAATTCAAATAATCACAACACATTAATCATAAACATTTAATCACAACAAATAAATATAAACATTCAATACTTAAGAAAATAATAATAAGTTATATATATATATATATATATATATATATATTTAGTTAATCAAATATAAACATATATAATTATACACAACAACACTCAAAATAATTATATATATAAATAAAGAATATAATAAATAAAGGATATAAATAAATATATAAAAAAAAAAAAATAATTAACGTGCGAAATTTCTACTGAAATTACGGGGTGTTACAATCTCCCCTCCTTAAGAAAAGTTTCGTCCTCGAAACTTGAAATAACAAGAAAAGTACCTGGATCGAATAACTCAGGGTACTTAAGTCTCATAGACTCTTCGGTCTCCCATGTAGCCTCCTCGTACTTTTGACTCCTCCAAAGTACTTTGACTAAAGGGATCACCTTCCTCCTCAAGGCACGGTTCGACGATCCAAGATACGAACCGGTCGTTCCTCAAAGGGCAAATTCGGTTCAAGAGAGACTGACTCAACGGTAATGATGTGTGTAGGATCACTACGATACCTCCTCAACTGAGACACATGGAACACATCATGAACTTTAGACAAATCTGGCGGCATAGCCAAACGGTACGCAACCTCCCCAATTCTCTCAAGAATCTCATAGGGACCCACATACTTAGGGCTCAGCTTCCCTCTCTGCCCGAATCTCATCACACCCTTCATCGGGGATACCTTCAGCAAGACTTTATCACCAACAGAATACGAAATAGGCTTGCGGCGAAGATCGGCATATGACTTCTGTCTATCCAGAGCAGCTTTCATCTTTGCCTGAATCACCTTAATCTGCTCCACCGTATCCTGAATCAATTCTGGCCCCAAAACCAAAGAATCACTGATGTCGCTCCAACAAGTAGGACTACGACACTTACGACCATAAAGGGCCTCATAGGGAGCCATCTGAATGCTGGCATGGTAGCTATTATTGTAGAAGAACTCTACTAAGCTCAACGATTTAAGCCAAGACTGCTGAAATTCCAGAGCACAAGCACGGAGCATGTCCTCCAAAGTCTGAATAGTCCTCTCCGTCTGTCCATCAGTAGTAGCAGCATGAAAAGCGGTACTCAACTTCAACTTGGTACCAAATGCCTCTTGCAAAGCAACCCAAAAGTGAGACAGAAATCTTGGATCTCGATCAGAGACAATATCCTTCAGAATACCATGCATACGGATGATCTCATTAGCATAAGCTTCAGCCAGTTCTTCCATAGACCAAGTATTTTTCATAGGGATGAAACGAGCTACCTTGGTCAATCTGTCCACAATCACCCATACAACATTCTTACCACTAGAGGTTCTCGGAAGACCCATTACAAAGTCCATCGAGATAGAGTCAAACTTCCATGCAGGGATCGGTAAAGGTTGTAACAAACCACCCGGCCTTTGATGTTCAATCTTTATCTTCTGACAAACCAAGCACCTAGCCACAAACTCGGCCACTTCCCTCTTCATATTCGGCCACCAAAAGTTGACCTTAAGGTCCTTATAGAGCTTATCTCCCCCAAGATGAACAAAATAGGGAGTACAATGAGCTTCTTCGAGGATCTTCTTCTTAACACTCGGATCATTAGGCACACACCAACGGCCCATGAATTTCATATCACCATCGGGACCTATCTCAAAACTTTCAGCTCGTCCCTGTGCCTTAGCAGCACGAATCCTTTCTAGCGTCGGATCCTCCTTTTGCTTACTCCTCAATTCTAGGAACAAGTCAGGTTCAACACTCACGGAACAAAGGGTAGAAACAGACCCTTGAGGTACCACCTCAATCTCGAGCTTTCGGAACTCCTCACACAAATCCTTAGGCAGGACTCTAGCAGCACTAAGAGAGTGTTTAGTCTTCCGACTAAGAGCATCATCAGCAACCACATTAGCCTTTCCCTCGTGATAATCGAGCCTCAGATCATAGTCTTTAATCAACTCCAACCACCTTCTCTGCCTCAAATTCAGCTCACGTTGAGTGAAGATGTACTTCAGACTCTTGTGATCAGTAAATACCTTGCACGGAACCCTATATAAGTAGTGTCGCCAAATCTTAAGAGCAAACACTACAGCAGCCAACTCAAGATCATGAGTAGGGTAGTTCCTCTCGTGCACCTTCAGTTGTCTTGAAGCGTAAGCCAGAACCTTCCCTTGTTGCATCAGAACACAACCCAAACCATGCTTAGATGCATCACTAAATACCTCAAACTCAACCCCTTCAGTAGGCAAAGTCAGAACTGGAGCAGTAGTGAGGCGTTTCTTTAACTCCTGAAAAGCTTCTTCACACTCAGCTGCCCACACAAACTTGCTTTCTTTCCTCATCAGCTTGGTCAACGGCTGTGCTATCTTGGAGAAATCTTGGACAAATCTCCAATAGTAACCAACAAGACCTAGGAAACTCCGGATCTCAGACATATTCTTCGGACTTTTCCACTCTATGACAGCCTTGATCTTAGAAGGATCTACCATAACACCATCCTTATTGATCACATGGCCTAGAAAAGATACCTCCATCAACCAGAATTCACACTTGGAGAACTTCGCAAACCATTTCTGTTTCCTCAGAATGTCGAGGATTATCCTCAAGTGCTTCTCATGCTCCTCCTCATTCTTAGAGTAAACGAGGATACCATCGATGAACACTACAACACACGTGTCCAAGTACTCATGAAAAGAACGGTTCATTTGATCCATGAACACAGCAGACACATTTGTGAGTCCAAAAGGCATGATGATGAACTCATAGTGCCCATATCTTGTTCGGAAAGCAGTCTTAGGGATGTCTTCTTTCTTCACTGGAATCTGATGGTAACCTGATCTCAAGTCAATCTTAGAAAAGACTCCAGCACCCTTTAACTGATCAAGCAAATCCTCTATTCGGGGCAACGTATACTTATTCTTGATCATCCCTTTATTAAGCTCACGATAATCAATACACAAGCGCATACTCCCATCTTTCTTCTTGACATACAGAACAGGACCACCCCATGGAGATACACTTGGCCTTATGAAGCCCTTATCAATCAACTCTTGCAACTGAGCCTTTAGCTCTTGCAGTTCAGACGACGCCATTCTATACGGAGCCTTCGATAAAGGAGCGGTACTATGCATAAGATCGATGCCAAACTCGACATCTCTCTCTGGAGTGATGCCAGGCAACTCCTCAGGAAATACATCCGGATATTCACGGACTACAGGGATATCCTCCATTTTCACTTCTTGGGACAGATCTTTAACCATGCATAGGAACACTTGTTCCCCTTTCTGACGAAGCTTTTGCATTTTCATGGCAGATACGATCTCTATCCCCTTCTTCAGAACAACTCCCCTATAAGAGACACGCTTGCCGCAAGGACTACGAAGCGTCACCTTCTGATCACGGCAGTGAATCTGAGCATGGTACTTAGATAACCAGTCCATACCTAGGATGACGTCGAACTTGGACATGGAAAACTCCTTAAGATCAACAGGAAGATTATTACCCATGAGAGAAATAGGTACGTCACGGTACTCGGCACGGCAAGGATAGCTTTCGCAGAAGGAAGAGAAATGAGAGTTCGTAAAGGAGAACTCGAAGATAGGTTGGCCTTCTGAATAAAAGAAGTCGACACAAACGACACCGTAGCACCAAAATAAAATAACACACAAGCTGGTATAGAATTAACAAGGAAAGTACCAGTAATAACATCAGGGTGAGCATCAGCATCGGACTGAGTCATGCAGTAAACTCGATTCTTAGGCGGAATAGTAGAACCAGAAGGAACAACAGAAGGATTAGCTCTCGGATTCTTAGGACACTCGAAAGTCTTGTGACCTTCATCTCTACAGTATTAGCATACAACCTTAGAACCATCACAATTCTTCCCCGGATGAAACGGTTTCTCACACCTTCTGCCTTTAGTAGGATCATAGCTCGGTCTAGCACCAGAATTCTGAAATCCACCTCGAGCATTGGGTTCAAACCTCGGCTTCTTTGCAGGAACCGGAGCATAGGAAGTAGCAGGCTTTCTCACAGCAGCAGCCTTAGAAGCCTCCTCCTCTTTGATCGAGGCATGGATGCTAAGTGCTAACTCATAAGCTTCCTGAAACGAAGCAGCTCCCGAGCATAATACATGGGTCCTCACTCTCGGATCCATCTTCTTGATGTACCTCCTTACTCTTTCTACCTCAGTAGGTACAATAGAAGTAGCAAATCTGGCCAACTCAGTGAAACGGTCTGTATACTCCTGGATACCCAAATTTCCCTGAGTCAAGGATAAGAATTCCTCCTGTTTCTGCCAGCGGAGTTCATCAGGATAGAACCTCTCTTTCAACTTAGCAGAGAACTTAGACCACTCAAGACCAGAGCAAGTATCTCTGATTGTGCTCCACCAATTATCGGCTTCCTTCTTCAGATAATAGGAACCGATAGCTACCCTTTCAGCAGCAGGGCAATTAGTAGCAATGAATAGCTTTTCCATCTCCCTTAACCAGTTTTCCAGAACCACAGGGTCAGCAATACCCTCGTAATTCTGCGGCCTATGACGATCAAAACGATCGAAAGCTGACTGTCCAGAAGAGGAACCAGAAGACTTGGTCGCCAAGGAAATGAAAGCACCCTCAAGCGCTCGGCGGCGACGGCGTGCAGCCTCCTTTCGGACACAACGGTTATGGTGTCGCGAATGCATTCTACAAAACAAAAGATCAAGTTTAGACAATAAGGCATACGTTAGTAACTCAAGTGCAGAAAAGATAAAAATAGCTAAGTCAAAATGGTTCCCAAGGCTTTCTTCCTACCCAAGTAACTCTCACTAAGTACTTTACTTGAAGCCTAAGACACTAGTAATCTTAGTTACAATGACTATACATTTCTCATGGAACATGTAGCAACTCAATGAGAGTTTTTAGAACGTTTGGCTTTGATACCAATTGTAACATCCCGTGCTTTAACAGTAAATAAAATAAAGATAAACTAAAATAAAATAAAATAAACTATTAAATAAAGAGTCAGTGGCAGCGGAAATACCACTCGGACGGAAATGTTATTCTAAAACAACGAAATAGAATAATAATCCCAAGTCAAAATATAATCCTCAAATAAATAAGGAAATGAGGTCCCATACCCTCATTCCACAAAACATACTAAAATCCCAAAAGAACGCATCAATCCATAAATCCAAACTAGAACATAATCCAAAAGATAAGAACATCCATGACAAAACTACTTAAGACCCACTAGAAAGGTGCTCTTAATCTTCTTATCATAGTGCTCATCTACAACTAATAGGACCATGTCCTTCCTCACAGGACCATGTCTCACAGCCCCAGTCCAGACAGTAACGATCCTAAAGTTCCACATCTACAAAGATATACAACAAAAATCCACAATCAGTGGGGAGTAACTAACAGCTCTCCCAGTCCAATCAGGATTCAATTAACAATTTAAAGTATGAAGAATAAAGTCAGGCATACACAATAATCATACAAAGCATAAAGAAAACATACAATATGCGAAGTAGAAGACAATAAGACAAGAGCAACATTAATAATCATCAAAGAAAGGTAAGCATAAATGTTTCCATAAATAGATCGTCAAAGGAAAGAGACTTCAAAATAGTAAGTGAAATAAATAAAGGAAATCGTTAAATAATATAATATGAGTGAGATGAACGCTAGTGACCCGCAGCCCACTTCCTAAGAGTATGTCAGATCGCAACCTCCAAAACGGCCTATGGGTTATGTTCCCTACCGTATGTGTCTAAGAATGGCCAAACTCCCGATGAAGGATAATACGCGCAGTACCTCCTGACCTCTCAGACGACAATATATCCTAAGTTTCTCCAATGTAGGGTAGCACCCTGCTCAGTGCCCCCTCACCTCTCGGAGTGCATGTTCAGTATCCTTGGGATAAAATAATCCCTTAGACTACTCAACTCAAAGTAAAACAATTAAACCAAATGAATTCTTCAAAACTTAAATATTCAACAAAAATCAAACATTCTTCAAATATTCTTCAAACCATCAAATACTTCAAATACTTCAAATGCTTCAAATAGAAATAAAAATCATAATTCTTCAAATAAATACTTCAAAATCAGTTCTTCAAAATAAATGGAGTAATAAAATCAAATGCTCTTCAAAAACGAGATTTAGAATTATGTATGAAAACTCCTTCAAATCACAATATAAATCCATCAAAGTCGTTATCTGAGTTTGGATACGAGGTTGATTATAAATTTAATTATAAATCTTCTCCGTACATAACTCTTGGCGAAATAACGCTAACGACAGTATTGTTCTCCCTCGTGCATTACGACGTCGATAACTCAAATTTATAAAAGTACTAAAGACGGTAACACAAAAAAAAAACATGCTCTCAAAATTCATGGAAGAATTAAATATAACTTTAATAACATCAAATTAGGCATGCTTGAAATTAATACTCCAAAGAATTAAAGAACAAAATAATCACAAGTCATTTAAATCATGTAACTCCACTTATGAACATGATAAAAACATAAATAACAAATCCATTCAACTCAAATAAAATTCCAGCAATTTAATACTCAAGATAAACCATTTAAAAACATTAAAGAACAATCCCAAAAGCATATACATCATACTATAAGAATTAGGGCATGTTTAGGAGTTAAAAACTACTCAAATAAATTCATTTGCTCCATGAAAATAAATTCCAGCAATATAATACCCAAATAAATCGTGTAAAAACATTTAGGAACAACCCCAAAAAGTATATACATCATGCTATAAAAATTAGGGCATACTTAGAAGTCAAAACCCATCCAAATAAATTTATTCACTTCATGAAAATAAATTCCAGCAATATTAAAAAATAAATAAAAAAAAGGCCAAAAGAACATCTAAAAACATGCTAAATCATATTCCAAGTTAACATAACAATTCTATCCTCAATTACACTTCAACTAAAACATCAAAATCAATAATTTCATAATTTAAAATAATTACAGCATTAATAAAATAAATAAAATCATGAATTAAACATACTAATCAATGAAGTAAATGAAAAGTTACAACCCTATCATGATACTAATCAATACTAACAATTCTAACATCATAAACAACAATGTTAAGTACTCCAAACATGAAATAAAACAATAAAACAAACCTAACATGAATTCTAATAAAATAATAATACTAACATCGTAGATCTAACATTTAAAACACATCCTATCATGATTCTAATAAAATAATAATACTAACATTGTAGATCTAACATTTAAAACACATCCTAACATGATTCTAATAAAATAATAATACTAACATCGTAGATCTAACATTTAAAACACATCCTAATATGATTCTAACATACTTAAACGATTAATTAAATACTAAAGTACTAGAAGGGATGTTAGTTACCTCATCTACCCGAAGAGTAATAAAACCGAAAAATAAGAGTAAAGAAATGGCCTAGAAAATCGCCACTTGAGTGAAATACCAAGAGAAAATAAAACCCGAACTTGATTCATTGAATTAATGCTTGAATAAGAATTTTTAGGTCACTAGGAAGAAGAAAATTGTGAAGAACAAGTGGGAAAACCTTTTCCCTTTTTTTGTAATAGGCGTGTGATAGGGGGATTAGGAGGGGTGTTTAATTGCTGTGATTTAAGTGTTAGGACAGCAAAATAAGAGAATAGGAGTAAGGATAAATAGTGACCAAAATAAGGAGGAAGAATAAGGGAAAAAGGGTTCTCATTGGTGGAAGAGATTCTACCCAAAAATAAAATATGCAACCTATAAAATTCAAACAAAATCCCCCCCAAGACACCCTTGGCCGGCCACCCCTAACCCACACAACCAAGTGGGTCGGCCCACTTAAGCGGTAAATGGAACCTTCAATTAGTTTAGCCCAATCAATAAAATAACAAGGCTCAACCAAAAATAAATACTAAGTACTAACACTACAAAAATATAAATAATAATATACTACCTCTATAAAAATATAAAAATTCAAATAATCACAACACATTAATCATAAACATTTAATCACAACAAATAAATATAAACATTCAATACTTAAGAAAATAATAATAAGTTATATATATATATATATATATATATATATATATATATATATATATATATATATATATATTTAGTAATCAAATATAAACATACATAATTATACAAAACAACACTCAAAATAATTATATATATAAATAAAGAATATAATAAATAAAGGATATAAATAAATATAACGTAATAAATAAATAATTAACGCGCGAAATTTATAGTGAAATTACGGGGTGTTACAGTGAGTGTGCAGTGCTGCTGTCACAATGACAGAAAAGTTTTGAAAGTTTGAGGAACCTCTTGCTTGCTGTGACCATGTCAAAAAACTGAATGAATAACCTCCAAGAACAATCACGAATCAGAGCTTTTAAAATGATTGAGAGTTCACAAAAGCGTGTACTCGCTTTAAAATGATTTGTATGATTCGTTCGTAACTGTTTATTTATCCTCTCAGGTTCAGCTATCAATGTACATGTACCTACAGAAGATTACTTTAGGGAGAAGCTTCGTAGGTGACAGAAATGAAGACCTTGTTTTAAAGAAAACCCATGTTTATACTCAGCTTAATTAACATAAAGACTATAAAATAATAAAGTAAAGCTAATACCTTGAACTCTTCGCTAGTACATATCTCCTTAAATTTATCCCAAGCAGGTTGAAGAATCCAAAGATATTTGTATGGTGGCCTTGTTCTCAACCTTCCAGAAGTCTTATGGTACAACCATTGTTTTCTTAATCTCGTCTTGAAAGCCCTCCATCGATCGTCAGCTCGAGATAAGATCCATTGTCTACGCTCTTTTGGTGTCTTAAACCCCTTCTACATATATAGGAAAAAAGGAAAAGCAATGTAGCGTGAATGTAATAAAATGACAGTTTATGCTTTAAGAGAATAAACTAAATACTCTAGAAGCTTAAATATGGATCATTAGAGTATGCACGTACTATGATTAATTCATATAATTCGTCCAAAAGGGCTTTGGGAACATCTTTCCACTTCTTGTAGGTGATGCACACTCGTTCTCGGACAACAACACGATATATGTGGTAAACGTGAGCCGGTATGTACCACATGGAACTCTATGAACTGGATGCCAATCCAAAGGAATCTTGATCCCATTTTGAATAGCCTTCCCCACCTGAGCAAGCACAGTACGACCTCTCTCATCCTCACGTCTAGCCTTTTCAACATCGGAATCATCAGAATCTGAGGACTCGGCTCCCTTAGAGGGGCATACTTATCTTCTCTTTCTTGCCATGAACCCACAAAACTGCAAATACAGAGGATATCGGTAAGGCTTATCATAATTTCTCTACAAAACTGCAAATCCGTACTTGTTGGAGATAATTTCTCTGCACAATTGGATCTCTTCCAACCCTTCCTGATTCAAACTGATCCTCCCGCACACCGGATCCACGCTAATGAATGGACTCAATCAGCCAACTTTGCTCAGATCAACTCTGCCAGTGATGAGATGTCACTCAACAGGAACTCATTCCTCCAATTTAAGCAGAACTTAGCTATCCCCTCTAGTATTACATACCATTATAAAAGGCAACTCCTGGTAAGTTTTCCTTTGCACCATCCACTCTTCTCTTCTACCCTATTAGTCTTTTTTATTTCTTCTAAGTATTGGTCTGACTGCTTATTATCCCTTATGGATTCAAAAAAATCTTTCAAAGATGCTATTATTGAGGGTTTGTCCAAAAGGTGGAATCACCGTTGGAGCTTCCTCCTCCGATGGTGATTCTCCACCTAAGTCCCCTACCATCAACCCCTTTATGTCTCCCTGCTAGCGATTTGCCCGCCCATGATAAGCCTTCCCCTTGATGATCTCCCTCAAGTGCAGCAAGTTAATTAGTATAAGGGCATAAAAACAAAAATGCATACCAAAATTCTCAAATTGAAGGTTACTAAAAGGATATCAGTAAGTGAACCTTAAACACTACAAAACGCCATAAGTAAATGAGTGCAATTCAAATTAAAACTAAAATCAAAGTTAAATTAACACCTGCATATAGGGATGTCATTGGGCGGGTTTTGTGAGACCCACCCCACACCCGCCCCAGTTAGAAGGGGCGGGGAAGGCTTCGGGGATTGGGTGGGGATGGGATGAAACCATCCCCGCTGTGGGTAATGGGGGGGTGGATGCTAGTCCATACCCGCCCATCCCCGCCCGCCCCGCCCCATCCCCACCCGCCCCGCCCCATACCCGCCCGCCCCGTCTGAGCCCCCGCCAGTATTCTCCAAAGGCCTAAAATCCCAAATGTTATTAGTTGTTTATTGCTTTCATCCGATATTTTTATTTTCCAAAGGCTAAAATCCAAAATTACTTTTAAACTTTTGTTTTCCCTTTCCAACCCCATGGTGCGGAGGGGACGGGGAGGCGAGGATTCGCGCGGGAAGGGGCGGGGACGGGGAAAGATTTTCCCCGCCATGGGTGATGGGGCGAGGGACGGGGATGAGCTTTAGGCGGGGATGGGGGAGGAATGCCAACATCCGCCCCGCCCCATTGACATCCCTACCCACATAACAACACCAGCAACAGTGCAATTTTGCTGCTTCTTCCTCAGGATTGTATTTCCGATGTGCATCACATAGATGCAATGCCAATATGTGAAGGTCTGGAACAGGAAAAACTACTGCAAGCTTTCGCTGCTCCATTGATTGCCCAGAAGTGTGTTCCCACCTTGCATCAAGTACCAGAAGCTTAAAAGAACCAACAAACTTCACTAAGCTTTTACGATGATGCTTCCGAGTTGTATCATTTTTTAATACTTTTGCCAACCCAATCCCCTTCCTTATGGTCCTGACGTGCATACATCGAATGAATCATCAACATCATTGTCAAGGGCAAGATCATGCTGAAAAAGTTTGGTATGAGGGCTTTTCTTCCAACTCCTCATCCTCATCATAATCATCAATGTCATGCCGAGATCTCGGTGCTATTACAACTGATCTCCTCTTACCGGCTGGATCAGTCACATAGAACACCTTGCTTTGCTTGACGAGCTAATATGTAAGTGGTCTTCCTTGTGACCAAGATTTTTCAGGCTGCCAAAGGGTGAACTCAACTCGTCATACTCGACCTTGGCACGAGAATCAACCCAATTGCATCTAAAAACCGGTGTTGAAAAACAGAAAATGGACCTACATTCTCTTCAATGACCCCATAGTATACCATTTGGTCAGACACGGGACGCTTGCCTTAGGACTAGAAAATGAATAGCCTTGCACCAACGTTACCCCGCTGTTTTTGCATAGTACTATTTTCACCATTCTCCCTAGTGTGCATGTGCAAACCATTGATGACGTATCCAGAAATAAAAAGTGGCATAGTAATTGGGCTCCATAAGCTAAACCTTCTTGAGTCGATCTGAAATAGAATGAGATGGATCTTCAAGCTCTCTCATAACTCGATCTTTGAACCAACTACTGAATGTTTTGTTATGTTCTCTTAGTGCTGATTTCTCACTTGCTTTTCTATTGTATCGCTCATAAGTATGATGTGTTCCTTAAGATACGGTTCAACTTGCTTCTCATTAATTCAGAACAGGGGTACGAGCCATTAGCCACTGGTCATAAAGCAAGTCAATTTGCTTACGGCCTAATGTCCTCTCCTTGCATCCTTCCACTATGTCGTGATGCTCGGAAGACCAAACGTCTTAGAATTTCTAAGATATTCACTACATAATCCAGCAACATCTTCATAGGTGACTCGCTCAGCAATGCAAGCTTCGGGCCTAAAGGGATTCTTAACATATGCTTTGTAAGTTTTCATTTGCCTTTCAAAAGGATATTGATTTCTCAAATAAACGGGACCAAAAATCTAACCTCTCACCAAATGAACAGCCAAATGAATCATTACATCAAAGAATGATGGGGGGAAATACATCTCTAGTTGGCACAAGATGACGATAATCGAACTTTCCAAAGAATCTAAATCACTAGGATCGACGACTTTGCTGTAGATCACATCGAAGAAAGAATCATGAGACTTAAGACCCATAAGCTTCAGATTTTCCATAGAAACAAGACTACGAATATTCGAAGAATAGCCCCCAGGAACTTTCACCACTGCTAAACACCACAAAAATTCTTTTTTCTCTTTTCTGACAATGCATAAGCTGCTGCGCCAAAAAATTTCGACTATTCCTTTCAACAACGTGAGTTCATTTCCTGATCCCTAATTCCCTTTAAGTCACCCCCTAGCATTTTCACCGTCTTTTGTCTTTCTCCTGTGATATTCAATAGTGTACCAACTAAACTATCACATACATTCTTCTCTAATATGCATTACATCCAAAGAATGTCGAACAAAAAGGTCTCCTCCAATAAGGCAAGCGCCATAACTCACAACATTTCTTATACCCCCCTGTTGAAGGATGGATCCATGTCTCTTCCCAAAGGTAGTCTAAATGTCCTTGACTTTTTCAAACACTTGTTCACTGGTCATGATTCTTGGACGTCCACAGATTTTTTGTTCCCATTAAATGCCTTTTTCTGCTTACGATAATTGATCACTTGGCAAAAAAACGACATGTTGAGCGAAGATGTGCTTTTTAGATTTTATAAGCTACTGTCCCTTCGTACCATCCTCACATACAGGACAAGATGCTTTTCCTTTTTCACGGCATAACCGAAAAAGATTACCATATGCTGGATAACTGGATGGTCACGAACAACATCGTCCCTAAGGTTGAACGTCTCATTTCGATGTGCATCAAACACTTCAACTCCAATTTCCCATAGGCTCTTCAAATCATCAATAAGAGGCGCTAAGTACACGTCAATGTCATTTCCAGGTTGTCTAGGGCCCGAAATTAACAAAGATAGCATCATATACCTTCTTTTTCATGAATGTCACGAAGGATTGAGGTTGTAGGTAACCAAGATTATGGGCTAAGTACTGTATGTGGAACTAAGAGAACGAAATGGATTCATACTCATCAGTAGACAATGCAAGTCGCAGATTTTGCTCTTCTTTACTAAAATCCGAATACTTTGCATCAATGAACCTCCATTGAGGAGAGTCAGCAGGGTGCCTAAGTTTTCCATCCTTACTCCGACTTCAGACCATTGAAATGCCATGTCAACTTCTCCGTGATCGCTTGCATCCGCAAAAAAGACGTTTAAATCGTGGTATAATTGGAAAATACCACAAAACCTTAGCGGGAACTCCTTCCGTCTTCTTGTAACGTGAGGTATTGCATAGGGAAACTATTCAACGATTCATGCTCATTTCTTTATATAACATGCAATCATTCCGACAACATGGACTTTCCCCCAAAGGCAAGCTCATCGCGCACAATATCTTTTTTTGCCTCATAAGGTCGTACTTGAAGGACATTATCACTCTAAGCATATATTTCACCAATTCAAGTAATTCATTAAACCATGTACCACCAAACCATGACTTGCCTTTAAATTATATAACCTCAGAACACTTGACAATCTTGTATACTTTTTAGAGCCCGAGTACAACGGAGCTCAGAATCAACTAATATAGTCTCAAATGTTCCTAGGATTTTCATCAAACTTATCCTGAGCTGCACCAAACATAACCTCTAACCTATCACCCTCATCCATAGTAGAACTTGTGCACCCACTTACCCTAGGAATTCCTTCTTTATCTTCCCATGCCAAATCCAATGAGTATCTTTTATCAAATGCTGATTTGCTCAAATGATTAAGTATCTCACCGACTCTCTTATGCAAAAAATTATGACACCCAAAACAAGGACAAGGTAGCCAGAAGACCTCCGGAATTCTTAACAGCAAAATTGATAAAGTCTCTTACTCCTTCTATATTTAGGTCACCTGGTTTTGACGTTGATATCCAACTCCGATCCATTTCTACACAACAACAAATTTACATGAAAAAAAATCATAGCATATTTACATTCATAGAGAGTACATAAAAGTGTAATCACGAGCCTTTGGGTCCTGTCACTCCAACCCAACCCATCCTTGAATGTTTAACTTCACTAATGAATAACGACCACTAATTTTCAAGGAAAAATTGGCAGCATTTCCCTACAATTCTCCAAATACACGATGTAAATACCACTGGTATTTACATATGATCCGAAGAACATAAGGGAACAGATGACACTGAATATTTCCATTAAACTGATTAACAAGTACGAATTCACATCCCAAGTGAAGTTAAACGTTCAAGGACAGTCCTTAAACTGGGACTATCTAAAATCCACCCCCTAACGAGTACCTTCTGAACGGGTACTAGGTCTATACAAAATTACATGTGCAATCTAACACTTGCAATCTAACACACAAGTAGTATGGATAAAAACAACATTTGCATGCTAACACATAAATATGATACAAAAAATTACTCACCTAATCGAAGCACGAACAATGCGACCTAAGCTGCTACCAACACCAAAAGAAAGAAGACACCTAATATGAACAAACAATTATAAATATATAGTCACTTTAAGTAATGATATTGCATAGTTCATATATTAGGCACTTTACAATTTACATATACATTAAGAGTGCAGGCTCCATAGTTTCAACTCTCAAAACAAAAATGTATTGGATATAATCACACCACAACCGCAAAGTATGCCACCTATAGCATTAAACCAAACAATCAACAAGCAAATTGAAATACTAATGGCAAAACTCAAAACACATTGCAACACTAAAAAAGACCCTCAATCAAATTTTTGGTGCCTAATCACAAATATTTGCAAATTAGTAAAATAGTTCATTCTAAAGCTTACCTGACCTTCAAAGACTGTCATCACTCGAGCCATTCAAGAATATCAAGCATTCCATCACATTGGAAGTAACCCAATACCACATTGCATAGCCAAATTAGAATTTAGAATTTTACTGGATTAAGTTCAAAATTCGCTGAAAGCTTCGTTTTCTGCGAAAATTAGAATTTTTGCTTTTATCAAAGTTTAAATTTATTTAAGCAATAAACAGTAACCTCAATACCACATTGCATAGACAAATTAGAATTTAGAATTATACTTATATCAAAGTTCAAAATACCGTTAGCTTTTCGCTTTCTTTCTTATAATGTGGAAATTAGAATTTTACTTTATCAAATTTCAAATTTTTTTATAAGCAATAAAAACAGGAACTCCAATTCAACATTGCAAAGCCAAATTGTTCATTGATAACCCATCCCCTGTTTTATTAACTTTCCCCTCCACACTCAATTTACCTCCCTTAGTTGCTCGCAGATTTTACCCTAAATCAAACCCGTAACGACGATGGTGGCAATAGCAATAACCACGCATAACAAAGCTACTGCAATTCAAAGCTACCGCAATTCGAAAGAACATAAACAGGGGATTGATACCTGTTGAATGGCTCGAGTGAAGGGTCTCTGTTGGTCGCCGGTACGGAATTGGTCTCCGAAGTGGAGGGTCGCTGGTACTGATTGGTGTCCGCTACTTAGGGTTGATTGAATTCAGCACTGTGAAGTTAAATTGTGGTGTACTCGTGTAACTGACTTGATTTTTGCGCATTAAGGGGGCATTAGGGCGGGTTAGGGGGTTAGTAAAAAAATAAAGAATAAAAACTAAAAGTAAAAAATCACTTATTCCTTATTTTAGCACGAAAATTTTGATTTCCCGCCCTTAACCTAAGAGATCGCTTGGGCTTAAATGATTTCACAAAGCTAAGAGACCCAGTTATAGTACCAAACACATCTCTCCTTTCTTGGTTCCCTTTGGCGTTTTTTGTAAAGGTCACGACTAATATCGAATAGCTCTATACCGAACAAAACAAACAAAAACAATCTTGTGCTTTTGCATGTGTAAAAATGACAAGCTAAGACAAATATCATCTTTAATCTCAACTCTTCGACTTCTTTGGGAAAGATAATAAGACATTGAATATTTTTTAAGTTTCGACGTAAAAATAAAAATTATAATGTTAAAAGTGGTTATAGCATATAATTTAATATGTAATTATATATAAACTTACACTTAGACGTTGTTCTTTTCAGCTTATTTTTGCTTATATGAATATATATTTGAACTTAGTAGCTCATATGAACTTTATTTTTACTTACTAGATCTTACTTGACTTTATTAGACCTTATTCGATCTTATTTCACCTTATTAATCTACCTTTTGACCTTATTATATCTTATTTTACCATATTAGATGAAATATTTTCGCCCTTATTCGCTTTATTTGACCTTAGTACACATTATTTGACTTTGTTTTCCATTATTTGACCTTATTATGGATTGTCTGAACTTATTATAACTTATTTATATATGAACTAATTTATTTTGATAATAGGTTGGAAATTAGTTGGACAAACGTCTTTGTCAACATGTATAATTTACAGACGGAGGATTGAACATAATTTGTAAAGCCAATTGAATCTAATTAATCCTTATTCGACCTTAACTTATGTATTATGAAAAGGTTATATACAATGGACAAATAAATTATTATTTGAAGCTATTTATCTACTTTCATTACTTTCCCCATTAAATCAATTTACATTATTCATTTTAAGATTAGTATGTATGCTTACGTACGGTCTCTTCATTAGTAACTCAAAATCTATATCGAAAAGGTTTCCCCCAACTTTGCACGAACCTAAAAATCCTAGTGATGACATATAAATGAAAACCAAAAGTTATTTGTCTAAATGAGATGACTTATTTTTTAATGATATTTTCATTTCAGATTACATTAGTTATCGCTAACTAATAATCCCCGACCGACATCATTTGGGCCCAATACTAGTTTATATATTAAAAAGCGTAGACAAGAGTTGCAATCCGCCAAGTGTATACCATGCTTCTCAATAGCATTATAAAAAATTGTCACTATGAAGATTTGAACACGTAACTCATGTATGGAAGAAAGAGGCTACCAACTGTTACTCCATCACACCATTGTTGGATTATTTATAAATGCCACGTATGTATTGCATGAAAACCAAAGGTTGTAACTTTTAAAATCCTTAGTATAAATTAGATAACTTACTTTATATGCTTTCATTATATTTTTCTCGATAAATGACATTAGTTATCTTTGATTATTACTAAATCGTAACCCCAAAGATCTTTGGAGCATCAGCTAGCCTTAGTGATGGCTTGACCCACGGTGCATCCAGGGTACATTAGGGTACATACGACTCGACAACTCTAAACAAAAAAATAAACAAGAAAAATGGAAGGCCCAACCCATAGTATATGTATAGTTAGCACTTTAAGGTGAATACAGTCAAAAAGACCTTAAAAACCCATCTTTTGGAACAATACAAACCTGATCCAATAAGGAGTTGAGGTTCTAGCTCTCTTTTTTAATTTCACGCAACTTACCTCCTAGAGGCTCAAACGCCCTCTCCTCTCTCTTCACACAACCAGACGTTATGCTTTTTTACAAGGGTGAATTTTATGTTTACATTGGTTTGCAATATTTAATTATTTGTTAACTTTTTTTTGGTCGGATGGTTAATTTAATTTGTAACGGCACCTCCACCTTTCAAATCCTAGATCCACCACCCATTCACCCAGATCCACTCAAATCAATAATCCAGGTGGAAGTAGGGGATGTCAACGGTTGGGGATTTGGGTAGCACCCGCATCCATCACCTGTTTAGACCAACTCTTATATCCATCCATCTGTCACCCGGGTAAGACCATCACCCATATTCCATCTATCCTCCACTCGGGCAGAACTGGTTGATAGGACGATGATCATCCACAGCATAATTAAACGACAAAAGTTAGATCAAACTTTACAAAATCAATTTATATATAAACTTCATTTCAAATTAAGATAAGCTAAGTGTAAGGAACCATGTTGATAATAATCAAAGAAAAATATTATACTATCAAATAAATGATAGACATTTAGGAAAATGTAACAAATGTGTCATGAAGCGGGTGATAAGCGGGTGATAGGTCAGGGGATGGATGAAACTTTTCAAACCTAATCCATCCATCACCTGTTACTGGTTCACCCGTTCCACACTCAAAGGAGGACCACAAGCTTGGGCTCGACGACCCGTCCATCACCTATTTAACTTCGTTTTTCAACATTTTTTTGTTGCCGAATTCGACCTTAAGTCTATCCCTCAAAAGTCGATCAAGAGAGCAGTTGTATCAGACTTTCTAACAGACCTTACAAAGTAGAGCGGGGAAGTTAACTATGAATTCTTGGATTAGCATTTGTGTACGACCAATACCGTCGATTCTTTCGAACAAGGTAATAGCTTATCCATTGGATATTGTCATCTTTAAGTGGAAGGCATTATATCTTAGAGTCATTTCAATTCCAACACAAATATTGTTATCGCTGACTTGTTTACTTTCTTGATCTAGATATTGAATTGCATGATTACCATTCTGATCTATACATATCTATTTTCAATGCTTTTAGTCCTTTTATTATTTTTAGTGATGAATGTCACTCCTATATTGGCGATTAACTAATAAGATTGGTAATGTAAGTCAAGAGCATAGTCAGATAATTTGGGTCAGTCTAACAATGAGGGAAAAGGGAAATACAGAACAATTATCGGGTATTTGTTGGGTTTAATCGAGGTTCATGTAAGTTTCAAAGGTTAGAATGAGTGGTTAAGGCTCTTGTTTAACCAAGGCTTAGGATCGGCCTTTTGAATGTGAATGGTCCACTCGCCTAAGGCGGTAGAAAACTCCCCGTAGTAGCACAAAAAAAGCAAATTGACTTTAAATCTTATTATATGTTATAAGAGTGGTTGAACATCAAAGGAAAAAAGAAAAATAAGCATCCTAACCGTTTTATTTTTCTGTTATCAATTGTTTTACCACCACTTTTAAACCAATCCAGTAATTACTTTTGCAACTGTTTGTTATGCTATTTTTCAATAAGTGAATGCTTTTGGTTTTGCATTGAGTTTTGAGTTCGGATAGTGAAAATCGGATTTGAGTTGTATCACATTGGGTCAAATAGATTTTGAGTTATTGGGTTTGAAACCAAAAGCCATATTAAATCAAGATTGCCGTGTCGCTCGTGCCAGTTTTTGTTAGATAATGTAAATTAAATAATATATGAATATCTTTATTTTTTAGTAGCCACACTTTTCAAATGAGCAAATTTCTTATTAGATGCCACACTTTCATGTTTGGCTTTTCCTTCTCTCTATCTCTCTCCCACTACATGACTTTTCCTCTATATCTCTTTCACATCAAAACGTGAGATTAAGACGCAGGTAGTAAGATTTAATTGGATACGGATTAAGTATTTAATTTAATTGATTAGTTAGTTGTTAGGAAAAGATATTTAGTTCCAAAGTCATGGCTTGTAATATTAACTTGTAACTCTAGTATATATGGTTAGTTTGAAAACATTATCAATCAAACAATATAATTCTTTCATGGTGGTGTCAGAGTTAGTGTGACCATAAGGTCACAGGGTTTTAATCTCATCCACCCTCCTTTCAAGGAATATAATAGCGCCAAGTATTTAAAGAGATCATATTGCCACCACAATTTAGCCCATTGGGCTCTTGTGTGAGGTGCGTGATAGAGTATATAACTACTCCTGGGCTTTCAACTATTAATTTTAATCTTATTGTTTGATTCTGATGACGTTCGATTCTCTTTGAAGATTTTAGGGATAGAATCAACGTTTGTCCTCCTCTTGTTTTAACTACGAGGGTGTGTTGGATAATGTAAATTAATATTTAATTAATTGATTAGTTAGTTTTTAAGAAAAGATATTAGTTGTTAGGAGAAGATATTTAGTTGTTAAAGTCATGGCTTGTAATCGTAACTTTGTAACTCTAGTTTGTAAACATTATTAATCAAGATATATAATTTTTTCAGTTTTATGAGAAAATTTAGTCATAAATAAATTCTATAAGTAACTCTATATGAGGGAGCATACTTCGGATCGTTCAGGTCCGAATAAAAAAACAACCTCTTTCATTGAATGATTTAAGGTTGGTCATTTGATCAGCCGGAGCAGGCAGGTAATTGTATTTAAAGGATTAAGTTGGTAGTATTTAGCTAAAAAATGTTTCAACATCAGCAAGATTATTATTCCTTTTACATTGATTATTTATGCCAGAATTCTAGTCTTAGACAGCGTAGAAATGAAAGACTTGGGAATTGTTGTACAATTTGTCGTCTCGTTCAAATGTGTGGTCCTGTGGATGATGGTGACAGAATTGCCAGTTCGCCACAATATATAAGAAGGAATACAATACACGATTGTTGACAAACTTTACTGTGAAACTAGGTTGCACAGAAACGAAACACGGAAATGTGGTTGTCGTAGATAATAGTAAGAGATATACAAATAAGCTTATGGCTACTGATGGATCAATTGTAGGGTTTGTGGCTGCAAAAATATACCAAGTTTTAGAAGATGAGGCGAAGTTATTATCGGGAGTAAAAGGCGAAGTTGAGAGCTTAGCGAGGAGTTAACATGGTTGAGTAGCTGTCTTATTGACATGGAAAACAGACATGACGAACAAAAAGATGAAACTTTTCGTACTGCCTTGGCAGAGATAAGAAGGATTGCTTATGATGCTGAAGATATCATTGATTCATGTGTTGTTGAAGATCAAGAGGGTGCATCTAAGTTTAAGAGATTTGCTTGCTTTTTAGTTCACTTGTGCAAACCCATCAACTGGCCACCCAGATTGAAGCAATCAAACATAGGATACATGAAACCACTACTCATTTGCAAGTATTGTTGTATGTCTTCTTTCTTTATTTCTTTGGGTGTGTTCTTTGTCGTAAAACATAAAATTTCTAGTTCAATAAGTTCAAACAATATTTTTAGATGAGTTCTGATATGCTTAATATATTCAAATTATATTAGGTCCAGATCGATACATGAATTTTAATTAGGTATAATCGGATAGGTTGTAATAAGTTGTGTTAGAAGTCATTCCAGTCTAGGAAATTCCAATAAATATTAATCATAGTGGGATAACTAAACTTGGTATTAAAAATTAAATTAATCTCTATACTATAAGGAAAAGGAAAAGTGACACCAAAATTAAGAAAAGGAAAAATAAATAAAATAAATCAAGGAAGTTAGTATTAAGTAATTAAGTTTTGTTTTCAAAGTTAGCCATCAGATTTTTTTAGCAAAAAGTTTATAACTCTAAACTAAAATATCTAAAAATCTACAAAGTAAAAATTATTTTCAAAAATATCAATGATTATATTTTCTTGAGATCTATAGTTGTCATCTAATTTGCTATATTTTTATACTTTTGAATTTTTTAAATTTTAAAAATAAATTAGTAATTGATTGTTCATGAGTAAAAGTGCATTGATCAAATTGATCATGAGATATGATAAAATATTTTAGAATGAGGAAAGTAAAGCAGAGCGAGAGGGATGCTACTCATGGTTGATGATGGCTGACATCTTCCATTAATCTTTTGTAAGATTAACTGTTTTAGCGTTTTTACTAGATCACTACTGATAATCTACTCTCTAATATTTATTAATACTTTATGTATTTAAATTGTATCACTATTTATACTTTTAGAGATTAAAATTACACCCTCTCAAAAGACAAAATAACTGAAATTTGACGATTATTTTAAAAGTACGAAAAATATGTATACATTTCACTAGAGAAATTACATCCCAAATCCTACATATTAATCTTTCGCATGAAGCACGTATCGCATGGATATATGGCTAGTATTTAATGTGTAAAGATATGATAGTAACACTAGTATTAGTCCCTGGCGATGCTCGGGTTATTAGTTAGCGATAACTAATGTAATCTAACTTGTAAAATATCATTTTAAAAATATGTCATCTCATTTAGTTAACCTAACTTTGGTTTTCATTTATATATCATCATTATTGTTGATAGAAACATGAATAATAACAGGAAAATAGTGGTTGGGAGCTATTCATTTCATACATGAGGTTGGGGGTTCAAATCTTCACATTGATATTTTTTTAATATATGAGAATGTTGTTGGATATAATGCTATTCAAAGAGGGATGGTGATACGTGACGGATAAGAATGTTCCATACGCTTTTTAATATATATGAGTTATAATTGTGAAAACTCGTTAAAAGTCAAAGTGTGACCATTAAAAAGAAAAAAGAATAGTAATTAATAGTTGTATATACTTCATTGACCCGATTTAGTTTTTACAAAGTAAATAATTTTTTATTATTTTTTAATAAAATATAATGAATCTGCCCCGATGTAGTTTTTACACATATGAAAATACGTAGTTTTACATGTATAAATTACTGTTTGATTACCAATTTTTTAGTTTATTTTAAAAATGTTGTAATAGGAGTTTAGTATATTTTTTTATTTGGATGAGAGGAGTGAACCGCCCTCCCTTAAGAAAGTAAATAAGCGGGCCATGTCAAAGAATAATGTAAAAGATATTGAAAAATGATGGAAGAGGAAAGTATAAAGAATAAATTGGAAGGGAGGGAATAAGTAATAATTATTATGTATACTCCTAACTAATACACTATACCCATGACATAAAAAAATAATCATATAAGTTAAGTTGTAAGTATGGTAATTATGAAAATTAAAAAAATGGTGGAATCAAGTATAACCACAAAAAAAGGGACGAAGACAAAGTGTAAATCCGCGAGTTATGAGTAATAGTTGGCTATAATTAGTAATAATTATTTACCCGTATAAATCCAATGTATATATATTTGATAAATTGAAAATTTTGATTGGAATAATCCACATATTGGTTGTTTGAGAATAATTCTGAACTACGAGTTACTCTTTTTGTATAATCCCAACTATAAGGGAGATCCGTCAAAATGCTCCAATGACTTGTCCCAACCTGTGAAAATGATCACTTGGCCAGTGATGTGGTGACCCTTAATGACATATTTTTTCACCTTAAACTTCCATCCACCCTCTCTCACCCTAGTACCTCCCAAACCACCACCCTCTCCTAGCGCCAGCCACCACCCCCACCCAACCCCAAACCCTAAGCACCGAAATAACACAGCCTTCCCCAAAACTCAACCTAAGCCACAAATCCTACCGAGAAACCTAACGTACTACCACCCCTTTACATGATTGTTGTTCTTAAAGAGTGAAAATGCTCATCCAAGAACAAAACTTGATTCCTGGCTTAGCTAATTGGTTTCTCTCTGCGATCCCTCACTTAGTTTTTATTGCTTATAATTCTTCTGTGGATTCCCTTGCCAACTGAAAAGAAAAAGATTTTTGTGCGGGGGTCAACGTCGTGGTGCTGCTGGTGCTTGGGGGGCTCTTTGGGGATAATTCTATGAACATAGCTCCCTTTATTATTTATAATCAAATGTTTGTGCTCCCCAAATTTGCATATGGTTTGGGAGACTGGTGTGGAATTATTCAATAAGATGGAAAGTCTTGTTCGAAACCACTCCTCGATTAGTTATTGCACTGTGAATTTTCGCTTTCAATGTCATTGAATCTGTTGATTTCGTGATTTATTTATGATTTGAAATATTACTAGCAGGCTTGACTGCATGGTCAAAATCTTGCTTTTAGCAAGAAATCTCTGAGGCATCTTGCTTTTATATCATCGTGAAATTTAATTATGATCTGTTTTTCTTTGATAGCCAAAAAAATATACGGTGGCATTGCTTTGGTGGGTGGAGGAGTTTTGGTGGGGAAGTGGGCCACTGGTGGTTCGGGATGGGGGTGGGTTGGGCTGATGGTGGAAATTGTAAGCTGGGGTGGGAAAAGGTAAAAGTGGTAGCGGTGGTTCGGTTAGGGTGGAAGTGGAAGGTGATGGATAATGAGGATGGAGTGGTCGTGGTGGTTGGAAGGGTAGAAAGGAGGGAAAGAAAAGCAACACAAATGTTTTTTAATGGAAAGATTAAATTTTATACGATTAACTGGTTTCAAGTCACATGGGAAGATTTGTGGCGGATTCTTTTACAATTGGGATTATACAGGAATAACCCGTAACGGGATTATTTTGCAGAACGACCATTAGGTGGGATTATTTCGGCAGAACGACCATAGGCTGGATTATTACAGTTAATTTTTCCCAATAAATTTTGTGTTCACTAACAAGTAACAATTTCAATCGCGTTTATAAGTTACAGGACTTACAACCATCACATTCGTCATGTCTATAAGTTTCAATCTAATGCAACAGTTTTCGATCAGATTCCATAGGTCCTTCAAACCAGTTGCCAAACGAGCTACTAAGTTTAGTAAGTCTTATAAATCTGAATGAAGTCCAATATGTCTAATCAGTTTATCCTAGTTCTCACAAGATAAGTTTAGCTCATATGTCCATACTATAAGGAAGAAGACAGACGGACGCCAAAAAAAAAAAAATAAAATAGAAAAAACTAAACCACGGAAGTTAAAACTGTTATAATCAAGGAATATAAGTTTTATTTTATTTTTAAAAAAATACAAGATTTTAGCTATATTTTTAATTTCTCTAAAATCCCTATATGTTACTATCTCGTACGTTACTATTTTGCAAGATAGGATGATATAAGGCTAGTTAAGAATAAGGTGAAATGAGCATTATATTGCCTCATTTCCTTTACAAGGGCAACAAGGTTTTTCCCTTTTACTTTGTCCCATGATGGCTTAATTTACATATAACTACACAAAGCTAAATTGTTTAGAGCCTGTTCGATATCACTGTTAATTTCTTTATTTTGGTTGCTTCCATAAGAAGTTACGTAACAATTTTTTTGTAAACTAAATTTAACATATGAAATTCTATTTCACATTGTGAACGTAAATTTGGTTGACTAATATTAGCATTAGGAAGTCTTAGCTAGATTAGAATTTTATTTCATGTATCTTTTAGAAAAACATAATATTTTTAATCAAATTTGACACAAATTTGGTTGACTAATACACTGAGCAAACTATCTAATAAAGTAGCAATAAGTCCATATCGAATATCGAACACCACTAAACACCACTAAACACCACTAAAAATTAGTAGATATTTTAATATTGTATCTTTTAATTATACAAAATCAAAATTTATAGTAAAGTGATAAAGCAAATTGCGGATCAGTTACAATACTTTTGATCTTCTTATCTGTAATCATCCTCCCTCATTCTTTCATTTGTTGGAATATGTTATTCAAGCACCACATAGATTCGTGTTGGGAACTTAAGAAGATTGGATATGTGGGTTGGTGCTCGCGACGAAGCCAAGGGGGCCTATTGGGCCACGCCCCCCTCATTAGATAAGTTAAATATTATAAGTATGTACCCTTATAATTGGAATTGATTGCAGCTTAAGTGGGCGGTTGCTTAAGAATATGTTGGTGGTCAAGTGTTCAACTCCTGAAGGTGACATAGTATGATACACATATGGACCATACTACTATATATGTGTAAAAACAACGTATGAATCTCGGCCCCTTCAAGAATCTTGGCTCGCCACTGTCCGCCATTAACAATAAAATTTGGAAGTTGTTGATACTTTTAATCTTCTTTATTAAATTGATACTTCTAATTGATAATCTTTAATCTTCTATATCCTCGTAAATTGATACCAAGACTAAAGCTGATGATGAAGCCCCAAGGTTTTGTCAATGGAGTTTGTGACGTCACTTAGGTTTAGCTTCGCATTATCGGAGGAAGTTGTTGCTCCTATTACTATCATTGTTGCTGTCGTTGTCAGTGAAGTTGCTGTTTCCTGGTAGATTTATTGTTTTGTTGCTTCCGCTCCGCACCTGAGCTTCGTGATGAATCCATGGAAGAAGAATTCACGTTTTGAGTATGTAATCTTCTTCAAATTTCATAGATATTCGTCTCCTCGCCAACTTCATCTGCTCAGATGTATTCGTTACAGTGACAATTCTTAAATTATCATATACTACCTCGGCTAGGACGGCGAGAATATAGAATAGGTGAGGACTGCGAGGTGGTGTGTCACTGGAGGGTGAAGGGTATGGTGGATTGGATTAGACAATGATGGGCTAAGGACCCGATGAGAGAGATGAAAAGGTAGGGGAGTAGTCTTAATTTATAATATAATTAGTAGATGGTAATAAAATAAGGGTATGTTTTTAACTTGTTTTTTAATAAAATCTCATGTCATTTTCAGCCCTAACACCCCCTCAAAATTCTCCAAGATTCTCCGAAAACCAGAGGAGTGAAAAACCGGGAGAAATTAGGCCATACTTGGGTTGTCCAATGGAGGTTGATGGCAGACGACCATGAAATTCAAGGAGTTAGAGGAGAAAGTCTTGGCAAAGATACACTCCTAGAAGTACCAAACCTCAATAAGCTCGTTGTTTCCAAAATGAAGAAGCCCAAGGAAATTCAAAGTGGCAAGAAAAGACTCTACAAACTAGAAGCATGGTGTCTCCAACATTAAGAAGCCCAGGGCATCATTGTTTGAGAATGAAACAAAACTCATGAAGGCTCACCATAAAGAGAAACCAAACAAAACTGAAAGCAACCCCGTTGGAGTTAAAAGTGGTGTTTGGACTCAAACGAGATAAAGGCCTCGCTTAGATGACTAAATGCTACCAGAAGAAGCGCAATTGGAGGTACTCTCCACAGAACAAAGTCACAATGAAAAGCGGGTCAGGAAAGAGTGCCTGGACGATAATAGTCATCATTGGTGATACTGGAGATAAAGAGCTAAAAAGACAGGGACATGCAGGAGACTAGAGCACGACATTCTTTTTCAATAGTGTAAAGACAAGGAAAGCTTTTTAACGAGACCACGTACCTTCAGGAAGGTGAGAACTGGATCATGGATAAGAACGATATTAAAGATAAATTTCTCTCTTATTTCTCTAACCTCCTAGGGTGTGACACAACTCATTATGCTCAGTACGAGGATCCAGATTTCGGGAAAATATCACTCCCCTAAACCAGAACCACCTACTCTACTTCAAAACCATTCTCAGAAGATGAAAATCAGGAAAGCTGCCCAAAGCTAAAACCTTTAAAGTCTCCAGGGCTCGATGGCACACCCTCTCTTCTTTCAATCCAATTGGGAAATCATTGGAAAAGACATCATTCAAGGAGAAAAATTCATTCTTTGCAAGTGGCGAGATGCCAAGAGCTCTTAATAGGACGTACATTACTCTGATCCCAAAAGAAAGATACCGCCCTAGATGTTTCAAATTTCCGTCCTATAAGCTTTTGTAATACTCTCACAAGATTAGCACCAAAGTAATGGTAGAAAGATCAAGCCAATTCTAGGTGACATTGTTGGAGAGTTCCAAAATGCTTTTGTTCCAGGACGAGCCATGGCTGACAACTGTCTTATTGTCCACTTAGATCTTTATCAAAAGTATGAAAGAAGAAGCGAGGTCCAAATTCGAAGGGATCTAGAAAGTTGACCTGAGCAAGGCATAAGACAGAATAAGCTAGAGATTCTTGGAGCAGATACCAAGAACAAACGGTATTTCGCAAATTGGACTCAATGGATCATGCAATGTGTCTCAATAGTCTCTTATTCCATCTTGGTTAACCCACAAAGCCTTTTCTTCCCAAATCAGGTCCTCGCTAGGGGACCCCGTCTCCTTACCTTTTCATTTTCAGTATAGAAGCCTCTCGACGCACCTAATAGGGAAGGAAAAAGAAGGGAAAATCAAATGTATCAAGTTAGCAAGATCAGCGCATGTTACTACCCATCTTTTCTTTGCTGACGATGCCCTCTTATTCTATGAAGCCCCACCAAAATACTGCTGGGAAATCAAAGATAGCATAGAGAGATTTTGCAAGGTGTCAGGTGAAATGATCAACTACGAAAAGCTTAGGCTAGATGTTAAATCTAACAAACTTGCCAAAATACTAAAATAATAGGCAACTGCCTATGTGCCCATTGCCCAAGTACAATTTTAGGTTTAGCTTGAACTTTTACTGAGTTGTTGTTGTACGCGACTATCTTGACTTATTTTTTAACCTTTCCTTTTCGAATTTTAATAGAAGGAGAAAAATTTAGTGATTAGAATCCTAAACTCTGGAGTATAAGGACTTAAATAATGAGATAAATACGATTGAACATCGAACACTTGAGTTGGATTTTGACATGATGCCCAAGCTTTGATAATTAGTCTGCTACCGGTTGGACTTTCAAAAAATGTGTATGATGGAAATAGTTTTGAAAGTTTTGCCAGAAGTTGTAAAATGTCATCAATTAACGTCTGAATACTCCAAGGTACGAGATATTGTTGTTATAGAATGTTGATGATGATGATGTTGTCTCCTTCATTAATAAGATCTTGAACGTGTAATGCTCAAGCCTTTTGAGTAGGCTATTTACGAGAGCAGTTGCTTTAACACATTAAGGGTTGGAGTGCCCCAATAATAATTTTGAGGTACCCTGGAGTTAGAGCTAATTCCTCGAGTAACTTTTGTTTTTCGACCCAACTTAGATGCCATTGAGGCCAGTATTTGGGGCAAATGCCATTACTAGTAATTGTCGTTAAGTTTTCCGTTAAGTATCTTTCACTAACCCTAACCTTAACTCAAAAAAAAAAACCCTCCCCCCCCCCCTCCCACTCTCTCTCCCTCCCCTTCCCCTCCCACTCGCTGGGCTCTCCTCCTTCCCACTGTGGAGTCGGTGGGAAGAAAATAATACAAAAACTCCCGAGTTGCCTCAAAAGACACGAAGAGTCGGGGATCCCATATGTGAAGAACAAGTAGGGGCATTGAGAGTCCATTAATTGCTATGCTCGTAGTATCTATTGAGTCGGGGACTTGGAGACTTTTGTGGCTGCCGCTGACCGGCCACTCCACACGCGCGCGCGCGCTGCCCGCCCGGACCGTTCCGTGGGCCGTGGGCCACGGGTTTTGGGTTTGGGAAACAACTTAACTTAACTAAATTTCTACTGGAGCACCAATCATCCTTATATGACTCACATTCAACCACTCTACCCCTGAACGACCCTATTACTGACTGCCTCCACTAGCCGTTATTGGGCGTTTCCTTGCCCACAATCACCGTTTTTAACACGAAGTTGGGCGGCTGTCCCTTCTTCGATCACTATATATACCCCTTCCGGGCACAGTTTTTGATAGACAAAAAATTATCCCCTCATACTTCTCTCTGTTAATCTCCCCCATTCACCGGGCACACAGTAATAACGTTTCTGAAACTGTCTCTCTATACTTCACGGCGGAGACAGTGTTGTGTTAACCCTAGAGGCTAATTTGCCACGAGTCCGCGCTGCTCGTAATGGACACTTTCAACTTTAGGACAGTGATCACATCACGGCACAGTACCGTCACAGTATAAGTTTAGTACCACTACCAGTCATACTTCTTACACCCACTACTCAACCACCACCCAGATTAGCCACCCCAGCCATCCAAAACCCCAAAGCCACCCAGATCAACCACCTCACGTTCCTCACCATTCGAACCCCACCAAATTGACTCTGCCGCCATCATCATTCATACCTCACCATTCGAACCACGATGACACCACTGTCAACCAAGCTCCTTTCCGTCAACTGCACGACCTAACACCCACCATTTCCCAACCAAAAAACTGATTCAAGGCTGGGGTGGGTCGATTTTCAGGGTGGTGGTGGTTCAGGTGAGTGTTGGTGGTGGGAAAATCGAGGGTGGGGATAGGAGAGAGAAATGATGGTGAGTGATGCTCATGGTTTTGATGGTGGTGAGTGCCAGGATGGTGGGAAAATGATGGAAAACTCGCTGGTGGGAAAATCGTGGTTGTGATGATGGAAAAATGGTGGTGAGTGCTTGTAGTTGCTCGTGATGAGTTCTCGTGGTTGTGATGGTGAGTGATGCAGAATGTTAGAGGGCCTGATGAAAGGAGGCAAAGAGACGGTGGAGTTGGAGGGGGTGGTGCATAATATGTGGGATGATGGTTTTTTAATTTCTCTATATTTTTATTACTTTTTCTTGTTTATTAAATTAAAACTTAAATGGTAAACTTAACTTTTGTTAGTAATAGTGGCACTTTAGCCAAAAAAAAGTGACTTTAATGATAGATCTGAGCTAGGTCGAAAAACCGTAGGGGTACCTAAGGAATTAGCTCTAATAATCCCATGGTGCATCTGGAAATTTTTCTACTTTAAAATTTTAAATAACAGGTCATGAGTTTGATAATTTTCACACAATTTTTTTAGTTGAGGTTGTTCTTGAGTTGTTATTTGACCTTCCTTTTTTCAAACAATAAGGGAGAAAACTTTTACTAGTTAGAATTGGAGGTTAAGGGAATGTAGCTTGATGAAAAATGATGAGAGCATGAAACTAGTGTGAAATATAACATCAACTTAAATGCAATAATCTACGCATCTTGCGTTCCCCCTCAAAAAAAATTTAGGTGTCTCACGCGAATTACTGCTATTCATATTTACTATGAAAATAATAAATCTTTGTTTGTATGAGCATCTTCGACTTATTAAGTAATTGTTGCCTATGTATTGAGTTTAATTTATTTTTGCTCATCAAGATCAAATTGCCACATATTTTCCACTATCGAAAAAAAACTATTTTTCACCTTTATAAACCAAACAGCGGAAATGAGAAATTTGGTTTTCGAGACGCTTTCCTCCGAACCAAACACAACTTCAACACGGGAACATGTTTTGGTGTCTTCATTCCCATAAATGGGGTGTGCAAAAGTGTGATGGTTGCTATTATAACTGCTATGAACAAACTTCCTAATACTTCCACTATTTAAAATACGGACTCCCTCCGTCTCCAAATACATTTTCCATATTTTTTCAAAGGACTCTAAAAGATAAATTTGATTGTTAATATATTTATTTGTGTGTTAATATATACTAGTATTATAAAATGGATATTTTGAACATACGCATAATGTGGACCTAAAAATATCCGACAAGGTGAGATTTTATCGGCAAAGTTTGATCTTAGAATAAAAGATACTGTTAAATCTTATGTAAGAGAGGAGAGTATTTCTTTCCCCAACAAGTATACGACTACTTAACTTCAATAATTTTCTATAAAAAGATATAAGTTTACACTACTTCCTATACATCCTCTTGTAAAGTCTAGTTAGGGAACGATTATATATCCGGAGTCACTGTAGGAGGATCATGTGTCACTAAAGCAACGCGACCACAAAGCTATCCATTCGATGAAGGTGGTTATGTTGTGGGTCTAGATGAAGATATCAACATGTTAGTTAGACAATTAACAAGTCCAAGTGAGCATACAACTTTGATGACCATTGGTGGGATGGGTGGTTCAGGAAAGACTACTTTGGCAAGAAAACTTTTTAACCATGCCATCATTAAAGAACATTTTCACTACTTGGCCTGGACTATTGTATCAAAGGAATGGTTGTAAAACACATGCTACTCAAATTATTAGAAAGTTTATAAGGGAAAGCCCACGAATTAAGTGACGCTTGTAATCGTGAAGAAATGGTGAAGGAGCTCCATAGTAAATTAAGCAACAAACCATACATGATAAAATAGGAGAGCACGGAGCCTGAAGTTTTAGCTGACATCCTTTCAGCAATTCCATTAAGAAGTCCAGGCAGCAAAGTTATAGTAACAACTCGCAATCGGGATGTAGTTTCAATCCCTGGTCTAACATGCTCCTATTTTGAGCCCGATCAACTTACTCAAGAGCAGAGCTTTGAATTATTTGAGAAGATATCACTTAGCCACCCCGGCAAGATAGTATGAATTGATAGATTTTTTGGGTGAACTTAAGAGAAAAGTTTAGAGAGTGCTAAAAAAATGTGAAGGCTTTCCGTTAGCTATAATAGCACCGGAGGAGTTTTGAGTATGAAAAATACAATTGATGAATGGGAGGTAGTGATGAGGGAGCGATCTCAAGGTAATGGATATTGGAAGAGGTACAAGTGTTGGGCCGGTCAGGGATACGTTAATGTTAGCTTAATGATCTACCCCACATCTTGAAACCATGTTTTTCTTATCTAGGATTGTTTCCAGAAGACTATGAAATTCCGGTGGGAATGTTGATACGAATGTGGATGGCGGAAGGGTTTATTACATGCCAACAACCACGACACAAAGGTGTATATCATACATTAGAAGAAATTGCCAGGCAAAACCTTGATGAGTTAATAAACGATGCATGGTTCATGTTGCAGACAAAAATTATAATGGAAAAGTGAAGAGCATCAAAATCCATGGATTATTTAGAGATATGTGCATCCGATTGGCTAATGATCAGGATTTTTTGATGTGTTTTTTCCAACATCTTCGAGTTTGGATGGAAAATCAAAACATTCACGTCGTGCTGCTATCCATGCATATATCGGAAGAATGGTTTTTTTCTTTGAGCTCATTTCTCGTTGCATGATGAATTAGGTCACTAACTGATTTCCATGCTAATAGTTGAATATGTGAGCTAGATATTATATGAGCTAACGATCCTATCAAAAAAATTAATCTTATTACTCTTAATATAGCTATTCTAATCTCATTTCAATCTTTCTTTAACATTTTGTTTTGTTGAATGAGTTCCCTAGGTATAAAAAATTAAAATTTTCCTTTATGAAATACAGTATGTTGTTTAAGTCAAGTTATGATTGATACATTTAGTTACATTATTTCAATGTATGTTTTTAAAGAACATAGAAATTGTATTATCTAGTTGATGAGTATGCTTTCTTGTTTTCTTTTATATTTATGGGTTGATATGTTTAAACAATACGCCGGACAATATCCAACTTCCAGGAGAGAACCCGCTTGCTCGATCTCTCTTTCTCTTTGGTGAATGTGGATTCTCTAAATTGGCACATTTTTAGTATTGTGAACCTCAACCACTGATGAAAAGCCCTAGCCACACATGGAAACGGTTCAAGTTACTAAGAGTGCTGAAACTTGTGGGTATTTGCACTCCTAATGGTTCTTTGTCTCACGAAGTTGGGAGTTTAATTCACATGAGATATCTTGAAATCAAAGGAACTAACATCAACAACTGCCACCATCAATTCAGAATTTATGTAATCTTCTCACCTTGGACTACAGGATAATTAGGAAAACAGATAAAACACCTCAAAAGTCAAACATGACAATAAGGTAAAACTGCCTTTATGGTGTTTGTGAACTTGAACAACTTAGATATTTGTACTTACCATTTACTAATTGGGTATCTTTCTCATATAACAAGATAGTGCCAAAGAGAGAAACGCAAACCTAAAAACCCTGTGTATTTGGGCAGGCGGCTTGAACTTGTTGATGAACTAAAGAATTTAAGCTCAAGTGTTCGGAAACTAGTCATAGGAAATGTGCAAGTTCCAAAGAGTTGGAAGTAATATTTCAATGCCCTAGTATATTACTAGGAAAACTTTGCTCAGTATCTCTATTGGAGAAGGCACGTTAATTTGGAGTCTAGAGCCTCTCTTTAGATGCACGAATCTACAAAAAACTAGAGTTGAAAACTTCACTATCAAAGAGGAACTTTCCCCCTATCGATCAGTTTCCGGCTACCATTAAGAAGCTAAATTTAATGGAAACTCATTTTGAATCGCTAGAGACGTTAAGAGCTTTAGGGAAAACTCTCCTAGCGAGATACCTTTACATGAGAAGAGCATATATGGGGATAGAATGGAAGTGCAAAACAGGTGCGTTTACAGCTTGTAAGACTTCGTTGGAGGAACTTTATAATCTACGTGAATGGAATGTGGAAATGGGTGCCATGTTGCGTCTTAAGAAATTGTCGTCCGTCAATGTAATAATTTAAAAAGGATGACGGAAGGTTTAGAATTGATTACAAGCCTTCAAGAGTTGCATATTGGAGGTCCCATGCAAGATACATTTTATGATAGGCTACAACGTAAAAGGGAAGGTAATGAAGGGGAAGATGTTCTACTTTGAAGATAAAATATCAATGAACTAATTAAGTAGGACACCTCAATGTGATGGATGTCATGTTTATTTTTGTCATTATAGCATCAAAAATCACTCACCGCTTTTCAAAGTAAAACTAGTTGTCATTATGCCTCACATTATTATGTAATATGATATTATTTTTGAGTTTATTTACGTGAAGAATGATTCTAGTTTAATAGGTAGAGATTAAAATTTTTACCTATATTTTAGACTATAATGTTAAAGCATCATTTTAACATTTGTTATACAATTTCAACCATTAAACATAAAACTGGCTTATAAATGTTGCATAATATGTTTATTTTTGTCATTAGCATTAAACATCACTTACCATGCACCTTTTAAAGTAATGAATAGTTGTTTATTGGTACTATGTCGTTTCACTCAGTACTGCTGACCAAATATAAATTCGAGTGACGACAAAGTAAAATAAACAACCCCGGTTTATAAGTTTTATGTGTGCAAGTCGCCGAATTGATAATGGTGATTTATGAAGATAATATTTGATTAGAATTAGAGTTCATGAATCAAAGATTATGTGATTAAGTGGTTAAAGTTAATTTAGGAATCATAAACCATCATTATTTTAATTTTTAAAAATGTTTTTGATGTTTATATTTTATTTTTATTTAAACTAAAATATCTGTTACTTTATCTTTTAGAGACATGCTATAAATAAGATTCCATACAAGTAAGAATGAAACTTTATATTACTTGTGTTCAAATTTCATTGAAAAAATTAATCTTTTATACCCTTACATCGCTTCCTTTATAAGCGTGAAAAATAAAGTGCATCACTTATTTTTAAACGGAGGAAGTAAATGATTTAAGAAATTGATTAAACAACCACGTTAAAGCTAACTAAAATTGTTAAACCTTAAACACACTTCCAAAAAATTTGTTGCGGTAGAATAAATCAATAAGGGGAGAAGAAGCCAGTTGAATTTTTGAGGAGGAAGTGATTTGGTGAACTTAGTTGCACAAATAGATTAAATAAATAATAAGGAAAAAAGGTAGTCAAAATTGGATTAAAATATATCTTTTCATGCATTTACTATTGCCATAATAAAAATTACCCTTTCAAAATTTATATTTGAAAATCCTTTGTCAATAATGAGAATCAGAATGTTTTGACCGCAATATAGAACAAAATGTTGAAATTGAAATTTAAAAATAACTAAAATTGATGTTCGCCTCAATAAATACCTGGAATTAAAAATATAAGTTTTGATAAATAAAAAATTGTTTTAAAATTTAGGGGATTTTTATAAAGTTGAAAGACAATTTATTATTTTTATTAATATTTACTCATTTCCTCAAAATGATTTTTTAATTTTGATAAAACCTGAACTCGAAAGATAAATTTCGTAAAAGTTATTTTGACCTTAAAAAGAATAAATCCACATGTTTATGAACTTTAAACATAATTTTGATGAATTATCAAATTAAGACGCAATGGTTATTAAATAAAGAATGAAATGGTAAAGGAATTCATAGTGGTGTTTTATGAAGATTGTAAGAGATATATAAACGCGGGAAAACTTCTAAGTGAATTTCTGAGGTGTTCCAGTTAGATTTGTATGCTTATGGTGGTTTTGTATCACTATAAGCTTGGAATATGGATCATTAATGCTTAAATATACGCTTTTTGATGATGCTAAAAGGGGAAGATAATAGTCAAAGTAACTTTTTATGTCATTCATATTATAGTATAATCTCTACTTAACATGACCTTGCATTGGTATTTTGTATTTTGTTTATGTTAGTATTTTGTATTAATTTGATTTGGTTTGTAGCGCAAAGAGGGGAAAATTGTTGACCCAAGATGGTTTTGTTGATGACAAACTGAAGTAATAATTAACAAAGCGGTAAGTTTTATGTGTGCAAGATCCATGAATTAATAATGGTGAGGTATGAAGATTATAAATGAAGTTCCTTAGTTAGAACTCCAAGAGAATAATGTAATTTTCTAAGTGGGGAACTCCAAGAGAAAATGAGCTTAGCTATTGATGCATAAGGATAATCAGGCTTCTTATGTAAAGAATAAAGATTATCATACCGTAAGGAATTGAAGTCATTACTTTAGCTAATAAAAACCTAGTTGTTCCTTGAGTAAAGGAATTGTTCCGATGGAACTATATTAGTGAAACTGCTCTAAGGGGCAAATGACTGAAAAGAGGAAACTCGCAAAATATCATAAGGTACTTAAACTCACTAGGAGTTGTTTCTTCGAGCAGAGTTCTTGCTTAGAATGAGCAGTTCCTTTGAAACGAACTATTCCTTTGAAGCAACACAAAGGGTGAACAAACTAGGTTACGAAGGATCAAATAAAATATAATGTGCAAAATATCACTAATCAACTAAATGTGTAACTTGAATATAGTTGTCAAAGATTTTGTAATTAAATGATTAGAGTTAATATAGGGATCATATTTTAATTAGATTTCTAATATAAATAAGAAATCTTATGATGTTTAACGTTTGTATTTTATCTTAACTAAAATATCTTTTATTTATCTTTAGAGATATTTTAAGAATAAAGATTCTAACTTAGGGTAGGAGTTTAATTTATAGAGATAAATTAAATATGATCAAAACATTACAACATTACTTAATATTTATTTACATATGTATGATAATAGGTCTGTTAAAGGAACATGTCTAAGAAACACACTTAGGAACTTACTAAAAGGAATGTGGAATGTTTATATGCTAGTGTATGTATAAATTAGGAGAGTTAAAAAGGTAACACCTATTTTTTATAACATTTTCATTGGTGACCAAAGCTCTTCTTTTAATCATGGATAACCTTTCTTATAAAACTCAATTACCAAATGTGAGATTAAAAACATCTTTCTGTTAATAAAACCATTCACTCTATCTTTTATCTTTCTTCTTCCCCTTTTCTTCTTAGATTCCATTAATGGCTAAGATAGCTTTCTTCTTCCCTTTTTCCACCCACAACTTTCTCCCCCTAATCCTTCCACCACCCCATCACTAGATTGATTTCTCCAAAGGAATACCAACCCATTACACCCTCCACCCAAGCAGAGATAAAAATACTTGTATAAGATCTCCTAACCTAAGACATAACTATTGACGGCGGAAGCATAAAGGTTGGCAGCATAACCAATTCAGACGTACTTTTATCAGTAATTGTTTTTTTGCTCACCTTTCCCCCATCTTTTGGCGGCGTTCTTCTTAGCAGATTCTTCAGTATACTTCTTATTCTTCTCTAGTTAATTCTTGTCTGGTAAGCCAACCTTCTTCCGAGACCAAGGACTTGTCTTGTTCTTCAATAACCAAGAATCCAAAGAAGAAATTTTTTATGTTGAAGAATCTATCACCATCATTTTCTATCCACAATGTACGAATATTGAGAATGACTAGCTAACCTGTTTAGGTCAAGGGGCACTATTATATATATAAAGATAAAATCGTCTTTACAGAGACTAAGAAAATAATTCACAAATTACCCTAATGCACCCCCAATCTTTATGGGGAGTGAATCACGGATAGATTGGAACGATGTTTACAAAACAACTCGAAGAGCACTTTGGTGAAAATATCGACTCCTACCAATGGCGGCCATGTTTTCCCTCAAATAACTTTTCCGGCCTATCTTCCACCGCTTTTGCCCACGGCGCTTCTCTCACCCATCAAGACATCACGCGTGCCGTTTCCATTAAATTGGTCACTGCCGATTATTATTGCTAAACTCAGGGGACATGCTGGCGGGACATACCAATTACTTGGTATTGTCGAAGGTACTATTACGATTCCTCCTTCTACTTATTGATAATCTTGGACAATCTTCGCCTACTTCTCAATTCTATGAGACTTTATAATTTGATCATGTACCTTCTAAGGTGACATGCTTTTGCCAAGGTGTTAGGTTTTTAAAAAAACGTGAGGGTAAAACCAAGCGGAAGAGAAGAAAATTAACCTAGGCTTGATACCATGTACGAATATTGAGACTCACTCATGACCTGTTTGTACCGTCTTGCACTATTATATATATAAATAGATAAACCGTCTTTACAGGACTAAAAGTTTAATTAAATTACCCTAATACCAATATCCCTCTTCTTCTCGAGATGAAGTCAACTGTCCTCTACGTGAGGGATATTACACATGGAAATAACGCAGCTATACACGGATTGATCAAAGAGGGAAATTTTGAGGGAAGGGGAGCATAGAGAAAAAGAATGAGTTAAATTATTTTTATCTACTAGTATTAAGCCAGATATGTTTGCGTTTGACGGTGAACCAGTTCACTAAATATATTTGTTTTCTTAAGAAATCTCCTTACATTCAAGACATGAATAGTGGGAGGGCTGTCTCTAAGATGACTAGTACCATGAATTTGAACCCTCAATGTATAAGCTAGAGCAATAAGCTTTAGATGTACTTACGGTTTTTAAATCACCCATTGCTCTAAAAAATTAATCGTTGAATGAGTGGTTGTATGGGTTAGTTTTGTCGTGGCAAGGGCGGTTAGTTGGGGTTGGTGGAGGTGAGGAAAAGTGGTATAATATCTGAGGGTGGTGGCGGAAAGGGCGAGTAAGTGGTTGGTGGGAAAGCTTTGTTAATTATTAATGAAGTTTAGAGGGGTGGGGAGAAGAAGAAAGAAAAGATACAATATGACCTCATGAATTTATTAACAAAAAGCTTTTTAATGTCACATTTGGAAAGTAAGTTTTAATCCGGTGAGTTCGGCTTATAAAGCCATTGGGGGGGGGGGGGATGTTGATAGACCCTCGAGTACAGAAAATAGTGGTGTGTGGCACATTCCATTTGGCAATGCCAGTGAACCATCCGCATATTAATTTGTTTGTTTAAAAAAATGTCTTGAGGCATTCTTTACCATATTTGGCTTTAGGTAAATGCATTCCAGACTAGGTGGGTACATGCAAAATCTGTGGGGAGGAGGAGGACTCCATGATTCATGCATTAAACATTGTCCATTAGCGGTTGCTATTTGGAAGGAGAGAGAGCTATAATGGGGAAGCTGCATACCCGTGACGTCTCTTAGTGACTGGGGGGTAGTAGCAGGAGGAGCTTGATTGCGAGCGATGGGGAGTTGTTTC